>SWBF01000019.1:0-339581 GCA_023848595.1 Aureobasidium sp. EXF-10727 | reverse complement strand
GCCATACCTCGGTGATACTAAGGGGGGTTAGTAGCATGTAAGTATCATGGTACTATCTAGATACTAGCTGACAAGATACTATCAAAAAACAAGCCTAGTCACGGCAATGGCTGTTCTTGCGAGCGACCCTAATAACGCCACTTTTAGTGTACATGGCCCAAGCACCGCTAGCAGACCACAAGTCAACACTTCGACATGTCCGCCATGGCTATATACGCTGCTGAGACCGAGAACCGAAGGACCTGAACGCCGAAGACAGTAGAGACAACAGGTTAGGTTCCAGCTTCTGATTGTTTCGTCATGAGACTAGATTTATTCATCACAAATCGATATTGGTTGCTGCAAGTCCTCGACCGTGATGGATGTCTCTGGTGTGGACCGATAGGCAATTACTCTTACGCTCAGACCAACAGTACATGCATGTACACAAGTGTGTATGCAGGTTCGACCGTCAAACGAGACTGCATGCCGACTGGCGGGAATTGATACCAAGCTTACGGGGTTCTTATCCTGCGCATGCAACAACCGGTATGTGGATTGTTTGCAAGACTGTCAAAACGTGCAAGGAGTTTGACTGTAAGTAAAGTCGTAATACCATTGAAGAGGCATATATAAATCACGTTTCTCGAGACATTTGTTATTACCCATCCAAGTGGCACGCTTGATCCTACAGCCTCGGATTGAACTTGATCCTCTGTCGTCTTGGTTGAGGGTCCAATTTAGAGCCGATTTACTTGTTTTGGTGGGGCAGGCGGTCGGCCGCTCGAGCGGACTCCAAGACTAGGCTGGTTGTTAGCTATCACAAGACCGATGCTACCGTCGTTTGTACTCGTGGGCAGCACAGCTGATCCTCAGGCCGTTTGAACCCCAGACATGTGAGCCTGTATACTGATATCCGGGGTTGGGATCGTGGCTTCTAAGTAAGTGATGATGATCGCTGGGGGGAAGCATGTTATCCGTTCCGAAGCGATGTGTATCCGTGTTCGGGAAAAGCAGTTGTTTTGGCAGGCTGTTTGCGAGAGGGCAAGGTTGACGACATATGGGATCGCCAACTCTGACCAGTCGTCTACATGAACGACTCGCTTACTTGTAGGGCCCCATAAGGTATTGCTACAGTGAAGCCAAGAATCCCTCGGCTCCGACATCTGCATGTTCAAGACGAATCACATGCGATGACCATCCACTCCCGAGCCGTTTTGGCAATCAGACTTGATGGCAGCCGTATTCAGCTCCTTTCAACTCTTCGGATCGCCAAGTTTGGTAGAGATTCATGTTTCGCATTAATGAAGAGGGCAGAGCACACACGACCCTCGAAGGGTGTCGAGATACACAGGCACCCTTTCTGTGTATACAGATGACGAAAAGGTCTACTAGGCATTGTACAAGATACTTGCAGAAGCCATGTGCGGCTGAATATTGGTTCTTTTATTCTGCCGTCCTGATCCTCATAGCCGGGACCTAAAACGTTGAGTTCCAGCAGTCAGACGGATGAGCGAAGTAGATGGCGCTCCAATCAATAGTAAACTGACCGATCGTATTTTGCTCGCATCGCGACGATCAGAGATGTCGACAAGATTGGACTACATACAGAATCGAAGGGGAGGATGCAGACAGCACGAAGTCGACTCAATTCTGCAAGAGCTGTTCAAAATACATGTTGAGGTGGACATGGGAGAGCAGGATCCTGTAGGTCTAGCTGGTTTGACCTCATGAAACCCGTAAGATGTGTACTGTAGCCCACATGATCAAGAAACCTCAAGGGGCTCGACAAGCGCCTAGGCAACAGCGAGAAGGGCGGCAACAACACTTTTCAGGACAGAAGCGGACGGGCGATGCAGCAGGGAGAGAGAGCAGCTTTACACTTCGCAACGAGGATGCACAAGGAGGTGAAGTCGAAGAAGGCACAAAGTTCAGATCGGCTGTAGCGGAGAGGAACGGAGAGGTGCCAAGACACGGCCGCTGTAGATTTGCAACCTCTGGCCGGCGCGTCTTGAGCAGTTCGAGCGAGCAGACTACGCACCCTCACGTTTCTTTCCCACTCGTCGCCCATCCGTCGTTGCGCCCCGTCTTCATCATGTCTTTCTCGGCGTCCCGTATGCTTTTGCGCACCCCCCAGATTGGCCGCCTCGCCGTGCGCCACGCCTCGACCACATCCGAAGCAGCCAATGCTGCCTCCAACGCTGCCTCCAAGGCCACAACCCAGGCCTCGCAGGGCCTCTCAAAAGCCTCGGCATCGGCCGAGTCTGGCATCTCAAAGGCTGCCGGAGCTGCCACCAACGCCATGAACAGCGTCGGCGGTCGCACCGGTCAGGTCGTCAGCTTCGTCCAGTGTACGTGACACGCTGTCTGCTGACCCCGTCCGTTGCAATCTCGCTGACTGTTCTGCTCCCTTGCAGCCATGATCCCTCCCACCGTCTACTACGGCAAGGTCGGCCTCGAGCTTGCCAGACTCGTCGCCCGCGGCCAGAAGATGAGCCCTCCGTTCGTCACGCTTATCGCATCATAGTTGTACGCCTCAGCTTACGTTTTTGGCAGTAACGTCCAGACTTTCCAGACCTACGGCCAGAACCTGATGAGCGCCGTCAAGAACCCCAGCGCCAACAGCCCGTCAAACCCCTTCCAGGCCATGCGCAACATTGGCAGCTCCCAACTCCTTACTGCCGGTGTTGTGGCGGCCGAGATCCTCGGATTCTTCACGGTCGGTGAGATGATTGGACGCATGAAGCTCATTGGCTACCGATCGAGCTCTCACGACGAGCACCACTAGAGTGTGGGCAAGACGCGCTATACGATACCGACGTGAAGGAAGCTGGAGGGTTCGGCATGGTGGTGCATGAAGTTGGCCATGCTGAGACGCTGAGGGGCGGACGCTGCAAAAGCATAGCAATGCACATATGGGAGCGACACGTGAGGTCGTCTCTTAGCCGTGTACAACAGCCTAGATCGCCATTTTTTCTTTCTTGCCTGGACTCTTGAAAAGTCTGTTTAACAATGCTCTTTTGTTCTTTTTATATTCTGTTGAGCTGAGCTTGCTGATAAATGCGTCTCGTCGGTTCATGGCCAACTTTAACGGTCGATACTGCACCATCTTCTTCTCTTTGCCTAAACGATGAAGTCATCTCTTCTGGTGCCCTCCTAGGCACCAATTGCTCACACACATAAGAGACGAGACTGAGGGACATTCTGAAGGACATCCGAGACAGGCAGGTAGTATATGTATCAGAAGTTGAGGGCATACAGCAAGTGGTGATATAATTAGTCGAGAACAGGGTGATACGGCTGGCAGAAAAATAAGCTTCATCGACGCCGCTTCGCAAACTGGTCTGTGCCGTTGAAATCGCGAGTCAAGCGAGAGCGTCTGATGGACGAGATAAAAATTTCCAGACTTGGATCATCTCTTTTCCGAATATCTTTGTCTGGATACTAGTACACAAAACAAGCCACGATGGATCCCTTACGGTTGCTGACGAGATCGACCAAATTTGCAAAGAAAAGCACGGCAAACACACCATCGTCGGGCCCTGCATCAAATCCGCAACTCTTCGACCATGGCAACGACTCTCAAAGCGCGAGCCGCAAGCGTAAGAGAGGGAGCGAGGCCGTGACGGCTAGCCTGGACTTTTTCGGTGGCGGCGCATCGGCCAAGGAGAGAGACGCTACACAGCAGGAGCAGGAGGAGGACACTTCGGAAGAGCAACCCAGGCTGCCGCAAGAACAAGCAGCAGCGGCCGTCGCAATGAGCACCGAAGAGTGCAAGCAACTGCTCGGACGCCACAAGATAAAGGTCACTCTGTTTAGCAAAGCCAGCGAGGTCCCCGCAAACAAGAAAAAGAAGGACAAGGCCAAAGCCAAAGCGCCTCAGACGTCGGGCGACCATGCCACACCGCTGTACCCCATGCCCGCCAGTGACTTTGGCAGTCTGGCCCCGAGATACCCCATCTCAAAGGCGCTTCTCCGGAACATCAAGGACAATGGCTACAGCACCACGACCGAAGTCCAGCTCGCCGCACTGCCGCTCTTGCTCGATTCACGCCCACACGCTCCCAGAAAAGACCAAGAACAAGCCCCTGTGCTGGATATCGATCTTCTGAGCATTGCTCCGACGGGCAGTGGAAAGACCTTGGCCTTCATGATTCCACTCATCCATGCTCTGGTCCTCGCACGTCGCTCTCAACCACACTCTGGTCCTCAGGCCATCATACTCGCCCCGACAAAAGAACTCGCCAGTCAGATCGCCAACGAAGGCAGAAAACTCGCTCTAAACACTGCTATACGTATCACAAACGTGCGCAAGGGTATGCATCTCAGCCCCGATCACGCATCCGATCCAGACGCTCCTGAGAAGGATGTGCCTCCTGTAAAGGCTGATATCCTCGTCTCAACTCCGGCTGCCTTGCAAAACGCAATTGGAGATGCAACCGCTACCTCACAAGCATTGTCCCATATCCGTTTCCTTGTTCTCGACGAGGCCGATGTTCTGCTAGACCCCTTGTTCCGCCATCAGACCCTGGCCGTATGGAATGCCCTGTCGAATCCTAATCTGCGTCTTGGCTTCTGGTCTGCTACCATGGGTTCCAACATCGAGGAGCTTGTCAAGGCCACCATCAAGAGCCGCGCCGAGAGGCTATCCGAGACCAGCTCCGAGCCCGTCGAGATTGCACCCTTTGTACGTCTTGTCGTTGGCCTCAAAGACTCGGCTGTACCCAACATCGATCATCGCCTGGTTTATGCTGCCACCGAGCAAGGCAAGCTCATGGCTCTGCGCCAGCTCTTGCATCCTACTTCGACTGGCGTCGACAAGCAGCCAGTCGTCCGCGCCCCCTTCCTCATCTTCACACAAACCATTGAGCGTGCCGTGGCCCTGCATTCCGAACTTCTCTACGATATCCCTGCCGAAGCAGGCGGTATCTCACGCATCGCTGTTCTGCACTCGGATCTCTCTGACACCGCTCGTGACCATGTAATGACTCGCTTTCGCAAGGGTGAGGTCTGGATTCTCATCACTACCGACCTCTTGTCACGAGGTGTCGATTTCCGCGGCATCAACGCTGTCATCAACTACGATGCACCGACGTCTGCCGCAGCTTACGTCCATCGCGTTGGCCGCACTGGTCGTGCTGGTAGAGAAGGAGGCGTAGCTTTGACTTACTACACAGACGACGATGTTGCGTCCATCAAGACGGTTGCCAACATCATTGTTGCCAGTCAAAAGCAGAGGGGCGCAGCAGGTGGCACAACAAACATTCAACAATGGTTGCTGGACGCTCTACCAACCCCTAGCAAACGCGACAAGCAGCAGCTCAAGAAACGCGGTATCGAAACCAGGAGATCTGCTTCTGGTAAGGATTCCAAGACTGGCAAGCCAAAAGCCCGCATCAGTACAAAGAGCGGTTATCTTCGAAAGCTCGAGAACAACAGGAAGGGCGCAGTTGCAGCGAGTAGAAATCCACAAGAATCGGGAGATGCATCAGACTCTGGCGAGAGCTTTGGTGGGTTTGAAGAATAAGTGTAATTCCTTAGATACCCTTTGCATATGTTCAACGTGCGAGTTCTCCTTCGAGTCAGATGTCTATTGTCTCATCCTTCCCTGTCTTCATCTTTGAGTGCCCTTCGAAGCCTCTTTTCTTTGCTCCCTACTTCGAGAATATGTTTTTCTATATCGGTATGCAACATTAGACTTTTTCTTCACCCTGCTTGATCCAGGGACCTATTGGAAGTTTACAAAGGCGCCGCCGTCTACTAATATTTGTGCACCAGACTAGAGTTTGTCGTCAGTACCGGTAGGCTGAGCTCTTGACTGGCGAAAACTTACAACGTATGATGAAAGGTTTGAAGCAAGGAATACCGCTGGTCCGGCAAGGTCCTGAAAAGCTGTTAGCAAATCACTTTCTCATCGGCTTCAGGATACATACAAGGGGTTGGCCTAGCCTGCGAAGCGGGATGCGACCCTCCATGTACTCCTTCTTCTTGGGGTCTGCCAGGTCTTCGTCGTTGAGCTGAGTACGGATCGTACCCGGTAGCAAAGCATTGCATCGGATGTTGTACGGACCCAGAGCACAGGCGCAACTCTGCATGAGAGATAGAATGCCTGCCTTGGTGGGTGTGTAGTGTGTTTGACCAGCGCCACCAACAAGAGCGCTGATGGATGAAACACCAATGATACTACCGCCTTGGGGCGATTGCTCTTTCATCTGACGAGCCGCGGCCTGAACGGCAAAGAACGCTCCCTCGAGGTTGATGGACACGGTCGACTTGAGAAGCTCAGGGCTTAGACTATTAGCTGCCAGGTTAGTCGGACGAATGCTTATCCAGGATCTTTGCGATATAGGCACCTTAGAAACTCGGCAAATTGGCACACGCCAGCGTTGCTCACAAACACATCTAGTCTGCCAAATTCGGATACTGTCTTGGAAACCAGATCGGTCCCTGTTTCTGGCTTTGCAATGTCGCCAGGTACAGCAAGGAGCTTTGCACCAGCACCAGCCTCTTCTTGCATGCTCTTGAATTGTTCATCTGATTTGGAGTCTGGATAATGGTTCACAGCGACGGCTGCTCCCTGGCGCAAGTACTCGAGGGCGATGGCCCGTCCAATGCCCGTCACTGCACCCGTAATGGCCGCGACCTTTCCAGCAAGTAATGTTGTCATCGTGGGCCTTTGTGTCTGGCAGTGTCCGGATGGAGGGCGTTTTACGATGAAGAAGGTTCGCGAGCGAGGGAAGGGGCTTCTTGCTAATAAACATTCGTTGTTCAGGTTCTCTAATCATTGTGGAGATATCGAGGCACCGGGCTGTCATTGCACCGAGAAGCCCGAGGGCGGGGCAACTGCGTAGAAGACATGCACTCTCCCCACTTCGAGCTGTTACATCACCTTCAATTCACTTGGTACACAACGACTATCGATTCGCCTTGACAAGATGTCAACCAAATTGCTCCGTGGTGGTACTGTGCTTGTTCATGATGAGCAGGATCATGTCAAGGTGATGCAAAACACCGACGTGCTCATCCGAGGCAACGCAATCGTCAAGATCTCTCAAGACATCCAAGCTCCCGCGGATGCCGAGGTCGTCGATTGTGCGGACAAGCTGATCAGTCCGGGTTTCATCGATACTCGTCGGTTTCAAGATCACTTGTCCAATTGCAGGTCAATTGACAAAGACAGATCACCATGTTTGGCAGACACAGC
This sequence comes from Aureobasidium sp. EXF-10727, assembly GCA_023848595.1. Taxonomy (NCBI): domain Eukaryota; kingdom Fungi; phylum Ascomycota; class Dothideomycetes; order Dothideales; family Saccotheciaceae; genus Aureobasidium; species Aureobasidium sp. EXF-10727. The sequence continues at coordinate 332,398 of SWBF01000019.1, read as the reverse complement.
TCAAAGGCCGACATGCAAACGAACTTCTTCTCGAGTACTTCTACTCTGGAAACTTCAATTCTAGTGTCTTCTCCGCCGAGGACACCTTTTGGGGTCAGCTCGGTGGAGCAATGGAAATGCTAAATGGAGGAACCACGTGTGTCGTCGACCATGCACACATCAACTATGGACCGGAGTACAATGCTAGTGCTATCTCAGCCACAGTGGCTTCTGGGATTCGTTCAATATACTGCTACACCCCTACGCCAAGAGTCGTATCCTGGAGCCCTCTCACACTAGACGACAATATGCTCGCCGACCATGTCATCGACGATTTAGAAGGACTCGCTTTGGCTGGCCCTCATGGCGACGGGAGAGTCACATTGGGTCTCGCTTTCGATGGTTGGTTTCTCCCCAAAGAAGTCATCAACTCGCTGTTCGACAAAGTCGCCAAACTCGAAATCCGCACCATCACTTGCCATAGTGTCCGAACGCCGTCATTTGGCGCCTCCAACTCACTCCCCAAGTTAATCAACAGCTACGGTTTACTGGATAACAGGTTCATTCTCTCTCACTCTAACAACATGACAGCCGAAGAGGTCGAACTCTGTCACTCCAAAAAGTTCTGGATCAGCAGCACTCCTGGCACCGAACTGCAGATGGCCCATGGCTCCCCAGTCTGTTTCGACGACAGAATCGGGGTACAGAGCAGATGCAGTCTGGGTGTGGACTGCCACTCGAATAACTCGGGAGATCTCCTGACACAAATGCGACTTGCATTGCAGTCGGCGCGAGGTAGATCAAACGAAGTACGTCAGAAAGCCGTAATGTCGACCGTTGAGGCTCACGCGGGATTAGATGTTTTATACAGACGGCAAAGATCCTAGGTCGGTTTACAAGACTGTCGAGGAAGCCTTCAATATGGGCACCATCCAAGGCGCTCGTGCAGTAAACATGCAAGACCGGATCGGGAGCATAGCCGTCGGTAAAATCGCCGACCTTGTCGTTTTTGACGCGACCAGTGTAGCAATGGTCTGCGCTGCTCAGCATGATCCCGTAGCTGCCATCTTGCTGCACAGCTCTCCTGCAGACATTGATATGGTCATCGTTGACGGACATATTAGGAAACGCGAGGGCCATTTGACGCCTGTACACTTGGATGATACTGGCCGATCTATCGCTGGAAAGCAAACACTCGAGTGGAAAGAGGTTGCAAAAGCGCTAGTCGAGGGAAGAGCAGAAATGCAGAAGAAGATTGACATGCATGATGTGGACGCTGCGAGGAAGGTTACTATAGAACGCTTTCACATCGATGAGTCGAAAATCTGCAACAATGTTGACGTCATCTAGGTAAGACGTGTAGATATATCCTGATAGCTGTGGCATTTGACCGGATGTACAACTTCTCGTGATGCGTAGGGGTCGAGAGGAGCCCATGCTGATGGTATCACGAAGAATAGATCAAGCGTATTTCCGAAAACAGATCTCGGACTCGGAGCTTGTGCTCCGCGTAATAAGAGCCACCACTTAGCATAATATATAGAAGAAGACGAAATAGAAGTAATGGTGCTCTTGTTACTGACACCTCGCTCGAAATCTGATCCGAATAGAGAAGATTTGAAAAGAAAGAAAACAAAGGCGGCGCAATTATAATTACAATGAATACAGAAATACCACAGATTTGTAGCTGTAGGAACCCACTTCTCCATTCATAAGTCGTGTCGTAGTCAATCAGAAGACGTTAGATGTGGTCCATGTTATGTCGTCGACTCGTCCAAGCTGCCGTTCCGTTCGGCTCCCGGTTGAGCTTCATCGAGACCACCAATGCCCAGGCCACTAGATTTGGGCCTCGACGAATCTTCCAGTTCGTGTACGACTTTGGGCGTGACGATTGTATCTTGTAAAGCGGGCGGACGCTCATTGCGTGCGCGGGCTTTCGAAAGGGATATTGTGTTCTGACTATAGCTTGTCGTGACTTTACCATTCGAAGCATCATAATCAATAGTGGCTTTCATGAGTGCAGCCATCCACAATCGACCTTCCTGCCTACTGTTTACGGCAAAGTAATGTACGGTCGGTTTTGTAAAGTTGACAGCTTTACTAAGTCCTTGACGCGGTGGCACCAGTTTAAATATGAAGAGGCCTTGTCCGTCCGCAGACGGCGCTACAGTCCCTTGTGGCACCATGGGGGACGATCCGGCGCCTGTGAGTGCAGCGTGCAGCCCCGTCATTTTCTCGTTCTCGGCAGGAAGGACACGGTGTGATGAGATGTCGATCAGGCCCTTCTCTTCGGTGTCGTTCTCAGAATAATAGTAGGACAGTCTCCGACCGCGAAGCACGAAAAGGCGAGGCTTCCAAGAGCCTACCAAGCTCGAGGACTTTTTCTTCATCCATCCACTGTAATCACAATCGGCGATTTGCTCGGCGGGTGACTTTTTCTCCAGGCCGCGAGTGTATGCTGATGTTGACTTCTTGCTCTTCACCTTTGGTCTAGGACGAGTAGAGATTGCGGGTGGAGCAAGGGCGCCCGAAGAACCCGTTGATACTCGAGATTGATTGTCTGACTTCTGCAAATCGAACGAACGAGTCTCGGTTGAAGGCGTGGTAGAGCCAGTACGAGCAGGAGAAGCGAGAGGCTCATGCTTCAAGGTACTCTGCTTCTTCTCACTCTGGGTTACGGCATCGGAAGCTATCCGAAGGCCACCGCCAATACGAGGCTTGGAGAAGAAGGATCGAGTGTTCGAGGCAGGTGATGGTGAGGGATTGAGTGATGAGTTGTCGCTGTCAGCCAAGGCTTGATCTAGTCGTGTGACAATGGGTGACACTGGCTGCTGGATAGATGCCAGGGGTTTGACTGCAGAGTGTGGACTGCTGACAGCACGGTTGCTAGTAGGCTTGTTGAAGGAGAATTGGCTAGAGGCAGGCGACATGATGGGCGAAGCAGGATCACGCATCGACTCGACGCTGGACATCCTGGGGAAGTTTCTGTACGAGGCACTATGGCGAGCAGAATCAGTCGCGGCACTTATGTTTCTTGTGTGAGCCGACGTCGACTTCTTCTGCAAGACATTGCGCTTGTTGCGGGCGTCAACCTCGTTTCCAGAGAAGTAACCGCGGTCCAGATCGACTGGTGAAGAGAGTGAGCCAAAGCCGTAGTCGCCAACGCCTCCATCGGCCTGTGCGATTGCGGTTCCGAGGTCGGCCACTGGTTCGTGAGCAATCGAAAGACGTCGAGTGGTGGTGGGCGCTCCGGAAGTTGTGCCGACCGAAGACTGCCTTTGGTGTGAGTAGCGGTTCATGCTATCGATTGATCCCATAGACGAGTGTCTGCGGGAATGGTTGAGGTTGCGGATCGAGGCGGCCGAGGGACGCTGGGTATTGTCTGGCCGGGTGAAGGTCATGGACGGGGTTGCTATACTGCTGACAGGTCTGTATGGGGAGGCTGTCACGCTCTGGCTCCGTCTCCTTCCAGCGTCGGTCTGTATATCGTCTCCAGCAGCCGAGTATTCAGACACACTCCTAGGTACGTTGGTCGAGCTTTGGCGGACCTCGTCTTGTAGAGCCTTGACTTTCTGCCACGTCTTTAGTCGCCTCCCCACGGAACCAAGTTCAAACTCTTTGATAAAGACGGCCGACTGCTCCATGGTCAAAAGCACCTCTCCGGATATCTCCTGCTCGCGAAAAGTGTCACAATGCGACCTTTCGACGCCGTGGTCTTCGAGATATTCAGCAACGCGTGCAGGTGACCACAACATGACTTCGGCCTCGGTGTGCAGCTGGTTCTCCTCGTCGTCGGTTTCGCGGCCGTTGATGTAAGATAGGCGGTTGGAGGCGTGTGCACTGTAGATGCTCTCAGTGTCGTGGCTGTGTATGTTTGTCAAGGGCGCGCCGCGCGGGCTACGCATGTCTGTGATGTGCTCGTCAATGACACTCAGGGTTTCGTGCATGACCGAGTTGTGTTGCGAAGCGCGTTGGGCGGGGAGAGAGGTGGAGGATTGGCTCGAGGCGGTCGAAGCAGCAGTCTGAGGCCTGTTGGGTTGAGAGGCATCGTTGCGACGGGCTGGGGGCTGCTGGGTAGATAGAAGAGTGCCTCTTGGGGCCGGGGTGGTGTAGACTGCGGCGGGCGAGTGGCATGAGCGGGAGTGTTTCACGAGGTTTGAGGTGTCTGCTCACCTTCAGGAAACAGGCCGGTGGCACTAGTGGTCATATGGCGACCGAGGAACCAGCCGTCGCCAAAGTCGTCGTCTCGCTCGATGAGTTCGATGCGGTCGCCCTTGGCCAGGCTCAGCTCGTCGGGACTGCGGGCAACAAAGTCATGGACGACGAGCAGGATGGAGCCCGGCGGGACCTCGCGCGGGTCCGAGGGCTGACGAGAGGCCATTGAGGGCGCGCTGTCGAAGGGGTGGGCACGCTACGACTGGGGCGGGAGCATCGAAGTGTCACGGCGATGTGTGGTGAAGGCGAGTGTTCCGAGGCGTCCCTGTCACCTTGTCGCGAAGATGAGGCAGCGGCCGGATTGTGGCCCGTCGGTGGACGATGGTCGAGCCGAAACAAAGGTGCACGGCAATTGTATCGCAGTCGGGCCCCGGTACGCAGGAGTGATACTTGGCCGTCGTCCGGGGTGGGGCGGCAAGTGCCAAGCTGTTTGCGACTTCTGGAAGCAAGAGGATACAAGGTTTCGACTAGTATAGACAAGCAGCCAGGAAGAGGCAGGCGCAGAACAAGCAAGAGCAGCTGCGACCGGCCAGCTGAATTGGCCTTCTGGTCATACGAGCGTCGTGCTTGCCATTCGTCGTTGCGTTCCTTTGCGCAACTTTGCAAGCGTGTTTCCTCATCCGGCACCGTACTTGTACCTTGACGGCCCTCACACTGCCCCGTCGACCACGCGCAGATGGCCATCACTCGCCTGCGCCCGTGAATATGGCTCTGTCGCCCTCGGACTCCAGTGCGAATGCACGGAACATCCTGGGCCGCCCTACCCATTACTCGTGGATGCAACAGTCGTCGATGCTCTCGCAGCCACCCCTTCGTGCTTCTGGAAAACACGTCCAGCGACAAGCTCCCACTCCAATTGCCAGCGACCCGGACACGGTTCAATACGAATCGCCCGCAACTGTCCCCCTTCAGTCTGCTTCTCCTCACCCTGTCCAATCCATGCGCGACAATGAGATACCTGATCCCTCCAACGCTGGAAACTTCCTCCCTTCGCCCACTCCCAGCGACCACAACAAGTCACCGAGCCCGTCCACTGCTCGTCAACCTCTGAGCGGACCAACTGCCCATCAATCTCCAAACCAGCCTGCTGCCCGCCTCGCCGGAAACAACCCCATCTCCGCCACATCTCCTGCACCACAACCGACCATACTCTCCCCAAGTCTGCCATGTCCCTCGACATCGGCTGCTCCTGCGGCGCGCACCCAACCTCCTCTCCCCAACCACAACAATGCCCCGCCCTTCGGTCCTCAGTGGTCTCTTGTCTTCCACAGCGGCGAGTGTACCAAGCGCCTATCTGATTTCGCCAAGGCTCATGGCAACCTGAGCGATGCCGATCTTGAGAGGTTGGGTATTTTGTACGATGCCACAGCCCAGAATGACTGGTACTTTATCATTTTACTCATGCTCTCGGCGTGTCACTCTTTGAACCTCCCCTCCCTTCAATCTGTCCAAAGTCATCTTCCAAAACACAGCCTCCCCATGTTTGCGAGGCTCCTGGGAGAACAATGGGATGGTGGCACTTCCTTGAGTAACCAAGTTCAGCTCTTTATCAGCAGCTTCCCCAAGCCTCTGGACGAGCTGAGAGCCTGTTTGACTGATCAATCTTTCATGCTGGCTATTCGCCATATTGCCAGCTGTCTCTATCAAATAACATTGAATCTAGACCGTGTGCTCTTGCAGTGTCGCCAGGCAGAAACGCTTCCCACTGTGACGGACCTCATCGGAGGTCTTGGTATCCGTTCGCTATTATTCCAACGAGCAACTTTTCGCTTCCTTCTGCGTAACACCTGGGGCTCGGACAGTGGTCCGATGGCCGAGCTTGCTATGCGAGAATTCATGATCGAACAACAAAGATTCGGATCCGAGGGCGGTCAATCGCCAGAAGTGCGTGGTCGCCAGCAGAATGTCTACCGCTCCATCTTTCACCAACACGTACGATCAACTCAACTTCCATATATTCACTCAAATCCAACCACAAATGTGGCCAACGCTACCTCAATCACTGCTACAACCGTACAGCAACCCGCCTCCGGTCTGGCCGTGGCTACCTTTCGCAACGTTGGAGTGACTCAGTCACAGTCGCCTCATCCTGGTCAGGACCGCGTCCTGCCCTCCAACCAAGCTCAGCCGCCGATTTCAACCAGTCCACAATCACAAACCACTCAGATGGAGGCGCAGATGCGTATACAACGGGAAATGCAAATGCGTGCTCGACACGCTCGGGCACACGCGCACCCACAGCCGCATGCAGTTCAATCTCCACTTCCTGCTCACTTTCAAAGCCAGCCGCAAGGTGCTTCACTTCCAGCTTCGGCCTACTTCCAAAAACCAACTCAATTCCAGCAAGGCGTGACTGTACTGCCGCATACTGCACTTCATGATGCTGCTCAGATGCAAGCATTGATGACGTATCAACAACAAATGCTTCCGCAGCAGCCTGTTCTGCCTTCGAATTCGCAGTCTACCCCTTCACTTCCGGCTCAAATGACTCGTCCACAGCAGGGACGATCAAATCCGTCCCCTCGCCTCTTCTTCCCAGGACCAAACCCTGCCATCCCTCAGCCTGCTCACCCGGACTATCGCCGATCGGCGCTTCATCAAGCTCACTTGCGTAGTCCCGTCCTTGTACCAAAGAGGCCTGACACCTTAAACTCTGCCGCAATCAACGACCACTATCGTCGTGTTGTAGGCTTTGCCCTAGCGCCTCATAAGTTGACGACCGAGCCGGTTCAAGAATTCGCCTTTCAAATACCACAACAAGCTATTGAACGACTTTTGAAAGTGAGATTGAGCGCTGAAGGCGATCCTCCGTATGGAGAAGCCGACATCAACTCGATCATGTTGAGACTCAAATGCTGCGAAGTTACACCATCTCAACCACTCCCAAACGAAAATACATGGGTTCTTCTCGACGGCAGCTGGCCAGTCCAGGCTTACTTTGCAGTCAATCAGAATCCGCTTGAACCAAGACACAAGTTGCATCATGGCCGTTACCTTCCTATTGACATCACACGCTGCGTCAGTGCGGACCACAACAAACTCGTTGTCAGAGTGAACCGATCAAAGTACGACAAATCACCTTTCACCTATGCAGTTGCTATCGAGGTTGTTGGCTTTGCCACTCGCGAAAGTATCAAAGAGGCCTGTATGAAGCGTCTAATTCCTTCCGAGAAGATTCTGGACTCGATCAAGAAGTCTCTCATCAGCGACGACGAGGATATTGTCATGCAGTCCAACTTCACCCTGCAACTCTACGAACCCTTCTCCAATGCCAAAATCTTCGATATTCCGGTTCGCAGCCGAGATTGTTTGCACAAGCAAGCTTTCGACCTCGACGTTTTCTTGGAGACTCGCCTCGAGCAGCAATCTAAGCCGCCCAAAGACCGCATTAGCAAGGTTGACGCATGGAAATGTCCCATCTGCAAGGCCGATTCTAGGCCGCAGAGCTTGATAGTCGATGGCTTTCTCATGACCGTCCGCGAAGCTCTTGCAGCCAAAAATATGCTAAAGACACGCGCTATAAATGTCGAGAGTGATGGCTCTTGGGCGCCTATCCCAGAAAGCAATGACGACGAAGAGACCGAAGATGAGGCAGCCCCGGCACCTAAAAAGAGCATCGAATTTATTCTCATTGACGACGACTAGTTGCTAAAGTCGTCTTGGGTCTCGTCTATCGATTCGGAGTTGCCGTTGTTTCCTTATTTATTTATGCTTCTTTTTCCTGCCGCACGATACCCACTAGCGATTCTTCCTGTTTACATGCACTCCCTCAGCGTTGCTTCTATCCACCTATGAATCAATCATGACAGCATTCAGAGCATGCTTCACCAATGTTATCCTTCAATAGACGAAGAAATGCAAATATCATCAACCATGTGTGTAATGCTTGGCCAACCTTGGACGCGATCAAAGTGAGTTGTGTCGTTCAGTTCTGGCAGAATTGCTTCATCGAAAGAGCGGGCATTTATCCGATCTAGCCAGGGTTGCGACTCCAGCGCTTCGTTCAGGACTAGCCTCGTTGAGCCATGGAGTTCTCGAGAGTGCTCTCATTCTCGTAGTCCATGCGTACGCATATGAACAGACTGAGCATTTTAGCAATTTCTGAACTCGACAGCCAATTTACGACTGTAGTTGTTTTGGAGCAAAGAGAGCAATTGAAGGTCAATAGCTGTTTGAACATATGTACAGTAGGGCGTTTGCAGAGCTTCAATCAGTTATTCCGCTGCCCCTTGCCACCTTTGACCTTCTTTGCTTTCGCCTCGGGTTTAGCGTCCTCCGAGGACTCTTCTTCGGCGAACAATGCTACGAGCGTGTCTGTGTACTTTTCCATCTGTGCGATGTCCCCGACCTTGATCCTCATGTAGTCGAAAGCGACGCAGACTTTCATGTCGCTTCCGGCCTTGATCTTGATGTGTTTTGCAACCTCGCTCGTCTTTAGAGGAGCGACGGAGGGTTTGTTTTCAGATGCGGGAGCAACTGTATCTATGACTGGAGCATCAGTCTCATCATCAGTGTTTGTGGAAATATCCATCTCGTCTCCACTCGCTGCTAACGAGTTGACGGTGCCATCCTCTTCCTCCGTGTATTCCAAAACGGGGACCTTTTGGTATCGTTGACTGAAGTGGGTCAAGACGCATGCTTTTGCTCCCATGCCCAATGCTACACTGAGGGCCTCACTCGTTGTCGTATGGTTCTTTGCTTCGGCATCGCCTTGCAGCTCGTCATCGAATGTTGCCTCGTGAATACATACTGTGCTGCCCTTGCCGATCTGCGTAAATGCTTTGGACGGACGACAGTCACCAGAGTATGAAACTTTGAAGCCCGAAGGAAACGTCACCGATACAGCACGAGCACCGTGACAGTGCTGGACCAGCACGCATTGAATGTCCTGGAGATCTAGTGCCTGCGGCAAGACCTTGGCACGAGCAGCCTTGTCTACCCAAGCCTCACGCGCGCGAGAAGGGCTGCCATCGCGGCAATGCGCTGAATTCGGCGGAATGAACCACTGGAGAGTGGATTCAATGTTTTTGTTTTGGAAGTTGGGCGTGATGCACAGTGGCGCCAGACGTGAAAAACCATAGTCGTCAGCGTGGCTGTACTCCTCGAGCCAATGCAACATTGCTGCCTCCGAAATTACGGAAAGACGATCTTGTTTGCTGAAAATTGTAGCAGCATCAAAGTCGACATCGTTACCGGGGTTGATGGTTGCTGCTGGTCGTGCGCCATGGACTGTTTTGTACCACTCGCGGATGACCGAGACCGTACCAAGGTGATGGTCGGCATGCATATGACTGATCCAAATTACGCGCAGTTCTTTCATAATCTCGTCGAGTACCTTGGGGGTGTATACACGCTTCAGCTGGCCAAGAGTGTTTTCGCCAGCGTCGAGAAGCATCGAGCCCCATCCTGGAACGCGTACGAGTGTCGCTGAAACATTGCGGTATTTGGATGGCAATGCTGAGCCAGTTCCCAAGGTGGTGATTTCCACATCTTTTTGAGGTAGACTGTCAGCCCAGGCGTCGAGTGCTTGTTTGCTAGCTTTGACGTCTTCATTCGCGATCCGAGCGAGGTCAAGGACGTCTTTGGACATTTCTGCCTTGACTGTGTCGACGTCCAGGAGGGTGTTGATCTCGTTGTCCTGAATCTCTATCGATGGCTCTAGCTGCACCTTTTGTCCGCGGTCGGCAATAGTCACCAAATTTTTGAAGCCATCCAGAGATTCAAGTGCCTGTGTGGCGGCTTTATTGTCGTGCACTGGGATATCGTAACGTGTCGGGTCGATCTGACCCAGTCTTATCGTAGCACCAGCGGCCGAGTCGAGAGCCAGTCTATTGGAGCAAAGATCTGGGGAAGACACGACATGCTTCATATGCTTCATGTCCTCCTCCATGAATCGCTTGAGCATGGGGTGCGAGGCAACGTCGGGACCAAGCATCCAGATGAAGGCACCGACGCCGGCCATGATTTCCTCTGACCTCCATTCAGGTCGCGAGATTAGAGCTTCGACATATTCGCGCGAAGGCAGGTCGATCACAGCCGCACCACCACCCTGTTTGCTTGGTTCCAGCACCATATCTGGTGTCACAATTTCACCTTTGTCATTTTCGACGTTCTGGCCCTTGCCTAGAGCAGAAAATTTGGGACCCTTCTGGACGCCCAGTGCTATTGCCTTTTGTGGCTGGAATCTGCCTCTCATGATGTGGTTGCGGAAAATATATGACATGGCTACCTTTGCGGGTTCGGTGGGTGGAAGAGATTCGATAAGAGCACCAGGCCAGGGACGGCGGACCAGAACCTTGATGTTCGGAACTGGCTCCTTACCTCCTGGCATAGGACCAGTGTACTTTGTCATCTTGTTTGTCTCTGGGTCGCGAACAAAGAGCGTGGCAGGCAGCTTTACTTCGTTGATGGGCGTCTCGACAAGCGCATCCATACGCCAGGACGAGTCGAACATCTCTGAGACTACAGCCTTGGACATCATTAGGACCTTTTCCTCGTCTGCCTGATGAAGGGACGCACGAGTGTCCAGAGCCTTCTGTCCGTTGAGCTCATCGTAGCTACGTTTGCGAGGGCTACTCGAAGCGCTTGTTGCCTTTGAGGCGGGAGAAATAGGCAAGTCCCATACTTGAATGTTGTCGTCTGACCATGTAGGCTCGATCGAGCAAGTCGGGTGCTGGGCAAGATGGTGGCCGAACTCGTGTACATCAACAGGCATTCCCTTGCGAAAGACAAAGCGGCGGGCAGTGGCCAAGGTGTAGTTGAGATTGGGCCCTCCGAAGATGGAGAGGCGCGTTCTGTCTTTGACCTCACGAGCAGCCTGCTCAGCAATGTCTTGGTCGTCGATGTCGGCACCTTGGCGTTCTAGCTTGTTCATTATTTTCTTCTTAGTTTCCAGTAAGCTAGCCTGAGCACTGGACGAGGCAGCGTCGGCCAAAGTCAAGATCATGCCAATCAATCCTCCCGTCTGTTCCCAGGTTGTGTTTCCGGTCAAGAAGAGCTCCGACACCTTCAACAAGCGGACTTTTTGTTCGACCGACGCTCTCTGGGTGCCCTCGGCAATGTTTCCAACAAGATAGCGCTTGTTGTCAAAGTGCAGAACGAGCGTGGTACCTGGTGTGTCGGCCGTCGGCGTCGTGACGAACTGGAAGAAGGACCGCATTCTCCGGAATTTGGTCGCAGTGACCAGGCCTTGTCGTTTGGGTAATTCGAGAGAGGCGGACGGCGGAAAAACGAGATGGTGTCCTTGTCGCTGGCCCCGGAGTTTGGGTGCGCTGCGCAGGCGTGAGCGGGCCGATGTCTGTAGAAGGCCTCGCAAGACTCGAAGCTTGTCGGACTTGGGTGGCTGTCTTGCGAGGTCTGCTGTAGTCTTGTAGCGGCTGAACACGTCTTGGACGTCCTGCGCTGTTGAGTCCGGACGCGGGTTTCGCAAGACGATGCACGTTGCCAGTAACCTTCGCTGCGGCCGTGTCACTGATAAGAGACTCGACAATGGGCTCCGTAAGACTGCCAGATTGGTAGCTGATGCAAGGAGCTGTCTTTGAATTCTTTTTGCCTATGCAAGATGCATGACGAGGGCCCAAATTTCTTGTGACAACCAAGCACGGTCCGTCATCCCGCTTCGTCCATGGTCACTTCAGTTGCTTGGGACTGACTCTATCAACGGCACCTCACTCTTTCACACTTGAGCATCTGCACTACGTCCGAGTACCGAGTACTAGGGAATCAAATTGACCATGAACTCCACTTTCCAATCTATAAAGAACTGCAATATCTACATTGTGAAGGAGAATAACCGACAACCAGAACGCCAGCATTGCCCGAGAACGCTTCCACAAGGCGGGGGAATAGAGGAATCATTGAGAACCGATGATGAGAGAATGACTTGACAAAAGAAATGATATGCCATCACATGAGCGGCAACAAACGAGTGTGCACTTTCCTTGCCAACCACCGCCAACACATGAAATTTCTGCTCATTGGAAGTTGCTGGGGACCTGAAGACCATTGTTCAAGTTCAGCAGAGACATGTCAAGAGGTGCTTCACGCTGCGAAGGTACCGATCCAGCGGTACCTTGTTGAGCTTGGCCTACGGGGCCAGCAATGCTGGGGTCCTTGCTGATGTCTTCAATGAAAGGAGCATACGCCGGGTGACGCAACAGAACCTCGATGAGACGGCGGCAGCGGCCATTTTCCTCTTGGAGGCTGCGGTTCTCCACTCGGAGGTCGTTGGCCTCCTGTGCCTTCATGGCCACTTCACCTTCAAGCTGCGAGATGTACTCTGGAATCTTGTTAGCGAGCGTCCAAAGGGATGGACTGATTCAAAAACTTACCCTTTCTGCGAGAGCGGAAGGCACGGGCGGAAACCTTATTTCGGAGCTGACGTCTCTCTTTGCTGCTGAGCTTCTTGCCCTCCTCGCTGTTAAGCAGACGTTCGTCCTCGTCCATATCTTCCTCTTCTTTGCGCATGCGAGCCACATGAGGGAGCATGCCGTTGGCAGAGTCCTCTTTGCCAGAGGGCACAGCGCTACCTTGACGCATTTGATTGAGAAGACGAGAGATGCTCTCCTCAGTGTGGGGATCAGACTGGTACGATGAAGCCCGGCTTCTGTTTGGCTTGACCTCGAGTTGTTGCTGTTGCTGTTGTGCTTGCTGCTGCTGCTGCTGCTGTGCCAGGCGTCTGTGCTGTTGTTGCTGGGCTTCGAACTGCATTCTTTGTTGTTGTTGTTGCTGCTGCTGAGCATGAGCCTGGACCTGGGCCTTGGCCATAGCTGCCTGTTGTGCCTGTTGCTGGTGCATACCGGGCCACACTCTGCCTGCGTTGCTGGGAGAAGCATCGGTGCCAATGGAAGCCGGGTCGACAAAGTCGGCTGAGCGCGGCTGAGAGGGGCCGGGCTGGGGGTAATAGATGGCAGGGATGGACTGGGTGGCGTTGAAGTCCATGTTCATGTCGGCATCGACATCAATGCCAGAGGACCATGAACCACTGAAGCCAGGGTCAAAGGACATGTCATCAATGCCCGAGTTGAAACCGCCAAAGGCATGGCTGGGGGTGAAAGTGTCAGAGACGGGCTGGTTCAAGGCAGAGAAACTGGCGACAGAACCAACCGGCAGGCCGGTCTGCTGCTTGAAACGATCGTATTCATGGCTTGGGCCGGCAAACATGTGGGCGTCGTCTGCCTCGAAGGGCGAGGGTGCGTTGTAGTAGGCCGAGGCATCGATCGAAGGGCGAGGGGTGGGACCCGAGAGTTGAGGAGAGTTGAGAGAAGTGCCCTGGTTGAAGTCGAAGAACGACTCCATATCAAGATCCGGCTTGAGGGCATGCGGGAGGCTGCCCATCTGGGCAAATTGAGCAGTGGCCATGATGCTGGTGACTGGCGAGGGGGCAGAGGAGCGATGCGTGTGAAGTTATGGGTAATGCGGATGTGCACGTTGTGGGATTACGCGGCCTTAGTGCCAAGACCAAGAGGCGCCTGTCGGATATAAGGTGAGCGAGTGACTGCGGATTGAGGCGTTGGCGTCTTTGCGACGGTGTTTGGCGATGAGAGTGGATCAGATACGGTGATGGTATCGGGGCGTGTTGTTGCTGGTAGAAAGGGACGTGGCTGCAGAGATTGAGGAGTAAAGGAAGAAGGAGTCGAAGAGCAATGCGACCGGGCAGAATCGACCAGGGAAGGGAAGGAACGATGACGGCTCTCCTCCCGAAACACACAGCCACACAGACCACTACTGCTTTGCGCCCAGCGGACGCTTGGGCCATGAGCAGCCCTAGGCTTCTAGCAAACCATCCTCCCCATCAGCGGCCTCGATCAGCCCTGTAGACACTCCACGCTTTGCCAAGTTGCCAGTCAAGACGTTCTGTTCCACGGACTCACGGCACCCTCCAAACAACGGCTTATACCACAAATCGATTCCTCCCTCGACGCGTTCTCGGTGTTGCTTTGCGTTGAGATTGGATTGACCGCCCCCTTCACAGCCTCACAGGTTTATTGACTTTCAGAGGGCTCGGTTGGAAATTCTCAACTCGCTTTCCTGCGAGGCTACGCAACGCAACCTATTTGTGGCCGACACCGGCTGTGCTCCGCCCGACAGGTTGTCAGACTTTTGTGCTGCCGGTAGACGTTTCTTTCTCAACTTTTGAGAGTCGCGTTCCAGCTCGGTGGATTGTTGGTGCTACACAGCCCTAAAACCCGACTGCTTAAACACAACAAATTCTGTCGGATTGGGCCATTCGTTACATCACCATCAGAAAAACATTATCACTCATGGAACAAATGATGTGGTGGTTCTCAGCATCTAGGGCTGAGAATGAGTGTCATCATCTCTCATTATTATGGCACAGATCGACACGATCAATCATTGTGATGGACAAAAACAAACCCCTATAACCTCCTGAAGAACTTGTCCGATTTTCACATAGATTTATATTTAACACAGTTGTCATGTGGCTTCATTTCAGTGTCCGATACGCCACGTCGGCTCTCATGAATAGCTGTCACCATGGAGCTACACATCCACTCTCCAACAACAATGACAAAGATTAGTTAATGACTGAGCTGTTGAAAACCATAGTGCCATTTCAAGACAGTGTCCATCAAGGGTTAACACATTTCCTGGCTAAGAACAAGTAGCCATGTACTCTCATGGCTGCTGTACACCGCGACACTCTGTTGAGATACAGCGGTTGATCCTTTCGCTGTTGATCGACGTTTTGAGTCGAATGTGTGTGTGAAATGGGCTCTTGGTATGTGATTCAAGTCCAGCGCTGGAAGGACTGAAACTCCCTGGGAGGCTGCAACGGCAGCTGGCCGTCTGCTTCAGTGGCATGTAGTCGCGTCGCCGAAGGAAAGAGAATCTGTTCTCCGTGCGTCAGCAGCTGCGCCTTCAACTCGCTATTCTCAGGGGCTCCTGCAGACCATGTCATTTCCGGCAAGCTACCGTTCGTAGCAGACTGGTAGTCTCGTCATCTTATGCACTAAAAGCTCATGTCCTTCACGCCTAAGTGATTCCACCCAGGTCAGTGCAGTTTGTTCTGCCTCTCCCTATGAACCGAGCATAAGTGGTCGTTGAAACTCTTGATGTGATTCTTTTGCTTGCCTCACGCAACACCACTCCTTTCTATGCCTCGAGGTTGATGCTGCGACCGAACCGTCCATAAAGTGCTGTCTTCAGCTGCTGCATCTCTTCCCTGAGTTCTCCCAGCTTCTCTTCCACAGCTGTGACATCTCCATCAATCTTTTCGACTGATGCTGTCAGCAACTCCTGAACCTCGGGCAAAGGTAGTAAAAAGAACGAGTCTCCAATCTTGTATCTGGTCCGCACATAAGCTAGGCTCTGCGTAAGCTGCTTTTTGGTATTACTTACGAGACCTTCTCGTCTTCGTCGGCAAGCTCGAGTTCTGAAGAGACTTCTTCTAGATCCTCCTTCTCTTTCTGTATGAAACATTGTATCAGCAAATTTGTCGTGTGAGTTCAGTGAAAAAAAATCGAGAGTACCTCTTTGGTCTTGAGTTCCGCTTGCAACAACTTCTCTTTTTGATGCAGTGTACTGAAACGATTGATTTTGTCCTGGTCTTCACGGCGGACCTCAGTCTCCTCGCCTTCTTCATCCTTCGACAACTGTAGAATCATGAGCATATATTAGATGAGGGGCTAGGCGTATACAACTACCATTCTTCTTGACATCATGGCGGCCATGTCTGCGTTTACAATGATAAATTTGGCTTGTATGGGCTTGGGGTGTCGCCAGGACACTCGCTGCTGTTGATGCAAACACGATCAAATTGCTTGGCGAGGACCCACAGCCGCACCTTTGTCTCTTTTCAGATTCCACCAACATGTTGTCCTCACCAGTATTTTAACATCCCGTCTCACACAATGACCATCTATGCCCTGTTTCTGACCGTGAGGGTCGCTGAATTACCTAACGAGCAGTCGGGTGGTCTTGGTGAGTCTAGTCTCGCCAAAGGCTGACTAGGCAATGCGTATTCGGGATAAGGCTGTACCGTCTTACCTGGTCGTATGATCCACCAGAGGCTATGGCTCTATTATCACACATTTGGAGACTGCTTCCAATGCTGTCAAGTCCTGGGACTATGTTGTCCGGCTTCAAGTACGAGCTATTCCGTATATGCGGTTCCATAGACGCCTCTCTTAGCGACCTGCTTGTTCGCTTGGCATGCATGAATTCATATAACCTCATCTGGGTTGCTCTGTTGCAAGGCCCTGTTTTGTTCGAAGCCTGTGGGCGGCAGAAGGTGATCGCCTCCTTGTAGTAACTACTTTGATCTGTAAGTACATAACTATGAAGTCGAGTTGTTGGCACACATAGAGGCGGCGAATCAGCGCATCTGCTACAGGACAAAGTATCCGCCAACTCCTCAGCCGCAAATTAGCCCCACGCCTGACCACCACCAGCAGAACCAACACGTTGCATGCAAGGCTATGGATGCCTGAGACTCCTATTCGGAGGATCGTGCCAATACATTTTATCACACGTATGTCGCTCAAATATTTCTCTTTAAATTCTGCCGTTCCACAGCATTCTATGCTATCGTCAATCGCAAGGACGACTACATTGCTGCCTTTCAGATCGCCATTGAACTTCGCATATCTCCATCACACGAGAACTCTCGCCATGGTAGTGTCTCCTACAGCCGGTCGGGCTATCCTTCGTAAGCCCAAGAAAATCATTTGTGCCCTTGATGGTAAGTACAAGAGTTGATCAACCATGCATACACGCTTACACATCCAGGCACCTGGCAGGTAAACCGGTCTTCGAATCATATCGAACCCTTTGGAGTACTGACCAACTACAAAGGATAGTGATTCTGGTTGGATCAATGGCAGTCTGAAGACACCTTCCAACGTTACCAGAATCTCGAGAGCCATCAAACCCGAGGATAGCGAGCATCACGCTCAGATTGTCTAC
Source organism: Aureobasidium sp. EXF-10727 (assembly GCA_023848595.1). Taxonomy (NCBI): domain Eukaryota; kingdom Fungi; phylum Ascomycota; class Dothideomycetes; order Dothideales; family Saccotheciaceae; genus Aureobasidium; species Aureobasidium sp. EXF-10727. Next base: position 315,277 of record SWBF01000019.1, on the reverse strand, counting down.
TACCAGGCAGGCATTGGAACAGGGCTTGGGATCCGCGACCAATTGTTAGGAGGTGGTACTGGCTTGGGACTCTCGGAGTGAGTATTGCGATTCAACCTCGTAAGATCATGCTAATCATATCTTCGCTTTAGGCACATAAGAGAGGCCTATTATTTTCTTGCGAACAACTACTCACCTGGAGATTCTATTTTTCTGATCGGCTTTTCACGCGGCAGCTTTACGGCAAGAAGTCTAGGTGGTCTTATTGGAAACCTTGGGTTGCTGAACAAGAGAGGTCTCCCCTTCTTCTACGAAATCTTTCTCGACTGGGAGAATGCAGGCAACCCGGACTCACAAGGTTCATCGTTCTGGGAACATTATCGCGACCCACTGGATCCAGACAAGAAGAATATGCCCCAAACACCATCAAATGATCCAACAAAAGTTTACGACTATCTGAATGAGTATCGCGCGAGTACGTCTATGGAAGACTTGTATATCATCATCATCAATCCTGAGATATGCTGACTTGTGTCGCTTTTTTAGTGCTTCGGAGTTTTGGCCTGACACACGTTGTTCCGATTCGGGAGAACGAGCTACGTGATGTACCAATCAGAGCTATAGGTGTCTGGGACACAGTTGGTGAGACTAGCCCTTATCCATTATTACTAGAGATTCTGACCCTCCCAGGTGCTCTCGGTATACCAGTCAATCCGTGGTTCCAGAAACATCTCGGACTTCCTGGTTTTCTGCACGAATACAAATGGCTTGACACGAGGCTTTCTGACAACGTGGAAAATGCGTTTCAAGCTTTGGCATTGGACGAGCATCGAGCACCTTTCTCGCCTGCCGTATGGGAGAAGCCCGAGGGTAGTCATACAGTCAGTCAGCTTGAGTATCCTGTTGTGAGTAACCTTGCTGACTGTACCACAGTATTTGAAACAAGTTTGGTTCCCTGGTGTACACTCGAATGTTGGCGGCTCGTACGATGATACGGCTACCGCAGACATATCACTAGCATGGATGATGGACCAGCTCTCCGGACACAATGATTCTACTGATGCGCCACTAGATATGAAGGATTGGATCGAGTTCTATGACGACTACATAGATACGCAACAAGCACTGAACAAGGTCTGGTATCAGAACAATCCTCCTGCTCGAGGGTGGTCCTTGGGCACGATTTACAACTCCTTCACCTTCCCACAGAGCCTAGCAGGGCGAGTGGTTCGAACGCCTGGTCGGTACAGGGTGACAAACCCTCTGACGGGCGTGCAGAAGCATAGCGGGGTGCTCATGAGAGACACACACGAGTTCATACATGCTTCGGTCAGAGCACGTATGGATCTTGGAGGGACCGCTTCCGAACCCAAACCCAGCAGGTGGTCCCACTTTTTGCAATGGCTACGGAAGCTGCTCGGTCGGGAGGGCAAACTCTTGTACAAGTCTGAAGCACTACGCTGGTGGAGACTCCACGACGGGCACAAACATCATAACGAATTTTCGATCAATTCCAAGCTTACGACGGGAGGAGCGAAGAGCGCTATACGGCCTCCGTGGTGGGAGTGGGTGGGCAAAGACAAGCTTGTAGCACGAGGACGGGTGTTGAATGAAGACGTACTGGGAAAATTCGAGTTGCAACTGCTTGGACATTACGAGGAAGTGGCAGATGAGATCGAGGCCAGTAACAAAGGATTGGCAAGCGTTGAAGAGTTGAAAAGAGTCAAAGAGCGGGTAACTCGCAGGTCAGTGACAGTATAAGCGCAGCCAGTGATGAGTTATGGTAGATTATGTACATAACATGATCTAGACATCGGTCTCGATTTATTCTCTTACCCTTCCCTCCACGTGTGCTCATTGATGTAGTGCGTAGCTATGGAAGCACAGGAGTTACAGACCCTAGCACATGGGGGAGGCCAGGTTGCAGCGGCAGATTGGCACAAGACGACCGACGCCAAGTCTGGCGAGAAGGCGCGGAAGAATAGAGTTTGTGGGGTATCTTCACCGCCCGGCGCAATCAGAAAATGTTCGGGAGCGCGCAGAACAGACACAGACACACGACTCGAGACTACGATACACAATATCTCGCACACCATGGTCAAGCGCAAGGTCGGAGCGCTCGAGAAGGTCGATGCAGACCTGCCCAACTTGCAGTACAAGGTCCGACGAGACCCGGCGTAGGTTGCCAGACGATCCCAAGCCGCCGCCGCCGTCAGTCTAACGCTGCGCCAGATCATACAAGGATGACTTCAACAACCAGTACAGCCAGTACCAGGCCTTCCTGCAGCTCTTCATGCAGGCCCCCAGCTCGACCGACTCCCAAGGTCTGGTCAGTCTCCGAGAGCTGATCGACTTTGTCGCCCACTGCGCCGATTGCTATCCCAAACTCACCGCCGACTTCCCCACCGACCTCATGGCCCTGCTTCGTCTGCACCATGCCGAACTGGAGCCCGAATTACGCGACAAGGTTGTTGGCAGTCTGGTCCTGCTGCGTAAGAAGGACATCATCGACTCTGCAGTGCAAGTCTCCCACTCCGCATCCATGCCCTCTGCTAATCCTCTCGCTTTGTAGTCTGCTCAACGCTCTTTTCCCTCTGCTGGTCGACACGCCCAGCAAAGCTCTCCGTACTCTCTTGTTCACCAAGATCATTTCCGACCTCCGCACCTCAAACTCAAAGACCACCAACCACAAGCTCAACCGCACCATCCAGACTGTTCTCTACAACTTGCTCACATCCGATCCCACTTCGGCCAAGGGTGTCTGGGCTGTGCGCATCACCCGTGAGATGTGGGCCAGACAAATCTGGACAGATGCCAAGGCCGTAGAGATTATGAAGGAGGCTGCCCTGTCACAACATGAGAAGGTCGTTACTGGAGGTGTGCACTTCTTCCTGGGTGGAGACAAGGAGCGTGAGGAGAAGGCAGAGGAGGACAGCGATGACGAAGAGAACATCGACATGGGCAAGCTGCGCCACCAGGCCGGCATCAACAAGAAGACAAAGAAGAAGGCCAACGAGCTCAAGAGGGCAGCCGCCACCGTCAAGCGCAAGGAGAAGAAGAAGAAGGCCCCGCACCCTCTCAATTTCTCTGCTCTGCACCTCCTGCACGACCCCCAGGGCTTCGCCGAGAAGTTGTTCCACCAGCACCTCAACACCCAAACACCCAAGGCCAAACTCAAGCTCGACCAGAAACTCGTCGTTCTGCAGCTTGTTTCGCGTCTTGTCGGCCTGCACATGCTGACTCTGATTCCTCTCTACTCCTACTTCATCAAGTATCTCACCCCCAAGCAACCTCAGGTCACTTCCTTCCTCGCATCGCTTGCCCAGTCGACTCACAACCTCGTTCCTCCGGACGCTCTCGAACCTCTGGTCCAGAAGATTGCTAACGAGTTCGTCTCCGAGGCTGCCGCCTCTGAAGTCGCATCAGCGGGTCTTAACGCAATCAGAGAAATCTGTGTCAGACAGCCTCTCGCTATGAACGAGACCCTCCTTCAGGATCTTGTCGAGTACAGAAAGAGCAAGGACAAGGGTGTCATGATGGCCGCAAAGGGTCTGCTGAGTCTGTACCGTGAGGTTGGCCCAGAGATGTTGCGCAGAAGAGACAGAGGCAAGGATGCTTCAATAGGCATACAAAAGGGAACTCTGAAGGACAGAAAGTTCGGCCAAGTCGAGGCAGGTGGTATTGAGGGCCTGGAGCTGCTTGAAGAATGGAAGGCAGAAGAGAGGAGGAAAAGACGCATCGAAAAGGGTCTTGATCCCGATGCTTCTGATGCGGACGAAGACGACGAGGAAGAGAATGAGGAAGCAGGCTGGAGCAAGTGGGATCTTGAAGAGGATGATGATTCGGACGAAGAAGGTTGGATCAACGTCGAAAGCGATGGTGAAGACATCGACATCAGCGACAGTGAAGACGAAGACAAGAAGCCGAAAGCAAAGAAGCAGAAGACGGATGCCGAAGCGCCAAAGGATACCGAAGACACACCCAAGGATCCCATTGCCGAATTCTCCAAACTGGCCACGACCCGGATTCTTACACCAGCAGATCTTGCCAAGCTACAAGAGCTGCGGACGAGTGCAGCCGTGTCCAAACACATGCCTTCACTAAGACGTCAACAGCAAAGTGCTTCGGGACGTCACGCTGACGACCCTCTCACAGCTGCTGAGATTGAGGGTCTTGCCGCGCTGTCTTCACGCGCGACCAAGGAAGAGAAGATTGCGTTGGCAAAGGGTGACCGTGATGAGAAGCACATGTCTACTACAGCCAAGCGCAAGGAGAAGAAGGAGGCCGAGGGCAAGAGTACAACCAACAAGGAGAAGGCTCGTAAGAAGAACTTCCTCATGACCTTAGGAAAGGCCAAGAGGAAGGGCAAGAGAAGTTTGGTCGACCAACGAAAGATCTTGAGAGGTCATATCGATCGGCAGAAGCGTGGTGGCAAGCGTGGAAATGCAGGATAGACATCAGAATACTTTGTTTTTGCAGCACGGTTTAATCAAAAGGGCATTCTCACACCGTGCGCATTGCAGGTACCTACTCCTCGTATGCCAGCAGCTGTTGACATACAGAAAGATTCCCAAGCTCAAAGTGTTGCCATGCATGTCCAGGTAGCCTACGCCGTAATCGACTGTTCCAGCGTCGGCTTGCGGGTTGTTTGGAACGGCTTGGCACGCTTCTTCCATCTCATGCGACACGGGTTCGACGACCACTTTCGAAATGCACAAGAAGAGCAGCACCGATTCATCCACAATGGCAAAACGCCCTAGAAGCCCTTCTCCCAGGAAGGATGCTTCCAATGACCTAGACCACGACTTCTGGGTATCCGAAGCAATCGAGGACCGCACATCTTTTTTCAAGGCCTTCTTCTCTCCGACCATGCCTGCGAAGGAGCTTCAGAATTTGGACCAGATCAAGGATGCTTCGCACCGTATCTTGGCATGGCGAAGTCCTTCCTCGCAAAGGACATTAGTGGGCAATGTGCGCACTCTTGAAACCGGCACGGACGACGACGGAGAGCGATATGGGGGCCGTCACGTGCTGAAAGTAATCGAGGAGATGCGTGTGGAAGGCGCCCTTGTTGTTGCACGATGGTATGGAGGAATTATGCTAGGCCCTGCGCGCTTTGCGCACATTGAGAACTCTGCAAGAGATGCAATCCGAGCTTGGCGGCAGAACGAGGACAGCGAAGGTCAGAAGCGCAGGCGAGTCGAGGATGAAGACATGGAGAAGGCGAGTTTGATTGTCGAACTGGCGGATCGAGATCAGAACATTCTGGTTTTGAGAAGACTTCTAGAGGAGAAGACGAAGCAGGCGCTATCAACAACAGGACAGAAAGCCCCCTCAAGACCCCCTATACCGGCACCCGATTACAGTACGATGCCTCTAGAAAGGCTGCGGCAGTTCGACAAAGCACGAGACAGTACCGTCGCATTTCTTCTGAAGAGGATTGACGAAGCAGAGAGGCAGAATGGTCCAAAGAGCACAAGTCCTAGTCCAAAGCCTTCCCAACCCGTTCAAACCAGGAGGGAAACGAAGGAACTCGACAATGCTGCTACAGAAGATCTTGTTTCGAAGAATGAGCCTGTCATTACTAAAGAAGAAAGTCCGAAAACTGCTAGCAATGCCGAGAGAGATTCTGCTTCGGAACCGAAAAGTGTCAAACTTGCATCTCTCAATCCTTTTGAAGAAGAATCAAGCGACGATGCCGACGACAGCTGAAATACATTTGTCTATGCGAAGGGGGTTCCTCCTTCTCCAAAGTCAACACTTAACCCGTTTTTGCCCATGGAGCCTCCACTTTCAATAGCTTCGTGGGCCTTTCTCAGGCCCTCTAGATCCAGTCTAAAACTCTGCTGCAAATGAGTCTTGACCTTTCCGTCTTCAACCAATTGCCTGAGCTCATCTAATATCTTGCCGTGGCTGTTCATGTCAACACCATACCACGGTTTCGTTCCTAGCAGCTCCCAAATAAAGCTCAGGGATTTGGCCATAAACTCCGTGCCGTACATCTGGATATCCTTCGCTTGGACTATCGAGCAGATCTTGCCGAATGGAGCACAGATCTTGGCCGCCGGCTCGATGTAGGGTGTCGTCGAGTGGGTGATGAAGATGTACTTGATGGGAACTTCCAACCCCAGCTTTTCGATTTGTGGTGGCAGATCTTCACGGTGGTTTACTGTGTGTGTGGCTCCCATCGACTTCGAGAACTCGGTGGTTTCGGGTCGAGATGTCGTGGTCACGACCACAGGCAGATCGAGGACTGTTCTAGCGATCTGGCTTGCAACCGATCCGACGCCTCCAGAGCCATTGATGATCAGAAGGCCAGCCTGTTCGCCCTTCTTGATCTCCATTCGCTCGACCAGAGCTTCGTATGCAGTGATCCAAGTCAGGGGTAGGGCTGCAGACTCGATGAAGTTAAGGTTCTTGGGTTTCTTTGCAACGGAGCGAGAGTCTACCAGCTGGTACTCTGCGTTTGAACCTTGACGTATGGGAGAGCCCGAGTAGTAAATCTCATCGCCAGAAGAGAAGTTCTTGACTCTGGGGCCGACTTCTTCGATGATGCCAGCTCCATCAAACCCGATGATCTGGTAGCCACCTTCGCCTGGCTTGGGCTTCGGTACATGATCATAGTAGTCTATTCGTTCGACATTAGCATGTTGGTTCTCATGATGGCGTCGGGCTCTGGGCCACTCACCGGCGTAGTCGTCGTAAATCCCGGCTCGTACCTTCATATCGATTGGGTTGACGCTGGCGGCTTTCACTCTGGGTTCTGTCAGCTTGAATGTCTCCTTTTCACCCTTTCTGCATACTATTGACAGTCACAGTGTGGCCATGGAAATGCACAATACTTTCTAAAGGACAGCTGTGTCCACGGAGAGACCTGACCCTGAGCCATCTCTGTGACCACGCCGCTGGATTGGAAAGCAATTGTGCATTTCCATAGTCATTTCAGTGATACATCAACTTGGGGAGGGAGTCCTTTGCGACATTGGATTGTCGCATCTGGTGGATAAGTGGTATTTGGTGGTCATGAACCTTACCGCACAAGTACATCGTAGTCCTCTAACTCCGTAGGCTTTGGCACTCGTTTATGCACAAGATTGTCGATGTCTCCGTACTTCTCCACGACGATGGCATTCATATCGGGCATGGTCTGTAGAACGAATTGTTGATGTGTTGCAATCAAGATAGGTCCGAGTCCAAATGGTGAAAGATGTAGTCCGATCGTACTTTCTGCACGCAAAGAAGGCAATATATGTTTGGATGGTGATCATCGTGATGTCAGTCAAGCGGCAGTGCTACGGGGATCCCATGTGCACATTATTAATGACCAAACCGAGCAGACACCATCTGCACTCGCAACCTCATTGAAGATACGTGACTTTGCACTCGCAACCCTCCAGCCGAGTAGGGTTCAATGTGTATTTGACTGATTGGGTTGTGAGAGAAAATGCTCTATCTCCTGTGACAGGGTCATACCAACAACAATCGACATGGTATACTCCTATCTAGCCGAATCTTCTATAGTGAATAGGCTGAGACTATGTGTACTACGCTTGAGATTGAGTACTGACACCGTCGAAGAGATTTGAAGCTGTATATATATCACGATGATTCAACGAGATTGAAAAACAACCACAATATGTTTTATCAGTACATTGCTATGTGTTCTAGCCAGCTAGCATGCTAGAGGATGTCTGCCAAATTGGCTCCTCTCACCAAGCTCGACACCATACTTCTGGGTTTCGGCAGCATAGGTCATGACTCTGTCATTGTACTCAGCTCTATCAATGTTGCCTTCGAGTAACTCTCCCAGAGTTAGCGCATCGAAGGCGGCCTGGCTAGTTGATGCGGCCGTATGCGGTCGGAATCCAGCAAGGGCATCTCCAACCAGCAGCAGCTTGCCGCTGCAGAATTCGTTGTTGGGCGAGATGTTGTCCGTTATAGCTTGGACGAATGGATGTGTTGTCTTGTTGACCAGTTCGGCGAATTGAGGCGGCAGGACGTCTCTAGCATCTTGCTTCTGCTTTGCCCAAACTTCGTCCTTCATCTGATCGGGAGGAAGGGTGATGTGGTGCTGTGACTGATCCTTTCCTGTCATCAGATCTGACAACTCATCACTACCGTCCTTGTAGTTCCTATACCAGACCCAATTCATCAGTCTTTTACCGGGTTCCAATGTACCGTTCTCTCCTGGAATCAGATAGGCCAGGATTTGAGTGCCATCAGCGTGATAGAAAGCAAACTTCTCGCTAAAAGCTTCCGCAGCAGACTCAGAGATCTCTACCTCGGAGACAGTACCTCGAAGAGCAACGTAGCCAGCATATGTTCGTTGGACAGCTGGGAGTAATGTTCTACGCACTGACGAGCTTCCTCCATCGGCAGCTATCACAAGGTCCGCAGTCATCTCTTCCTCTTGATCAGACTTGTCCGTCCATCGTACGCGAATACCCTCCGTGGGTCCAAGGTCTTCGACAGATCCAACTTTGCAGCCGTATCGATAATCAGCTTTTCCATGACCAAAGGCAGAAAGCTTGGCTTCCAGTTTCTTGAGGTCGGAGCTGGATATGTAGTCCTTGATATCCATGTCGTCTACTCTCCATCTGAGATAGCGGTAGAGAGTGTCCCAGCTTGTCATCCGTTGATCCCTCTTCTCGGCACTTCCTTGAATGACGTCTCCTTTGCGGTCAAGATATTGCCTCTGCGTGCTCAGAACGGCAAAGTCGTGCCCCGGGCATACGTAGCGAGAAAAGAATGATTGTGTATCAGATCCAGCAACGACTCCAGCACCCTGGTTGTGTAGGAGGGCAGATGGTGATCTTTCTAGAATAGTTACTTTGACCGATGGAGAGTGTACAATGATGGCCAAGGCGTGCATCAGCCCGGCGAGAGACCCGCCAACGACAACGACGCTTTGTAATTTAGGAAGATGAGGCATGTCCAGATTTCAAGCAACCATGCAGCATTTGCAAAAGAGAGGGAAGAAGATGTATGAACAATGTTCGTCGAGAGGATTAATTAAGTGGCGCTTGTTCGCACATCTCACGTCATTGACATGCTCACACGCACTTTTCGATCGTCGCATAGAGCGGTCGACCAAGGAAAACTTCATAAACCTCTTGGAGGCCATTGTATGCGCTATCTAGAGTGCGCCAAGTCAAGCCATTGCGGTATATGACGGCTGAGAGCGAGATTGTTCAATAGGAAGTAGAAACTTGTGTTTAAATATAAATGATGTTGGGTATACATAAGAAATTAAGCGCCTGCGATTACATACAGGCGGTATAATACATGAACCTCTTTGAACAACAGTGGTGGCAATACTGAAAGGTACTAAGCCAAATCAATATTTAAGCAAGCCATTCTCCAGCGACCCAGCGGTTGACCATCTCAAGAGAGGCGACGGGCTGATCGTAAGGAACCATGTGACCACCACCATCAATTCTCATAAAGGTGAAGTTACCGCTGCTCTTGACGGCTCCGGCAGTGGTGCCGTCCAGGAGAACGTAGTCCTCAAGAGGGGTCTTCTTGAAGTCCTTGTGACCGGGCCACTCAAGAGCCTCGGTCCAAGCTTGGTTACCGAGCCAGTTGCCTGGAAGTTGTCAGCAGTGTTCTATACAGGAAATCAGGTGGTTACGAACAGATGTAGTCCAACGAGCCAGCGTAGATCAGGACGGGGATCTCCTTGAGGATACCAGGGACGAGGCGGTGGAAGGGTTGCATCCAATCGCCGGCGAAGAGGAAGTTTCTGTTAATGTCAAAGTTGCAGGAGTCGTACTTGCTGACCTCGGCACCAAGAGCCTTCATGACCTCGGGTCTGTTGAGGTACTCGCTGATCCAATCAAGCTCATCGTAGCAGAGGCTGTTGCTGCCGCACTTCTTGGTGATGTCATAAGGGTTGCGACCAGTCTTTTGGTAAGGACCAATCATGGCGTTGTTGCAGTAGATGGAAGCAGGAACACAAGACCAGACACTCTCACTATCGTAGCAGCTCTGGATCAAGCTCAAGCAACGAGGCAGAGCGTTGTCCATAGCCTGGCACTGTTGAGGGTCGAGGACGGCAGGAGAACCGCCTTCGCCACATGCCATGGGGCGGTACTCGGGGTACTGGGTCAGACCATCGGTAAGACCGTTCCCGATGAGAACAGACTGGAGGTTGATGTTGCGCTTCTTGTGAGAGAGAATCTCGGAAGCGAAGACGGGAATGTAGTGGCCAGCGTAAGACTCGCCAGAGATGTGGAAAGGCTGGCTGGCGTACTCGGGGAACTGCTTGAAGAAGAGAGTCAGGAGAGCATAGACGTCCTTGCCGGCAGCGACAGTGTTGGTGACAGAACCGCCACTGTAGGAGTAGCCGACGTTGACGGGCTGGTCAAGGAAGATGACCGAGGCGTTGGCGTTCCATGACGAAGGGTTGTACTTGAGGCTACCGTCCTTGTTGATGGACGAGGGACCAAGCTCCATGAACAGACCGGTCAAGGACGAGCAGCCGGGGCCGCCGTTGAGCCACAGAATGACGGGGTCGTTCTTGGGGTCGTTGCGAGACTCGAAGAACCCTGTGCGTAGGATTAGTCTAGGCTAGAGAGAAAGCGGCAGAGCCGTCGCCACTTACAATAGAACAAGTGCTTGTCATCCTCGTCATCATCGAGGTAGCCACTGTACTGCTTGACCTTGTCGACGCCGAGGTGGCTGGGGTCGACCTTCTTGGTTCTGAGGCTGTAGTTCTCGAGCTTGCCCTCGATCTCTCTTTCCTTCTGGCCCTGGGCGTTCTCGACCCAGACGCTCTGGACGTCGGCGCCCTTCATGATGTGGTCCCACTCTTTGTCGTGCTTGCGCGAGTGGGGCTTGGGCAGGGAGAAGAAGCTGGTCTGGTCCATTGCCTCGGGGAACATGAGGGCGACCTCGTCCCAGATCTGGCGGGCCTCGCCAGTCAAAGACTTGAGAGACTCTTGCAGGTTGTGCAAGGGCTTAGACCATGCCTCGCTTGCCTGCTTAGGGGCTTTAAGGATGGACTGGCCAGGTGTGATGGCAGCCGTGGCGGCTCCGATCAGAGAGGCGTATGCGGCGACCTTCATGGCGGCGCAGACAGACTCGTGTGACGGCTGTGTAGCTGTTTGTGATACTTTGTGCTGTCAATGCAGCACAGGATGAAGCAAGTGGTGTAGGTGAAGGATGGATGACAAGAAGCAGACCTCGAGCTTATCAAGGTGGAGGGGATGGGAGAGGAAGAGGAGAGGAAAGAGGCAGCCTAAGAGCCATGTGTGGGGAGTATCAAGGTCATGCTTCCCATGCACGGTTCCTGGGACGCCCGCCTGCCGAATCAGGCAAGGATGTGACGGATGTGGTATTCACTGTTCGGCCTTGTCTTAACCGACGCACCGCCATTGAGATGCGCAAAAGTTGAGGCTCCGGCCCGGACCAGCCAGAGAGCACCTGGTATAAATTAAGATGTCAACAGAGAAGATACTCAATTCGATTCGTGTCTGAGTTGTCTGCATACAAACTTCCAGCGACACAGATGTAGCGCAGAGTGGGCGTTGTTTGAGGCAGGAGCAGACGGGCTGTAGCATGTCCCTTACGAGTCGTGTGAGCTTATCTGCTTTCCCCGGCGCTGCCATGACGACGTTTTCGCCAGGCGCGAACGGCTTTAGCAGCTTTTGCATGCCGAACTTGGTCTGCATGAATTGTTAACCCAGCCTCTTTTCAATATTCTGTCGTATATCGTCACACTATCACAATAATGCCTTCGGCTCAGATTAACCAGGCATGTTTCGTATCTCGTTTACAATCAAAGCCTCTGATATTCTGACAGTCATGCGCAGCCGTCGAACCAGATCAGACTTACAAATGTCTCTCTTGTCCGTATGAAGAAGGGTATGTTGCACTCTCCCTTGCGCACAGCGTTACTGCCCCGCGCATAGTCCTTGGACCAATACTCAAACTTATTTTGTCCAGGCAAGAAGCGTTTCGAAGTCGCATGCTACAAGAACAAAGTCCTTGAATGGCGTTCTGGTGTCGAAACCGATCTCGACAATGTCCTCCAAATCCCAAACGTCTTTCTTAACGTTTCCAAAGGTCAAGCTGCTCCCTCAGCAGACTTGCAGAAAGCCTTTGGAAAAGTGCCCTTGAATGACATTATTCTCGAGATTCTCAACAAGGGTGAACTGCAGGTCGGCGAGAAGGAACGACATGCCCAGTTGGAAAGAGTCCACGCCGAGGTCATCGACATTGTCGCGGGCAAGCTGGTCGATCCCAAGAGCAAGCGCGTCTACACTACTGGAATGATTGAGAAGGCACTCGATCAACTCAGCAGTCAAAGCGGAAAGGATACAACCACGCCCACCGCGAGCGGCACTGCAACTCCTGTGGAAGGCGAGAGCCATGCCGAACACAAACCCAAGCCCATGTGGACCGGCGTCGTGACCACTCGCGATGCCAAATCTCAAGCGCTGAATGCCATGAAAGCTTTGATTGCACATCAGCCAATCCCCGTCGCTCGTGCGAGGATGAGACTGAGAATCACCTGCCCTACTTCGGTCCTGAAGCAGGCAGTCAAGAATGCACCCAAACCCGGCGACGAGGCCGAAGGCGAGGCACAGGCAAAGGGCACTGTCAAGGACAGGATACTGGGTTACATCGAGCAGGTCGAGAGTCAAGATATGATGGGCGAAGAATGGGAAGTGGTCGGCTTCGTGGAGCCCGGCAGCTTCAAGCCTCTGAGCGAGTTTGTCAGTGGACAAACCAAGGGAAGAGCCAGGGCCGAGGTTTTGGACATGGCCGTCATGAACGAGGGCGACTAGCCTGTTGGCGGAGATATCTGGTCTTTCTTTCATTGCCTTATAGCGAACATACCCCAGGAGTTTTGTCTACGTCAAAAGTGCTTCATTCTCGATTCGAAACTAAATTTCTTCACTCTTGACAATGTGATCACCATGTATTTGTGTCGCAAGGGTTGATTGCGTGTTCTGAAACTGCCTCGTATCGTCGTTCACTTTACAGGATTCTCATTCCGAAGTCTGTCATCGGGGGCGGCAAAGAGCATGGTGTTTGTCAACGAGAAAGAAAAGGGTTTTATTTTTCTTCAACAGCACAATGTCATTGAGAGCGGACCACAACAACAACCATAGTCTTGCGCCATATCCATGAAGAAAGCCGAGAGCAGACTGCTTTGGTATTTTTGATTCGGCTGTAAAACGCTGCACCACCACACGCCCCAATATCGTTCCGGGAAAATGTTGTAGAAAGCGAGTCGTTTACTTCTTCTTGCTGACACCGACGGTGCGACCACGGCGGCCGGTGGTCTTGGAGTGCTGACCACGGACGCGGAGGCCCCAGTAGTGGCGGAGACCTCTGTGGGCACGGATCTTCTTCAGTCTCTCGAGATCCTCACGGAGCTTGGAGTCGACACCGTTGGCGAGGACCTGGAAGTCCTTGCCGTCGACAATGTCGCGCTGTCTGTTGAGGAACCACGAGGGGATCTTGTACTGGGTGGGGTTCTGGATGATGGTGACGATGCGCTCGAGCTCTTCCGAGGTGAGTTCACCGGCGCTGTTTTGTTCGTGTTAGATCCTGGTGTCTTGTGCTGCGTGTCCGAGAGCAAATGCGTACCGCTTGCTGAGGTCGACATCGGCCTTCTTGCAGACCAAGTTGGAGTAGCGGCGACCGACACCCTTGATCTTGGTCAGGGCGTACATGACCTTCTGCTTGCCATCAACCTGTAAAACACCATGTCAACACTGGTCTTTTCTTCTCGTCTGGCGATGCGTGCGTCTGTGGCTTGACGTGTCTGGATGTGGAGGGAGGCAATCTTGGGTATTGGAGAGAGCGCAATGTCGGGCGGATCGTGGGAATGCGTACGTTGGTGTTGAGCAGACGCAGAATGAACTGGAAGTTCGACTTTTCTCCGGAGACGAGCGACATCGTGGCGGTTGATGAGCGATGTTACTGTTGGCGGCGCGAATACACAAGGAGACGGCTGTGAAGTGCAAAATGTTTGTGGACGAAGCGACGGGGCGTGCCAAGCCCGAGCTAATCGCGCAAAACTGTGTCTTGGCGCTCTCCCCACGCTCTCTTCTTACTCGACTGACACTCGACCATCGCTGTGGACTCCATCCAGTGAACATGCTGATACCATGCAAATATTGTGTCGGTGGTTGATTGCGACCGGTGTGCAGTGCATATTATCATGTGAACCAAGCACTTTTAGTGACCATGATCCGAAGTAGCAGGCGACAAATTCTTCTCATATGCGGTAGACAGTCACAGTACGGCAGAAATGCACAGTACTTTCGACCAGAGATCGATGTTCAAGGAGAGAATGTTATCTTTGAATACTTCCATGGCCAGACCTCTGTCAAGAAGATAACTGTGCATTCTCAACATATGGTTATGACAGCCTATCGTACATGGAGACATCTGTGAATCGTTAGTGACGCTCGTACTCTCACTTGCATCAAAACCAATATCAAACATTATTGCAGATAATTCATTCCCCATTGGCTAATATACATATTCTGCTAATCTACCTCTGAGATCTGCATTATGACCCTCCGAAGGTCGGAGGAAGGACTGAATAGAGAGATACCCGCTTCCTGCCTTTCAGATCCATATGCTGAATATCAAGCACTGCTTGACATGTTCCCCGAGAAGATGGCCAATCATGGCATGGTAAAGTTTGCAGGCAGGCAAGCTCCAAAATCTGCTCTGCCAGGTGCGTCCTTGCGCACGTAAACGCTGACGCTCTTCTCGCTGCATTTGAAGACGCCGTAGCCTCTATCATCAATGATAGCTGTGTGACCGGAGTTGCTCAGCACATCGGTCCAGACCTGACCAGCTTTGGTAGGACCAACGAACATGCTGTTCTTAGCAGCACCTCCGATGCTCATGATGACTGCGCAGCCATCGGCCCTGTCCCAGGTGCCATGGCGAACCCAACCAATCGAAGTTCTACTTTCGAGGTAGTCAGTTTGCTCGCCGTAAGCAAAGAGTTTGCGACTGAGGATAAGAGTAGGCAGTTTGCCTTCACAGGCTGCCGGAGATGCATGGGGACCCTTTATGCCGTAAAGATCGCCCCAGAAAACACAAGGCAGACCTTCGCTGCGCAAGAGCATAATTGCGTAAGCCAGAGGCTTGAAGTAAGGTGCGACTGGAGTCTCGACTGCCTGACCTGGCTGAGTATCGTGACTGGTTACAAGAGTCTGTGTATGCTTGTCAGTGATTGTGCTCTGCCAGGAAACGGAGAGTTGCAACTTACAACTGCATTGCTGGGTCGATGTTGGATCAAGGTGTTCTTAAAGACCTTTCTCAAGTCGACGTCGAGCTTGCTCTTTGCCATGGAGATTTTGGCAAAGTTGCCCAGAAGCGGGATGTCGTAAGCGTACACTCCGTTGTTCATTCTATCCATCCACTGCAGAATTTTGTTCACGTTGCCGTTGTAGAACTCGCCCATGATGAAGAGGTCACGATTCTGGCGCTTGGCGGCTTCCTTTGCGATGCGAATCCATTCTCGGATGAACATCCAGCTGATGTGAGGTACGGCGTCCAGTCTGAAACCATCCACGCCGACTTCGTTCACCATCCACTCGCCCCATCTCTGGACGTCTTCTCTGACCTCAGCGTTTGAGTAGTCGATATTGGAGAACATGAGATAGTCTCCATTGCCCATGCAGTTGTCGACATCGGTGGCCCAATCTTTCTTGCGCCAGGTGGGGTCCACGACGGCTCCAGGACGGGGGAGCGTCTCCGGGGGATCAACAATCTTATAGATAGCATTCTTCTGAGTACGCTGGTCCCAGTCGGTGCCACTGAAGTGCTGCCAGTGCCATTTCAGACTGCTGTAGCGGTCTCCGCGGCCGGGAAAGTAGAAATGAATCCAGGGCTCGATCTTCTTTGGTGTCGTTTTTTCGATTGTATGGTCTAGAATGCCTCGGTCAGCCTGATTCCTGCATGAGAAGAAAATAGGTGTGCGTGCCTGCTCTGTCAACCTCGACGGCCCAACACTCCTCTTTGGCGTCTCCAGCTGTCTTGTGGTTCAGAACAGTATCCCAGATAATCAGGATCCCCAAGCTTTTGGCCTTTGCGATCAACTCTTCAAGCTCTTCTCTGGATCCCCATTTGGTCGCACGTGTCCATTTCTGATCGAATTCGCCAAGATCCCAGAGGTCGTAGCAGTCGTAGCCGTTGCCATGTGGTTCGTTGGCTTTGCAGCCGGGAGGAAGCCAGAGTGAAGTGATGCCGATGTCAGACAAGCCAGGGGCTGTTTGTGCGAGGCGAGTCCAGTGTCCACCAGGTGTGTGCCATTCGAATGCCTGTAGAAGTGTTGAGTTCTGCGGTGTGCGTGTTCGTGGCTCAGCTGTGCCTTTGACAGCTGGTGCCGTTGTGGTGTTTGACGCTACGTCATGGGTCAACTTTTTCGACCACAAAAAAGTTGTCTCAAAACATAATGCGACTTACATTTTGTGCGAGCGTCTAGGAAGCCCTCAAACCTCTGTGCTTTACTGCGCAGCCACGAAGCCATGGTGGACAGTGTACTAACGGGTTGTATCGAAGATGATCGAGTTGTTGTTTCGGAGTGCGTACGGACCAAGGCTACTTTTTATGTTTGCTGGGCTCGAGTCATTGATGCCTTGATTTCACCTGTAGCACTTCTCACTGTCCAGTAATACACCCAGTGAGGTTGCTTGAAGCAAGAGGCCTGACACGAGTGCTGTGAGAAGCCCCGAGTGAGACTGAATAAGCCGGACGATTAGACAAGTAAGATTAGTGAAGCTGAATAACAGCCAGCCCATGAAAAGGCTTGCGTAATCATGTATTTACCGATAAACAAGGCTAAAGTGAAAGCAATTACAAACACTAGGGGTATATCAAGTTTCGAAACAACAGAACCACAAAAGACCAAGCGCTAAACGGAACTCCAGCAACACATCACGAGTGGCTGTCACTACTAGATGCTGTAGCATTCAGTACAAAGAAAAGAAGCAACGAAACAAAGGGTGAAAGGCGCTTGAGGTATAGAATAGAGCGAGAATGCCGTCAGTATCTCAATTTTCCAAC
This sequence comes from Aureobasidium sp. EXF-10727, assembly GCA_023848595.1. Lineage (NCBI taxonomy): Eukaryota > Fungi > Ascomycota > Dothideomycetes > Dothideales > Saccotheciaceae > Aureobasidium > Aureobasidium sp. EXF-10727. The sequence continues at coordinate 298,255 of SWBF01000019.1, read as the reverse complement.
AAGGCCAAACGTATATGCACATTCTCGTTCCTGGCCATAGTTAGCACGCCGGGCTTCATGAGCAGAGAAGGTAGAACTCACTGTTTTGTGTTGAATCATGTAAGTGTCTGCTTTTGAAGCAAGCACTCCGCCTGAGGTGACCGGTCCGGTTCTATCTTCCCAGACACTGACTGCGATGCCTGTTCTGGCGACTCTTTCGAAGCAACTTTCGCCCAGAGTGACGTCCAACAGTGTTTCGCCTCTAGTCTTGCCACTGATTAGAATACGCTTCTCCAGACCAATTGTTCGAGGGCTTGCGGGAACTCCGGGAGATGGCCGTGGAGGAAGCAATATGGACAATCGCGCCGAGCCCATATCTCTCCATTTATTTTGTGACTCGCGTATGTATAATCGAATCTTAGCATTTGTGATACCGAGCGGCGTCCCTTGAGACGGATCATAAACAACTGGAGTCGATGCTCCAGAAGAAAGCGACTCGCTCGTACCACTTCGACTACCTTGACGGGATGTGATGGTACTCTTAGCAATGTTGAAGAGACGGCTGTTACCATTGAAGCGGCGTAGAGCAGAAAAGGCGGTATTCATTGTACCGACAGAAGAGTCAGTCACTTCAGAGGGTGCCCGAGAAGTCTTCGATCGGTATGTGTTGCTCCTGCGAAGCGGGTTATGGAACCACGAGCCGTTCGCAGACCTCTGGTTATTGTCTCGGCCCATGGCTGCAGACCATGTACTTTCAGTGACTGGACCTCTAGCGTTCTGTAGAGCGATGTATGTAGGATTGTTGATTCGAGCAGTGTTGATGAATGAGTACAGCATGTCACACTCTTCCGTACTTCGAGAGCGGAACATGACGTTGTTGCTGGCACGAATCAAGGAACTAGCCGTGGGAGGCGATCTGATGGAGATATCAAGTGCTGTGCCCCGACGCAAAGGAACAAGTGGGGTGACTTCGAACGCTATCAAAGGTTGTATGCCCCTGACAGAAGGACTAGTCACATCACTTCCGTCGGAGATCGCTTCGTTCAAGTCGAAAGCTTCGATCAGTCCAGGTGTGACAATAACAACGCACTCGCTTGGGTGCAACATTTCCCACGCGCCTCGATCTGACCATGAATAGATCGATGCGATGGTTTTGGAGGCGTTCGTCGCTTGGTGGGGAACCGTTCGATATGGAGCTTGTGAGGCAGAATTTGATGGACCGAGCGTGGTAGTAGGCAGAGAAGCAAGCGATGCTGGTGGAGTAGCCTTTTCCGTCCCCTCAACGAAAGGCAACTTGAGCGGTAGTACGGCTTTTGCTCCCTCCACAGCTTCTTCGGATGAATCGGACGTGATTGATTCATCGTCATCTTCAGAGTAAGACAAGTCACTCTCTGTAGAGGACTCGCTTGTGATTGATGGTTCATACTCGTGCTTGAGGGGAGACGAAGATCTTCGATGTCTCTTGAGGAAATTTGGCGTGAAAGACGGGATACTGAATCGTTTCGGCTTTGGGGGTAACAAGTCCTTGTCTTTACTAGAGGCATCCCCGAGTATGTCATCAAAGCTGACACCTTTCACGCTTGGCCGGCGTTTCTGTAGTTTGACAGGTGCCGATGAAGGTTCCACTGACTCCTCAAGTCGTGTGCGATCTGAACGGTTAAAAAGCTCTGGAGGCTGGATGGGTGAGTTTGGCTCGCTTCTGTGCCGCAGCTTCGAAGCTCGAGGAGGCTCGACCACTGGTACCGATGACACTCTACGATGAGACTGCGAGCGCGTGGTGGGTGATGATTCTGTGGATTTGTCATATGCCTCCTCATCCTCAGATTCATCGGATGCAATTGTGGACGAAGGCATCCATACACTGTACTCTTTTCTTGGTTGGGAGAGAGTGGATAAGCTTGAGTATGAGCTCAATGTGGTTCCAGTTTCCGACCTTGACATGTGGTGAGTAGGGCGTTCTGGATGTGCTCTCGATTCCCTATCGGGTGGGAACTGTAACGAGGACCGAGATGAGCTAGGGGACATAGGTGGCGATGATCTGTGACGTGTTGGCCTTGATCTTCGTAAGCCTGATGAGTCTCCTGAAGACATCTCTGTCCGCGATACGTTAGCGGGAGAATAAGGATTCTCCTGTAACGCCATATCAGGTAGCATAAAGCCATTCTGAACAGCTTTCGGCGATGACTGGATAGGTTTCCGTGGTGGTTTGGTATCTGGTATGGAAAGGCTGGATGGTATGCCATTTTCAGGAGAGGCTGCAAGATTCTCTTGCCCGATGCGATCAGATGCCCAACTCCTTGATGAGCTGGGCCTCTCTCCGATTGGTATCTCGATCTCTTTGGTCCATTGAGCTCCTAAGTAAGTGGGGCTGACAGCAGGTGATGCGGTCTCTTGAGAACGAGGGCGGGATGGAGTTTGAGGCTTGGTGAGGAAGCTAGATTGCCTTGCCAAAGATGGAGGCACAGGACTGAGTCCGAGCATCTCCACCCATTCAGGCCCAGTGGATTCGTCGCTGGCACGCAACGACAGGAGCTCATGCCACTCCTTTTTATTGGCATACCGACCTCGTATCATCATGACTACATCTCCTGGATTGTTACCAGCTCTTGCGGAAACAGACTCCCTACTGAGAGGTGGAAAAAGTAGCCAGCGACCTGTATCGGATATTTCGCAGACGAGAACATCGCCACCGTTTCCTCGACCAGGAGCGTCGTCACGAATCACGAGCTCAATCCTACAATCCAATTGTTGGCCACTGGAGTGAATAACGTTCATGTCAAAGTAGTCCCTGGCGTGAACACACCGTGTGGCGTCGATGCTGACTCCTTTCAGCAAAGCGAGGCTTCGAGGATCTCTGACACGGGTCGGATCAATAGCAGCAGCCGCTTCGTCCTCCAAACGAGCTCGTTCTTCGTTAGATCTTCTGCGGGCCTCAGTGACCAATTCCTGATACTTCTCGGCCAGGAAACTCGCCGAAGTTGATGGTGTCAAGAAATGGATACCCTAATTTGTCAGCACCACAGTTTTGAGTGTCGAAAACAGTTTGAGTGACACTTTTACGTACCTTGAAGGTTTTGGCGAGATACTTCAGGCGCACCAGTGGTCTTTTTAGCAAGAAAGCAACATCCACTCTCTCGCCGTCACCATTGATCAAGTCGCCATCCTCATTTCTTAGCAATCCATCATCCCATCTGGTGCTAGTATCAGCATCTGCAGGCGCAAGATTGACCACGACATCCTGAAATCCCATTCTCCAGGCCTTTAGGTAATCATGATAGATCCGGATAGCTCCTTGAGCCCATGATAGTAGCGCGTTATTGTCACTCTTGGGAACTCGACGATGTTGTGCCTTCAAGCGCTCTAGAGCAACGCCCATGTCGACTATAGGTTTGGTGATAGCCGCATCGTCTGCAGTAGAACGTCCGAACAGACCAGCAGCGATTGCTGAGTCTGACTTGGAAAGTACACACGACAGTAGCACTGGTATAACCCCGTCCACCAAGGTGCGGAGTTCTCGCTGATATTTGACTTCGTCCGCGGTGAACTCGTTCCAGAGATCCTGGAGAGTCGCTTTTTCGAGCCTCGTCCGATTAGTCCGTATGCTGCGTGCTGAGACAATGCTCTTGGCATCAGCCATAGGTAGTGATAGCACAGACATCAGATCCTCATGACGAGTCAATCTCCGCCTGAGCCCGTTCGCACTTCTCAGAGACTCTGTTCGATCAGGCACGATGGTTTCTTGTTCGGAAAATTCAGATTGGGCCGCAGGCTCTTGAAGTGTTTCTGCCGAAGCAATGGTTGACAGTCTATTCCCTGTCGTAGGGAATCGCCTTCGAAGATTGGCTCCTGGAGCATGTTTGCTGGTCTGAACATCGGGAAGCTGGAAGTCAGATGGTACAGACGACGTAGCGTACGAAGAGTTTCCGTCTTCAAAGCTTGAAGGTGTAGACTCGGGAACGGTATCGAGCACCTCTCTTGATTGCGAATTTGGTTCGCCGGGAGAAGATCGTGGTTTAATACGGCCAGTGTGCTTTCCATGGTCATTGAGAGCGTTCACGGCAGAGTTAGTTTGTGCTCCTAGCGCACCCACCATTTTGGGCTGCGCCTGGTCAGCAACGAAAGGATCATGAGTCCCCCCAAGCCATGCTTCAATTCGACTTCCATAGGCCGGGACTTTGGTGGGTGGTTCATTCGGTGGGGACATCTCGTCAGTCCCCGTTGCTCTAGAATGGCCAGCCATCATGTCTTTCTTCCTTTCCTGGGCATTCAGTAGCTCGCCTCTTGACTTCCGGGTATGAGCATTCCTAGCACTGATACTGTCGTCTGGATCAAGGGTCTGTGCGATCGATCTAGCCTCTGTACCTGCCTCAGAAGCTGCGGGTGAGCCGTGGCGGCGACGTAATCTACGTCTACGATCTGAATTGTCGCGGCTGACTTCGCGAGCGCTCCTCCTGTCTTTGTCTTTTGTAGACTTCTCTGCCGTTACTGAGCCAGGTCGATATGTTGAAGTCCGCTGCTTTGACGAGCCAGAGCTGCCCGGCCGATCACTATCACTCCTGGGCGTACGGTGCGTATGCTCCCTTGGAGAGTCTTCCTCTATTGGCGTTACTCGAATGCCGTCGTCTTCTGCCATCGGCCTGACTCTGATGCCATCGTCGTCCTTCTTTGCCTTTGGCAAGTTCTCATGTCTGTGTACAGTAGTTCTCTTGATCGTGTATGGTACGGGATCCAGCGTAGACACATTGTCAGGCGTTTTAGTAGGCGAACGGTCTTTGCGCCAGTGAGCATCACTGACTACGCGCTTCAAGGGAGCCCCTGCATGTTTGACATCGGAGTTCAAGTCATTTCGAGGAGCACTTTTCTTACGGATCCATGCTTGTCGATCCGCATCTAATTCTCGAGCAGTCTTTGGCGATTTGGTTGAAGGCGTCTGCGGGCTGCCTCTGCCTGCATCAGGTCGAATTTTGTTTGGGGAGTTCTTGCTTGGCCTTTTGGCTCGTTTCATATCGTCTGCATCGTCCTCATATTCGACAACTACCACGTTCTCATCCTCTTTTGTAATGGCGGCTTCAGCACTGGCAGCCTGCCATCTTTGCACCCTCTGGTGGATCTTGTCACTGTCGTACAGGCCGGTTTGCTTGCCGGGGTCACGGTCGCTTTTCCTCATGTGTGACTGCTCGCGCCGAGAAGAGCTTGTCGTATCCGGGATGGTCCTGATAATGCGCTAGATATATTGCGACTGAAAGGCGACGACCAGTGACAAGGTACATGGAGGATGTTAACCCGTCGTTCAATTGAAAATTGGTTCGAGAAAATGCGAGAGAAGTGATGAACAGAGCACAGGGTGCACGAATTTGCTAGGAAGAATACGGGTTCGAGCAAGCAAGATACAACTACCAAACCACGTCAGTGTCGACCACATGGCCGTTATTGTCGGTATGTGTCTTACGGTTTCAACGGCGAACGTGGAGAGGACTGGACCCTGGTGGCATGTGTCAAGGGTGGGGCACAGTCTTTTACAGCTCAGGCTTGACGGTGGAATTGATGGTAGAGTTCATTGCTGGAAGGAGAGGCCAGACAAGCGCACTGATGAGAGCGAGGACAAGAACCAGGCTTTGTGTTTACAATCGGAAGGTGCAACCAGCCATCCCGCGCATCATGATCCGCTCCGTCCCCAGCCCGTCGCGAAACGCCCCATCTACTCTACGCGTATCATCTCTCCTTATCTCGATTTTCCATCATCGGCCCCTCTCTTTCTCACTGTCCCTCTCTCGCTGTAAAAGACGACAATCCCAAAAGCTATGAAATTGCAGAATCGCTTTCTGAGCCAAGCGCATGGCCACGGAGATACCTCGCAATAATGTCTCTCCGTGGGCCGGGCTTCCTTCTGGAAGGTATTGTGCATTTTTACACCTGAAATATGACAGTCACCAGGATGTGAGAGGTAGAAGTCTGGAACGGTCAAGAACTATTGGTTGTTGTATTACGACTACGTATTAGCGCTCTATTTATCTATCGATCTCCTACCCAGTGTCCTCGCCTTGAATCCTTACACATTCTTCTTCGAGCCCTTGGTCGCCTGGACTTGTCGAATTGCGTCGGCACTGGCCTTTACGCTGTTGTACAACAACACTGGACAACATCAGAAACTTTCAACAACGACGCAATTGCCTGAGTCACTTACCTGCAGGAATCACGATCCAGAAGAAGTTCGCTCCAAAATAGTATCCCCAGAAATAGTAAGCCTCCGGTCTCGAGTACTCAATGCCCAGGTAGTAATGATCAGCCATGCTGGTAGCGTAATAGAGAAGGTCGCCATAGCACTGTCCGAGACTCACTGCCGCTTGCAGGGGATGCCTCAATGGATGCTCGGTCGCAATTAGTACAGCAACCACGAAGCTCAACGGACCCCAGAGCACCTTTTGAAATTCGCCAGTAAGCTTTGAGAAAGGCAAGGATTGACGAAGAATCACTTACTGCAGTCATGGCCTCGACACAAAACACAAAGACATTCTGTGTCAAGTATCTGGAATCCGACAAGGCATATTCTTTCCATAGCTGACCAAAGAATGTCTGCAATCCACCCATGCTCGTATGATTATACGCAAAATAACCTGTGGGACATTCGATCTCAATTCTTCCAGTCATTATCGCAGCACGGCCTGGCTCACCTTCGAAGAACAAGTGTATGCATCCACACAAGACGAACCACATGACGGTAAGCAGTTCGATGGTTGGCAGTCTCGGATTGACCTTCTTGACGGCCAAATATGTTGCACCAAAGATTGCAGCACAGCCAGCAACAAAGGAGCCCAATAGCGAGAGGACAGTGGATTCGTTGGCCACATAACCGGCGATATTAGCATCCAATGGGTAGTAGGGATGTTTGACGACGCCGTAGCCCATCGTGTTGTTCATCAAAGCTTGAAGTGGTGAAGCCATTCCAGAGTCCGCAGAAGCACCCATCTCGTGCACACAATTTTGTCGATCAAGCAAACAAGGGAAGAAATCAGCGACAGAAGTCGGGGAAGGAGATTGAGGATATATGGGAAAGAGTCTCTGCCAATCCGGAGCGTAATTGTCGGTCAACACGCAACGGGTGTGTGCAAAACACGATTCAATAATTATTTTCGAGTATGATGACGATACCATAACTCGACCATTCTCCGCGCTAAGATTCAAGGTTGACCAATCGGAAGAGCAGGGACTCCGATCGGCCCGCGAACGTGCCTGAGAGATCGATCATCCGCCTCGGCCGAGTGTAACACAAACGCATCTGGCTGATCGCCTCATGGGAATTGTAAAGACCATTCCAGGGCCGTTGTTGCGCCTAAGAGGGGCACGGGACCTAGAGGCTGGTATTCTGTTTTCCAACGATGTGTTCTCAGCCCCAGTTCATTTGATCAGACGGACAAATCCGTAGCTTCTAGCCAATGTCACAAGCTTACGGAGAGTGACTCCGTCAACTCACAGTGGTGGGTCATATCAAGAGACTGTCCAAGGTATCTGCCTGCGCAACTGTGGTTGTTGGGCATATAGAACGAGGCCCGCCTGGATGATCCCTATTGCTAGAAGTGTGCACAAAAGACCACTCAAGCTTTCAACACGAGAGGTGCGTTTTCATGGTACAGAAAAATGTATAGAAAATGTGCATAGAAAAGGGGGTTCCACGACTCAGACTGCACTGTAGCCTCCACGGCTGGTGCGTCCTTGGACCATACCAACAATCGAGCGGCCCCAGTCCTTGACAGTGTACGGCAGATCACGCCAGAAATCAGCATGTGGTACTGAGTCGAAGCCTTGTGAGCCATACTTGCTGCTGTTAAGCCAAGTTCCGAAAATCAGATACGCGGCTGCTCCCAAGAAGGCACTGTATACGGCGTTAGCAAAGGCACAAGTTCGGAACAAGCCACGAGAGATCTTACATGATGAGGAACCAGGTGAAAAAGCCCCAGTGCTTGCTGGAGTTGTTGCCAGAGGTGGGCTTGTGTTCAGTCATGCCCTCGCATGCGTACTTTGTCTTCCATTGCAGACGCAAGACATCGAACTCGGAATCACCCTCGCCCTCTGATTTGTAGCTGATCAGCTTCAGGCTGGCATCCTCGACGGGGATTTCTTCGTTCTTCTTGTCATCCTTCTTGTCGTCAGGCTCGGCGCGAATCACAACTCGTTCCGCTTCTTGCTCCTCGTCAAGCTTGTCGCGCGTGTCATGCTCAGAACCCTCCAGACCGGTCCTGTTGCGATCGCACTGGAACTCGATGATGGCCTTTTGCTGACGACCGTCGGACTTCTCAAAAGGATATCTTCCTCCATGTAGTTCCACTCTCAACCCCTCCTTATTGGCATCGTCATGTGAAGCAGAGTTTTTCAGACGAGTCCACTCGGGGTCCAGGAATCTACCGTGAGACCCGGCATACTGACCAGCAATGGGCATAACTCGTCTGATAGTGCTGGAGTTGTCGGCGAGGTTATAGTCGTACTCGATACCGCAAACTACAGTTTGTGAGCAAGCGGGATTACTGACACTAGAATGGGACTAGATACCATATGTGCCAGTTTGGCATTCATTGTCCTTCGGCACGTTCTTGGTTCTCTTGAGCGGATTACAGATATCGACGGTGAAGGTGGTGTTGGAGAGACTGGGAGGGTTTTCTTCGATAAGGTGCACAGCACGAGGACCGGCCAGCTCCGAGAGATCAAAGTGTTGGCCCTTCACGACGACGTTCTTGCAGTCGAGAGAGACGGCCGTCGCCGTCGTTGCAGAGAGAAGCAATAGAGCGGGCAATGACCCGAGCACGCCTTGTGCCCACATGTCTCTGGGAAGGTGCCGGAAAGGTCGTCGGGATGGATGCGCAGGGAAAGGACGAGATGGCACAGTTGCGGCAAGAGCGACGAGGCAGGCGGACAGGATAAGTCGGATCCGTAGATGATGCAACAGTGCGAGGAGGAAATTGAGAGAGCGCCCTCAGACAGGCAATCAAATCATAGTGCCAAGCCGCGCCCGCACTCTGGCTGCTACCTCTATACCTCTTTCGCAGTCCTCCCACCTGCCACGACCCATTCACGTCCCACCACAACACTCGTCATGTCTCGCCATGCCCGTATCGAAGAAGTGTCCGACAGCGACTCGGACCCATCCGAGATGGATCCCTCGGATTTTGATCCTGGCCTCATGAACTCCATCATTCAGCCCGCCAACATTCCCTCCACCGCGTCTCCATACTCGCAGCAGCAGCAGCAGCAGCCTGTCCTGCAGCCGCACTTCCCTGGTCGCCCGCCGCCAGACCAGAATGCCGAACGCGAGCGCACCAAGCACTACCAGTGTCTATACCCCATCTACTTCGATTCATCTCGCTCCCGCGCCGAAGGCAGACGAGTAGGAAAGAACGAAGCTGTCGCAAACCCGCTAGCACAAGACATCGCCAATGCCTGCTCGCAACTACCTGTCGCAGGCCAGGTTGTTTTCGAGCCTGCAAAGACTCACCCCAAGGACTGGGCTAATCCTGGTCGCGTGCGTGTCTTGATCAAGGAGGATGGCAAGCCCGCAGGAAGAGGCTCCATCAAAAACAGTACGCCAGCTGTCATCATATGTCCAGGCGTTCGGTGCTAACTTTACACAGAGCACCAGCTGTACAAGCTGGTTGCAGAGTACCTACGAGCACACCCCACCACTGAGGAATCCCCTATGCGCATGCGCATTGCCGGCCTACCACCCCCAACTAAGCCCATCCCACCACCAGCTGCACCTAAAGGTTGGAAGATTGGTACGATATTACCATTACATTCTCCCGCTCTGAGCGGTGGAGGCGTCAACGAGAATTACTTCAAGGATATGATGCAGGAAATGCAGGGCATGCAAGGTCAGCCTGGAGTACCAACTCTGCCTGCGGGTATGGAAAGCATGTTTGGCGGCGGTCCTGCTGCTGCGCCCGAGCCACCTGCTTCCAAGAAAAAGGATAAGAAGAAATCCAAAGCCTAAACGCCTGTCCAGTTCCTGGGACGCCCAACCACCTTCCACCCTCTAATGTACATAACCCCTAACACGAACGCTTGACATGAACATTTTAAGTCGTCTTGATGACCTTGGGCGGAGTCGCGGGCAGCTCGGTCTTGAACACCCGGTCCCAGAAGCGGCTAGTCACGCCGAAGCCGTTCTCGTAATCGGCAAAGTGGTGTGCCAGGTGATATTTCTTCAGCTCGCGCCAGTAAGCAGGAAGGCTAGAAAATGTCAGTCAAGGGTGTTCGCTTCGCATAGGATGGAGTGACTTACGTCTTGTGGTGCAAGAAATAATGAGTCAGATCGTAGCAAATGTAACCAAAGATACCACCACAGAAGACTGCAGTGGCGGCATTCCAGTCGTAGAAAAAGACGGCGTGCGCGAGATACCAGAAAGGTGTGGCCAGAACAAGGAAGAGGGTTGGAGGCATGACCAGACGCAATCTATCCATAGGCAGGTAGTGGTGAATGCCGTGGAGTAGGAAATGCAATGTGAGGCCAACGCGGTTGTCGGGAAGATACTGGTCCAGGTGGAACAAAAAGCGATGCAAGACGTATTCGACCAGCGTCCAGATGCAAAGACCAGTGATCCAGTAAGATGTAAGACCGACAGTAGAGAGTCCTTGACTTGAGAGGTAGGTGCCGTAGGCGACCGGAGGCACCCAGACAGTGGGCACAACCCACCAGGGGGTCTTGCTCAATGGCTCAAGGAAGTTGCCAAACAGAGGCGCACTTTCTCCGCCCTTGTAGTGGCGAGGACGATGCACTTGCTCGAGGTAAAAGTCCTTGGTGAAGCCACCCCTCCATACTTGCATCAACAGAGGCTTGTTGAGATCAAGGAATTTGTGGGTGCGATAATCAGAGGTAGCATCCGTCTCTTTAGACAAATCCTCCTCGCAAGACATTCCAGTATTCTCGTATAGCGGCTGGCTGACGCCGTCTTTGCGCAGCTGCTCGGCGCCGGTCTCTGAAGGCGGCAGGGGAACAATATCGGCTGGATTGGTGCTGTCTGTGACGGCTTTCATGACAGACTCGGTAGCGACAAAGCCGACAAGGTAGTCGTCGAGAATCTCCCAAGCGGATTCTGAGTGGAAGTGGGAGGCTGTGTCGTCCATAATGTCCTTGACATCCTTGCCGCCATATTCGACAATCAGGTCACCACCACCAGGGTGATCCTCAAGGAAAGGAGTGATGTCGTAGACCTTTGTGCCGACGGTGACATAACAAGATTTGGCCGTGTTGTGCGAGGCGACGTCGGCCTGAGGAATGGTGGGCAATGTTCTTGTTCTACCAGGCATGTTGTCGCGAAGAGCCGATGGGGTGGAAGCCGGGAGCGGCAGACTGGTCGGTGTAAATAAAGGCGAAGTGCCAGATGCAATGTCACAATTGGCGGTTGTAAGTCGAAAACAAAAGGAGGGCGGGAGCAGGCAAAATATAACAGTCTCCTGAAAATGCAAACGTAGGCAACGAGGTTTGGAAACTTAAGTGAGGTGATGGGTGGCGTGCCTGTCAAGCAACCCTTTCAGGGAAATTTGGACGGGCGCAAACACCCGGGCCGCAACATGCCGGCCAGTCTCGCCGCACCGAGGGGTCCGGCAGCACATTGATTGATTTATTGAGCACCTTGCTTCGAGCCTCACGATGCACTTCGTCGCCCGTGACTCTGATCAAACATCGTCAGCTCGAAAGGCGTCTTCACGCTCATAGCAAGGCACTTCGAGGCCGTCACACTGTTGCCCAAGCAAACACTGATTTTGGCCGGCGCTTTTTGCAGAGATCTAGGCAGGCAAACCCCAGCGAAACGGTCGTTCGCCAAGCACGCTCCGCGACTTCCCTTGTACAGTCACGATCGAATTTGCTCTCTTCTCCTTCACTACCACTAAAGTATATCATCGCTCTTCAAACCTGACACCGTGTACATTCGCCTCGTCGTATCTTTCCATCAGACAAATTCTGCTTCATTCCAGGATCAGCGTGCCAGCCGCTCACGTCTACCTACGCCGCAAGTCAGCGCAAGCCTTTGCTTTGCATAGTTTTCTCACCAACCAGACATCATGGGCGCTCTAGACATATCCGTCGAAGAACTTCTCGAGTCCGCACAGAGAGACGCCTCCGCTCAAGAAGCACACACTACCACTACCAACAAGGACGATGATGTTGCTCGCTCTCGCCGCGGCACTACGGCCGATGTTGACATGAAGGACTCGGACAACGTCTCTGCTAACGGAAGCACTCGTAGTAGGCGTAGAGACCGCAGCGGCGACCGTTCATCTCGCCGCCCTGATTCTCGTGACCGTCGCGAGCGCTATCGCTCCAGTGGTGGTGACTTTTACCGCGGAAATGGCCGTAACAGAACTAGATCCCCTTCAGACGACGACAGATACTACCGCCCTTCAGACCGCTCGCGTAGAGACGACGATCGTCCTCGCCGCCGTGACAGAGAACGTGGCGAGCGTCGCTCTCCCCGACGCGACCGCGGCGATTCATACCGTGGCGGACGTGCTGCTCGTGATAGGTCCCCTCCTCGCCAGAGAACCCCTGAACCCACCGATGACGAGCGCGATCGCCGCACAGTCTTCGTCCAGCAACTTGCCGCTCGCCTACGCACCAAGGAACTCGAGGCTTTCTTTGCTCAGATTGGCCCCGTCAAGGAAGCCCAAATCGTCAAGGATCGCGTCAGTGGACGCAGCAAGGGCGTCGGCTACGTCGAATTCAAGGAAGAAGAATCGGTCCAGAAGGCACTTGGCTTGACTGGTCAAAAGCTTCTTGGTATCCCCGTCATTGTACAACTCACAGAAGCTGAGAAGAATCGCCAGGCCCGTGTAGCAACTGGACAGCCTACCCAATCTAACGGTATTCCCTTCCACAGGCTCTACGTTGGTAACATTCACTTCTCCGTCACCGAAGAAGATCTGCGCGACGTCTTTTCGCCGTTCGGTGAGCTCGAGTTTGTTCAATTGCAAAAGGAGGAAAACGGCCGTAGCAAGGGTTACGGTTTTGTACAGTAAGTGACCGCAACCACCCAACACATACCGCCGCACGTGCTGACTATTCCCAGATACGTTGATCCTGCTCACGCGAAGGCAGCACTCGCCGACATGAACGGCTTCGAAATTGCCGGTCGCCCCATCCGTGTTGGTCTCGGCAGCGACAAGTTCACCCCCGAGTCAACCGCCAGTCTGTTGCAACGTTTTGGTAGCCAAAACCAGGCTGCTCAATTCCAAGGCTCGTCCTTTTCTGGCGCTGGAGGTCGTGGTGCCCACGCTGGCGGTAACAACAACTTCGACCGTGCTGGCGCCCGAGAAGAGAAGGGTACGGGTGGCGCCAGTGCTCTCGACGATGCCGACGTTGGAGGTGTCAACTTTAACAACTTCAGCAGAGACTCCCTCATGCGCAAGTTGGCTCGTACTGAAGACCCTGCTCCACAGACTCAGGCCACTTCTTCTCGCCCCCGTGCTGATGTCAAAAAGACTGTTATGCATACTCCCGCCCCGAGCCGTTGTATCGTAGTCAAGAATGCCTACGACGAAGCTGCGTAAGTTGTCTTTAATCTGGTTCTGCTCCAACCTCTGCTAACATGTACTAGCCAAACCGACCCTCACTGGGCTAAAGACCTCGAAGAAGATTTCAAAGAAGAGTGCAGCTCTAAATACGGCAAAGTCGTCCATATCGGTGTTTTCCGCGATAGTTCTGACGGCGAAATCTATGTCAAGTTTGTCGATATTGCCGGAGGCGACAGCGCCCTCAAGGGCCTCAACGGCAGGTACTTTGATGGCCGCACGCTGACGGCCACGCCAGTTGTCGATGCTGTCTACAACATGAACTTCCCCAAAGCTGCTAGTCTCTAAGGCTGGCCTGAGCACCAACGACCACGACAAACCAAGATGAGCGCTGACAACGCAGATTGCATGTTTTGGCCTGAGCGAATCGACTTGGGCGTATTTTGAAATTTGACCCACAGACAAAGAAAGGTATAGCGACAGCACAAATGCTGTTGATGTCATCCTAGCAAGCATGCGTCCTCAGACTGACCGCATTGCGATATACTCGGCGGCATTGCATTGCCCCTCAAATAAACGTCTAACACCGACGACGCTCACACATTCATTGTGACAGATTGGGAGATGTGGACAGGGCATTGCACGAGTTGAGTCAAAAATGACCGCAGCGAAAAAGATCGGTGCGATTGCAACTGACACATGTATTTTGATTGACTAGAAATGCAAATTGTTCTTTCAGTGTTTCCTCTTGCATGTCCTTGCCTTATAGTGTGTCGAGGTATGCTATCCTTGGGCCTGTTCCGCAACAACACAGAGCGACATGTGGGTACAACAAAATCTCTGATGCATAATTGTCTTCGAACCAGAGATCTGTTTTAAGGCCCCTGTATCTCAATCTACCTGGAGCTTTCTCCTCTCGCCTCCATCTTTCCTGCCCTCCTTTTCCAGAGAGCACCAACGCCCCTTTCACCTTTGTCAAGCCTAGCTAGAAAAGGTACTGGGACAAGCCCATCCTTGAACTGCTCTGCAGTGGATCGTTTGGTCAGCGTGGCCTGATTAGGCCACTGTACAGCGTTCTTGGGTGGACTAGGCGTTCCATCATTGTCACGCGCGCGACGTCTTTCGAAAAGACGAAACGGCAGATCCGGAGGTAGATGTCTGTCATTGTATGGCGAGGGCGAGGAGTTGCCGTCCAGAAAAGGATTGCCGGTGAACTCTGAATATGCAGATGTTGGTAAGGTCGGTCGGTGAATATTTACCGCTGTCGAAGGGACCGGCTCCGGTGAGGTTGTTCTGCCACGACTACGGACTGTTGAAGAGGTGGGTTTCGTCTGAATTACCTGGCTGACTGAACTTGGATCGAGGAGTATGTTTCTATTCGCCCAATTTGCTTGCGTGATTGGCTCCTGCGATCGTCTTTGCAGTGGCAGAGTGGGTTCAGGAGAACGAGCTCGAGCTACGGAGCGTTCAGGACCTGGGATTTGAGGCTCTGGAGAGTTGTGAGCAGAGTAGTATCTCTCAGCCGAGTACAAGTCCGAAGGAGTTTGGTCAGGTAGAAGAGGTTCCGAAGCAAGTGGCTCGGGAAAGTAGTGGTCTCGCGAGCCTGGTGTTGACAGGCATGGTTTGAGAGGCAGGTGCTGAGGCGAGCTTTGTTGATCTGCAGCTGCTTCCTTTCGTTGCCCGTGGCTTCCAGCAAATTGCTTATCTATTTGCTGATCAGTAGCCTCGGACTCCGTATCTGTCTCGGCAAGGACTTGAGTGTCAGTTGTGGCTTGCAGGCTCGATACCCTTGTCGGCTGCACATATGGCATGCCACCCAGCCCAAGATTTCTTTCTCGATGCTCGCTCGTAACCTTTGCTCGCTGTCGCGCCCACTTTCTCGCTTCTCGAAACTTGGTTCCCATCTTCTCCATTTCGACCAGAGCAGCGTCTACACAATCAACATCGCCGTCGACGGTGTAGCGAACCCACTCCCGACACCAGCAAACACGGGTACTCAGCATGTCGGACCTACGCATCGAGCCCAACAATAACGCACCCAGCGCCATGGCCGTCTCCACGTTCTCTCCCATCCTTGCCAGGATACAGGCGACACATCCATCGGCCTGACGTGCATATCTCGGGGCAGGCAAGCGATTGAGCCTTTTCATGAACTCAGACGAGGACAGCCACAGTGACTGTAGCTCATCCATCAATGCTAGTTGTTCGGTCTGCGAGGCTGAAAGAGCACCGGCCAAGGCCACATGCTGCCAAACCTTTTGCCTTCTGACCTCGATCTCATATCGTAGGGCCGCAAAGATGTCCTCCAAGGGTCTGGCATTGAGTCGACGGTGTAGGCTGCATAACTTGTGATTGGTAGGCCAAGGCAGAAAGGATGGAAGTGAAGTGGCGGATCTGAGTTTGGGACCAAGTAGCGCGATGCGTTGGTTGGTGTGTGCCACATAGGCTGTCCACACAGCTCCATCTCGAGGTGTGTTGACAGGCGGCGCGTGACAAAGGACTGATGCTAGCTGGCTGACTTCGAAGGGAAATAAGTCTTCATATCCTCTGGCACGACGATGTGTAGGCAACGCTGGTGGAGGCGCGTGTCGACGGCGAGGTGTCCACTTTCCAAGCTCCTCCTGTGAAGGTGTTTGAACAACAGAGAGGTAGGACAATGATGAAGAACTGGATGCCGTCGAGGTTACTCTCTGTTGATTGCCAGTTGAATGTTCCATGTTTCCGACGATCATGTGGGATTGTTGATTGGTTGTTCGCTCGTCGCTGAAGTGTAAAAGCTCGTGCTGAAATGGCGGATCTCAAGGCGCCCTTGCTGGTCGGATATGAGGCTGCGTGCTGAGGATATGGGGCGACGGCCAGAGCATCCAGATGGTCGGTTGCACAAAGACAGTACTATGAATGAGACTCGTGGCGCGAGTATGTAGAAGGCGGTTTTTCGAGTTGAATTCAAATGTCGAACGTTGAAAAGAGTGATGCAGGTATCCTAAATATCAGTCGCCCTTGATCGAAGTACTCAGAAACAAAGACACGGCTGATCTTGTGAGAAGCATGTCCTTCGAGGCCCGAGTAGAATCTTCTGATCCGTCAGTATCTGTCTGGCACGTTCTATCCAAGACATATGTCTTGAGAAGCACCTTTCTGTACACGTCGCGCGTGTTCTTTTATCATCCTGCGAGCAATAACTTTTGAACCTCGCTTTTTCCGTGTGAATTTTCCAGGCAGCAAGCAAGCGTCACCCACAGTGACTTGAAGTGTTGCAACAATTCGGCTTACATTGGCGATGGTTGAGATGAGACATGACACGAACGAGAAAGAAAGTATTCAAGGCCCATAAGGCAAGGTGATAAATTTGAAAGACCTATCTTGATACCACTACCCATGCAATGTTATGCACCTTTCAACCCTCTGATGCGAAGATTTCGCTTTGGATTTTCACTCAGCAGAAAATACTATCAATGCGACCTGATGCAGAAAAAGAAGACAAGACAGAATGTTTCGGCAGACGCTCGCTAAGGTCTGCCATGATGCTAGCAAAGACAAAAATGCAGTCGAAGTAATTCAGACTTTTCTTGAAGAAGAACAGTGTTTGGGCGATGCTTTGCAGCAGTGCCGCGGGTGCATGAGATTGGTGAGAGGATCACTGTATGAATCTCGAGAATTCACCCCTCTAATAGTTTGACCAAGTGGGGTGCTCGGAGAGAAGAGGTCGGCAGAATACATCGGGTAATCCTACTCAAAGTTGTGTCGTTTCGATCATTAAATGCAAAATGCTTTGAGGAAAGATTGTGGACTTGTGGCGTAACATGTCTCAGAGCCCGGGGACAGTCCATGCATTGAAATTTTGCATTGAACTTGACCGTACCGGATGTCCGTAGGAGATGGGGTTGTTGCTGACGCAGAAAGAGCATATATATGCATGTTGGGAGAAATCAAGGCCAACACAACCAGAGTGGGAGTACATAGCACAAAGGTTGCATTGGATCATCCTACCGTCGTCGAATGGAATTTGGCAAATGCATCGTGTCATGGAGCTCATGTCGTTCGTGAATGATTGTGGAGGAGGTGCCGAAGTGAAAGCCACGGGCGTGTAATCCATTGTGAAGGAGCCGCGCGGATCGAAGACTGGTGCTGTTGGTGTGGCCATTGGGTAACTGACACTGTGCGATTTTACGTGGGCGTGTGAGTGAACTTGAGTGTTCAGAGGCAGCTGCTGCATCTGTTGGACTTGTTGTATATGCTGTGGTCTCTGCGGCTGGGGTTGTTGTATCTGTTGAGGTGCTTGAGGCGCTTGAGGCGCTTGAGGCGGCTGTATCTGCTGCACTTGATGCGGTTGTTGTACTTGGTGTAGCTGAGGAGGGCGTTGAGGCTGCGACAACTGTCGAGGTCTCGAGATACTCGAGGGAGCAGTGTCCGAGCGACCGGAGCGGACAGGCTGGACTGCGGTGGTGTCAGATTGATGGTGATTGGACGAAACCGGAACGATCCCTGGAGAAACGCGATGGGCAGCGGCCTGGCGAAGAGCAGCACCAGCATCTGGCTTGATATGCATCTCGTCTTTGTTCAGGTCCATGGCAGCCAAGTTCTCAAAGGAGCTGTTTAGCGAAGACAACGTGTTGCGCCTGCTTTGCACATTTGACGCTCGTTGTTGCTTCTTGGCACTGCCCTGGCGTCTCAACTGTATCGCGGCTGCATAAGCAGTTTTGCACGGAGTTTTGAGCGATGCGGTTGAATTTGAGCGCGGCAGCTGTGCCATCTCGAGGTTGTCTGACGACGTGTCAAGCCTTGCCATCTTAGCCGATCGCTCTTGACCAGCGTTGGCGTGGGCAAGCGAATCGTGGCGGCTCGGCCATTTGGTGTCAGAGGTCGAGTCCGACTCGCTGTCCGAGTCGTCCCAAAGATTAGGATACTTTTCCTTGATCGACTGCGAGTCCTTGTTGGTTTGGGAGGGGCTCTCTTCGATGACCCTAGTTTCTGTCCTGGCAGTTCCATTGGCGTCAATGGTAAGAACAACAGATGTACGGACCTGGGGTCGTGAAGTCTCGGCAATTGAGGACAAGGAACCACGTGCTATCCGCTTCAGGGGAGAGGATCGGCGTGGGAGATTGCAGACAGAGTTGCTTCGAGCAAGTGAGGCTGCGGCATTGGAAGTTTGTGACACGATGGTCGGACTCGGTTTCAAGAAGTTTCCGACCGTGTTGCTGCGCTGCAGAGCACTATTCCTGACTGGTGAGGCCGAGGTTGAGGGGAAGGCAGGGGCCAGAGATGGCTTGGCGGGCGACACAGGACGAGCCTCGGGAATGCTGGGGAATTGGCTTCTCACGGGTGACGAACGGAGATGGACTGGATCCACAGTGGGCGGTGCGGAAGGCTTTTTGGCGGCGGTAGGAGTAGCATATGGGACGTTGTTGGAGCTGGACGAGCGGGTCACGGTAGGACGAGTGGTGGCCGAGGACTGCGGAGGAGCGTGCGACCAGGACGACTGAGAGGCATGGGCGGGTTGAGAAGATATATCGGTTTGGGAAGACCATTGTGAGAAGGGGTCGTCTTGGTTGGCGGTCCAGGCAGGCGCCGACAGCGGAGCAGACGACGGACCAGAGAGCTGGGTCCACGAGGTCATGGACTGCTGAGGGGCATTGAAGCTGAAGGCGGCAGGGTCAAAGTTGGGCTGGCGGAGAGCATTAGATGCTGCGGGCGTGACACTCTCTAGTCGTTGCGGCCTTCGCTTGATGGACGAGCCTCGGGTCGGAGGGGGCGTGTGCATCTGGAAGACGTGGGACTGGGGCTGGGACTGGGGCTGGGTCGAGGATTGGCCCTGGCCCTGGACAAAGGTTGGACTCGTGGCATAGTCGTACGTGGAGTAGGACTGCTGGCTCTGATTCTGGTGCTGGTGCGGGTGCTGCAGCGGTGGATAGGCTACATAGTGCGGGCTGCTGTCCATGGACGCGGCAGTGGCCGTCGACGCTGTCGAGAGTCGCTTGTGATGGGCATAGTCGTAGCTGGGAAAGGCGTCGTGAAAGTGCGTCTGCGTGGGCGTAGCGGCATTGTTGTTGACATTGACATCAAAGGCAGTCGTGGTCGGCGTCGACGATGGCGTGAATTGCTGCCAGTCCCTGTGACAAGACAAGGCGTCACGTCAGCTCTGGGCAGCAGCCAGGGATCTGTTTGCGTGCCGCTTGCATGCAATCAATGCAGTGCAGCTCCGACGCCCTCGTCCATCCACTTACCAATTCATGCTTGTACCTGCTATCTCGAACTGGCTCATCTTTCTCGCCGCAACAACAAGTGTGCGGATTGCAGGGCAAGAGTGTACGGGTAGAGTCTATGTAGTACGAAAGTTGCATCTCTCGGTCCAGTCCGCCTCAGAAACGTCCCTTGCAGTCCATCGACACATGCCACAACCACATAGCTTTGTGCAGATGCCGAGACTGTCAGAACCGTTTGCTCTTCTCGATTAGACTTCCGCCAAACGAGTCTGCTTCCGCCGCTCCGCGATGCCCATCGCCCGCTGTTTCCTGGGTGCACGCCGTTGTCTCTAAATCCAGCCTGCCTCAGGGTCCGTTCTGCGCACCTGCGCCCTGCCTGCCTCGCCATTGCGTCAGATGAACAGTCCATTCGCTCTGCTCCTCGAAGACGACGAGCCCTGCGAGTGCGAGGAACACTACATGCCCATAGCAGACCTGCCCAGCTCACCAACGTGCGATAGTCTGCCCAGTCTCCTGATATCACTACCTCGCAACCACCCGACACTCGTCTTTTGGCCCCCTTTTCCCTCCGCGACCGTCACTGCTCCGCTTGGCCCTCTAATTACTCTTGGTGAGAAGCTTCTAGTAAAACGCAAAAGAGCTAAAATCAAAAAGCTTCCAAATTTCCCTGTGCTCTCTTCACGACAGCCAGTTGCTAGCCAGGCACAAGGCTGGGCTTTGCTCGCTTGAGCACGGTCGTCGTACCCACTGTGCAATCGCTTTTGTCCTCAACACTCTTGATATCTCGCATTTTTATAGGATTGCACGTGGCAGTGTCAGACTTTCTACTCCTTGGCTCGAACTTGTCCTGATATGGACTCAGCATGCCTCGGCTGGCTGCATCTTTGCTCTCAGTCTCCACCTTCATGTCCAATCTTGTCTGTTTCCTGCACATGCACTCCAGCCTTTGACCCATTCAGGAAGTGAAATTCTTCAACCTTCGCCTTGTTGGCTCTGCCCATCTATCTCGGCTGCAAAGTCCCCCGATTACTGAGCTGGCAAACGGCGTCCTTGTCGAGCACTGTCAGATCGCTCGATCACCGATCAATCCAACGAAGCTGTCTTCAGAAGCGTCGGGCAATTGACTTAATCTGCCCGGACGGGATTATGCAAGCACGTTTCCCAAAGGCTAAGATCCCACACTATTCCCAAGACGAGCTTTACGCTCGCTCGCATCCAAAGCACGTTTCTGTGAGCCCTAATAGTTACTACTCTGCTTGATCAACATCTATGACTACACGTACACTAGAAGGACTCCGCACGAGCAGTCGTTCGTCAAGCTCTCGTAACACGGGAAGATTGGCTGATTGGACGTTTTACCCCTCATTCAACACCCTTTCTCCAGAGCCCAGCTCCGTGGCTCGCTCGGGTGACGACGATCTGCCGCACCCCACATCGACACTTCTCTTGCCTGTGTCGTCCAGGCTGCTTGGCTGGTCTATCTGATGCCGTACTATCCGTCTCAAGACCTATCTACTTGCAGACGTTCGGTCAAGCTGTGTGTGAGAATGGGTCTGCGTGGAGCTCTCATTCTTCCTTCATTCTCGCTCCTTCTTTCTATCAATACGCTCACGCATCGTGTATTTCCTGATCGATCCTCTTTCCCAACAAGCGAGGGCACACTGGCAAGCGCGTGTCAACGGGTGCGGTCTTAGCAGAAACCAGCGCAGCCACGAGAAAAACAATCGGAGCAGCATGACATTCCGCTTTGAGTTAGAAGAAGAGAACAAACCTCGTTTGTCGCATTCGAGTTCGCAGAGCCTCAAACAAGTCATTGCATTCGCTCCCAGCGACAAAGACAATCCCCACAACTGGTCCACTCGAAAGAAATCCTTCGTCGTCTTCAATGGAGTGGCTTTGGTCCGTGTTCAGGTTGTTGTATATTCATTATTCTTCTGATAGGAAGCCCAGGTCATGTCTTCGACTATAGGGTCATCTATAGCAGCAGGAGCATCACACCAATTTGCCGCTTATTTCGATATCACGAATCAGGCGCAGCTGGTCTTGCCAACCTCCTCTTACTTGGTCGGATATGTCGTCGGCCCGCTATTATTCGGGCCACTAAGTGAAAACTATGGCCGAAAATGGGTCATGATCTCAACTTTTGTAAGAAACCGTGCTTGTCGATTGTTCGACAGCTCTGTTAATACTCCCCGTCTAGGCACTATTTACTGCTTTCACCCTAGGCTGTGCTCTGGCAACCAACTTTGCAACTTTGTGTGTAATGAGGTTGTTCGTGGGCATTGGCGCCTCTAGTCCCATCTCCGTGGTGGGTGGGTGAGTATGCAGATCCACAAACGTGGTTCGAATGCCTCGACTGAACGTCTTGTTAGCATCTATGCCGATGTATACCCTGACCCTGTGACTAGGGGTCGAGCTCTGACTATCTTCATGACTGTAAGTAACAAGCCGCAGTAATGCATATCGACCCACAAAGCGAAGGGTGATGATTTCCAAATCCACAATATCTCCGAGCCTAGTTACAGCATCAGCTGCTAT
This sequence comes from Aureobasidium sp. EXF-10727, assembly GCA_023848595.1. Lineage (NCBI taxonomy): Eukaryota > Fungi > Ascomycota > Dothideomycetes > Dothideales > Saccotheciaceae > Aureobasidium > Aureobasidium sp. EXF-10727. Next base: position 276,038 of record SWBF01000019.1, on the reverse strand, counting down.
CTCTTGGCAAGGATCCCGGTGGGCTCAAAAAGCTAGAAGAGACGGCGCTGCCATCAACGGGTTGGACATGTCCGCGGTCATCTGCCTTCGCATGCAGGTGTATACCTCGTGATTTGCGCGATTGGTCACTCTGCCAGTTGAATATGTTGGCTCTTCTGATGCTAGCGTTCGATGTAGGAATAATAGAGCATTGAGGAGCTGACTCCAACCGCAGGCTACCACGTTTGGCCCAATCATTGGGCCGATCATATCTGGCTTTATCGCTGTCGTTTCATGGCGCTGGATATTCTGGCTCTCGTTGATCATAGCTGGAGCGACTTGGCCGATCCTGCTTCTCAGCCCAGAGACTTATGCACCAGTCATCCTTGCCTCACGTGCACGGCGTCTTCGCAAGGAAAACAGTAACCCCAACATCTTTGCACCGCTCGAGCTCGAGCATCGTGACATGAAGCAGATGATCACCGTTGTCCTGACCAGACCGGTGAGGATGTTCTTCACCGAAGCTATCGTACTATGCAGTTGTCTCTACTTATCAGTTGGTTTGACCTTCTTGCCAATCGGGGTTGGGGCCATTTTTGCATGCGGTTTGTACCTCTATTGGGATCGTGTTTTGGAGAGGGCAAAGGCACGAGATCCGCCTGCTGCATGGTCACAGAGCGAGGAGTATCGGCGTCTGCCTCTAGCGTGCCTTGGAGGGCCATTGCTCATGCTAAGTTGTTTCTGGCTTGGATGTACGTATGACCCAGACGCACATAACGTACCACGAGACTGCAACTCGTGTGCTGTTTGTCTGTTGAAAGCATATGTGATCAGATTTGACACGATGCAAGAACCTTGAGCTGTCTTCCATCCCGGACAGTGTCGGCGGCCACGGATAGACTGACACTGCAACACACTCGTGGTACTGTATCGTGGATCTATCGCATTTGTGCTGATACTGCCTCTTAGGGACAGCTCGAGAGGATATACATTGGGCGGTGCCCGTTTTGTCGGCTTTGCCTTTTGGAATGGGTTTCCTACTGTTGTTCATGTCTTTGGTCAAGTATCACGCTTCCGTGCTTCACTGCTTCGCTGCCTCATTGGCTGACGTGGCCGCAGCTATCTTGTCGATGCGTATGAAGTGTTTGCAGCAAGCGCCATGGCAGCATCGGCTTGTTCAAGGAGCTTGTTTGGCGCAGTCTTGCCGTTCGCGGCGCTACCGATGTAAGTGCTCAATGTGCGATTTGAGAAGGACGAGAGGCCTCTGAAGCTCCCCGCGGAGTGTCGACCTAATTCCCCATACAACCTCTGTGGCGCCACAAGGTAGCATCACTAGCGATTGTGGCAACAGAGCCACGTCAAGGTCGAGAACTTACCCAAGAACATGCTAACGTCAATTGATAGGTATGAACGGCTCGGTGTTGCGTGGGCTTGTTCATTGCTGGGCTTCCTGAGTTTGGCCATGTGCGCCATTCCCTTCGCTTTCATCCGATTCGGCGACAGCATTCGGGAAAAGAGCAGTTTCTGCCAGTCTCTGAAACAACTCAAGATGCAGGAGGAAGAAGAGCGGGAAGTGCAGGAGCGACGAATGCAGCAAAGTGGGGTTGGCAAGGCCACAGCTGTGGAGAAGCTGGTTTGAAACGGACATGCAGTAGAAAGTCTTGGTTCAGGCAAACATTAACGGAGCACTTGCTGGAATTTCGGTTGAACGGTTTGTCTGGGAATATCGCATGTTTCGCTGGGCGGAGCAAGGTGAAGTTCGGTCCAACAAAAATGGCAATCGATTCTTTATGCAGGTGCGAAGTCTACTTCTGGGTGAACGCTACTATACCAAAATGGTCGTTCTTTTTTCTTCAGAATGGTACTTTGCACTAATCTGTCAGCGTATATCTTCTTGCAATGATTCACCTAGTATTTGGTGCAACATGCAAGCAATCAGAATCGCTCTTTCTGGTAGCATAACGAGTACATATTTGAGCATAGTACCGCGTACTGCAAATCAGATGTTCTATGCATGAACGCAAGGATAGGATCTGCGGGATTTAGTGATTTGCAAGATAGCGTTTCTGCTCGTGTCGCTTTGCCTGTTCACGCACGCTACAGAGCGTCTGTTTTCCCTAGCTTGCGGGTCGAGCATCGTAACTATTAGCGGGATCCTTTTTTCCACCTCGTCGGCCGAGCGATCCTACCCATCTCAAGCCCTTCCTGGCCATGCACATACATACGTTGTGTAAGATCAGCAGTGTGGGAGCCTGATCCCGACAGCTTCGTACTCGAATACGTGCAACAAAAGTTCTTGAATCCTGATGAACCGTCGTGAAACAAAGTTCCGGCAGGATTGCGTGCTCAACCATGAGTTGAGATGCTATACTTTCCAACAGGCGAACTGCCTCGGCCACTTGGTGACATGCTTAACGTCCTTTTCACGAGCGACAAGTACTCCACTCAGTAGCATGTGGGAGTATAACAGCAGCAATAAAAGCTTCTTCAGTCTATCTGGCGGTCAGCATAAAACTACGCCTATTTTCGAACGCTTAAACTTCGTTCCCCTTCAGTGAAATATCGGCCGAAAGCGCATGCTTTCCTCCATGAATACTCCCAAAAGTCTCCATAAGTGTCCACGATCCTTTCCTGGTATAAGATGCTCCCGTTCTTTTCAGTCTACCTGCTTGGTATCCTCCACTTCTACTCCCATAGTGGAGCAACAACCTCAACAGCCCGTTCGACCACGGCACGGATCCTATCAGCCATGCTTCGCATGCCACATTCTACTTCGAGCGTCTCGAGCCAAACCTTGGCTACAATCTTGTCCACCTTAATCTCCAATCCGGGCACCGGAATGCCTGCTCTGTGAAGACGTTCTAGCTCTGCCATCTCCAGCTGAGCTCTGGCTTTCTCTGCTGCTATAGGATCGTCGGAAGCAATGGTGTCATCACCTTCGGAGATGTCGAGTTTGGGTCGCGAGATTGGAGTAATGGCATCCTCGCCAAACTGGGCTTCGAGGAACATGCATAGGCGTGAGAGTCTTTCTGACGGGCTGATGTGTGCGTGAAGGTTGCGCTTGTTTTCGTGGTGGTCGTGTGAGTGTTGATTCGACGATTCTGCAACTCTGTTAGAAAACTGGTCGCGTGACTTGTCTTGAGACTGAAACTCACGCTTCACAGCAGCAGGACTGCTTTCAACCGTGAACAGGACGGCAAGAACAGCATCTGCTATTCCATCATTGGTGATGTTGCCTTCCCACTCAACTTCAACTTCGCCACGATTAGCCACTCTGACCCTGACTGAACCCATGACTTCGAATATAGTCTCCTGTTGTCTGTCAAGCTCTTCGTCGGCCTCTTCAACATTGGCACCGTTTCCGTTAGCCTCTGTCTTGACGCCTTCAGAAGGCGAGGAAATGGTTTTGATGGCTCCAAAAGTGCCTTCGAGAGCCCACTTGATCAAATCAAGGCCCGCGGCTGCAAGTGTCAGTCTTTGACGGCACGCAATCGTTGTGGTCGTCAATCCAGCGTATTCCTTGAGGTCCTCGGGCGCCATCAGGCTAAGTTTGAAATCATTTTGCACCAAGACACCAGAGACTACCTGGTCTCCGTTCGCAGTCTTGAACTTTTTGTCGTCTCTTGTGTCATCTTCGTCAGAAGTTGGAGGTGAAGGTGGAGCCGCTGATATCTGGATCTGGTTTGCAAGTCGACCAACCACTTTGGCAATCTTGTCCTGCCTGAAAGGAATGCGAAGTTCTTCGCAGTTTGCTGGGGAGAAGACCTTGACGGGCGTTGTCTTGTTTGCGTTCAGAGACAATAGCTTGGACTTGAGTCTCATCATGTTTGTTTTCTCGCCGTGAACCAAAATCTGTTGTCATTGGATTAGCATGTACAGAAACGCTGCATTTTTCGATAGTACTCACCACCACAGGAGCTGCGACTTCCTCGATAAACTCGCGATTCTCGGTCCCATCGACGTGTGCTGCGAACGAATATTCTTGAACTGTACACCTTCGGGGAATCATGACTTTTTCTCCCTCGGCACCTGGCTTTCCTCGACTGCCTACACCTTGCACTCTACCACCCACTCTGCCGGTCATAACGGCTTGAATGCTTTCAGGTTCTGTAAGAATCATCTTGGCCATAGTGCCTTCGACACTGTAACCAGTGACAATGACACCGTTCTTCGGATCGGGCGCCCAACGCTCGAGAAGAGCTCGAGACACGCCATTTTGGAGCATACCAGGAGATGCAAGCATGACACATCCGCCAACATCGTCGAATCTGTCGAGAGATTTTAGATTACGAATCCAGCGGAAATCCCAGGGGCCTCCGGCACCAGCTTCATCGTTGCTACCATCAGCTGCTTGGGCAAGCCTGTTTTGAAACATTGATTTGATGTTGTCGTTCATAGCGTCAATGTAGGTTTGATAGACAAGCATGCACTTCTTCGCGAGGTTACTAGCGTAGTAGATGGGATACTTTCTGTACTCGGGATGGCGGTTCCAGTAGTCCTCAAGGATCAGAAGAAGTTCCTGCGCACGGCCGATGGCGAAGACAGGCATGAGGACACGTCCTCCGCGATTTAAAACACCAGTCAAGCTCTTCATCAAAGCAGTCTCACGTTCCAATCGCGGGATGTGGGAGGCAACGCCAAAAGTGGACTCGGTGATCAAGACATCCACTTTGACGCCCTTTGGAGCCGAGGCAGGAATCAGATGACGGTCATGCTCTCTTGAGTAGTCTCCAGTAAACAAGATGTTGAGACCAGCGATCTCAATCACATACATGGCTGCACCAAGGACGTGACCAGCTGGGTAAGGAGTTATGCGGATACCTGCATGGGTGTGTGTGGTGTGAAAGGCAATGGTCTGGATCATGGGAAGCGTCGAAAGAACGTCGGCTTCCGTGTATAGTTGTGTTGGTTGTTCTGCAGTCGCATGGGTGTTCCTGATGAACCTTTAGCCTATCATCATCAAGACACTGGAGAGAAAGGTGGACGTACTGTACGCGGACTGAGTCCTGCATCAGCCACTTGTAGATGGCTTTGGTCGGGTGGGTCATGAAGACACGGCCCTTGAAGTTGGTTTTTGCCATGACATAGGGTAGAGAAGCGGCATGGTCTAGATGAAAGCTGCACAGTGTGTTAGCAACTGAACTTGCATCTCATACAAGCAAATCATGAGTTCGGGCATGCAGAAGGCGAAGATTGAAACTCAGCTCACGGTCACCGGCACTCAGGAGAAGAAGTGGTGGAAACAAATTTCGATTTGGTTTATATACATACTGCGGGGGGAGCTGCCTGGGTGTACAGGTTATAGCATGCAGATGCAAGACAGTCAAAGGGGGGAGTGCAGAAAGAGAAACGTGTGCCGATGCAGTGACCGTGAGCGTGGCTGGTGAGCATGCCAAGAAGACTTACTGGGTGATGAGGAGAATGTCGACGGTGCTCAGGTCGAACTCGTCGTAGAAGGGTAGTGAGGCCAGGCCGTCGTATGCAGGATGAGCGCCGGCGTCGAGCATGACGGTTTTCCCCTTATATTGTATTATATGGCATGAACGGCCGACCTCGTTTCCACCACCCAAGCACAGAAACAACAGCTCATCAGACGGATCGATGGGCTCTTCGGGCTCGGGTGTGGCCGTGTCGAGCTTCCGTTTGGTGGCCATGGCGAGCGAGCCTGCTGCTGTGACAGTCGGTGGCGAGTCTTATCAAGAATATAGCTTTACGAGGTGTGCTTGATGCGCGCATAGAATGTCCAGTGATATGGCGTGGGGATGTTGCTGTCCAGTGATGGAGGAAGGAGGGTGAATTGCGCAGGCGCCGAGAGCTTCAAGTGAGGAAGTGACGGTCAACGACGACGCGACACGGCAGCTTCCGCGCATCAAGGCCGGGTCGGCAGCGCTGAAGCATACAACTTTCTAGTGCTCACGACACTTTCACCTCATCGCTAACCACTTTCGACATCGCCAACGACTGTACATCTGTCGCCTTCACCAAAACGCCTGGTCTGTCACCGCTTTCGCGCCTCACCCACACGTGCGCCCTGCATGCTCTGTTGATACTTCCAACAACCGCTACAACCTCAGCTGCGCAGCGGCCGCGGCCGCAACACCCATCCTCTCACCTACACGCACAGTCGCCGCCATGTCGCACTCCCAGCAGGCCTCACCACAGCTTCCCCAACATCCACTGCCGCCTCAGCAGCAGCAGGCCCCACGACCAATTCCTCAACCTCCACAGCAGTCGCATCAGCCACATCCACCTATGCAGCCTGTCTCGCGCCCTTACTCGCCTTACCAAAATGGCTCGTCCCCAACTGGCATCGCCCTGCCTCCTGCAAAAAGACCGCGCCTTTCACCTAACCCTCAGTCGCCTCATACCGCTCAAAGTCCATATCCTCCGCCTCCTGCTCTTCCCGAGAGTCCTTACGCCAACTACTCACCCATGACTGCTGGCAGTCCCCCCGCTTTCAACACGCCTCAACCCTACGCCCCTTCACCCATGCCTGGCGCCATGGGCCCCCCTCCGCGACCCACACAGGAGAAGGCCGAGAAAGAGGACAAGGAAAAGATCACTGACATCAGCGACGTCACCGATGTCTTCCACGGTTCGGGTATCGACCTGAGGGAAGAAGAAAACTACATGACCAGCACCTACAGGAACGTGCACAAGAATCCATCCTTCAACACCTCGTTTGGCTCCAACACGACCGTTGCGTCACCGAACAATAGCTTTGGTCTGGTTTCGCAGGGCAGTTTTAGTAGTCAGCCTGCTTTTGCGGGGAGCGGTCCCATTTCGCAACCACCAGTATCGCAGGAATCCGTCAAGGATGAGCTCGACCAGAAACACCGCGCTGCGGCACTTGCGCACAACGAAAGGCGTCAGCAACACCTGAACGACTCATTCTTACAAGCCAACAACATTCGTCATCGTATGCACCGCATTGCTTATGACCAAGGCGTTGCCCTTAATGTGGAAGGACTGTATGACAAATTGCCGGATCGACCACAGGGTATCCAGGGTGTCTCGGCCACGGGTCCCAACGGTACAGCTGCAGCCGTCAAGGCGCATGGCTTGCTTCAAGAGACGGCGCCTCTGGCTGAAATTCTTACTCTTGTGTCGCTTGCTGCAAACGAGAGAGTCCGCTCTTTGGTTGATGAATCATATGCTATTGCTCGTGGCAGACGCTATGGCTGTCATGGCGTTGTCCCTCCGAACTTGTCAGATCTTGCGATTGGCGAGAACGAATCAGCAGCTGTGGCTGAGGTACCACGCATCACAAACTCTGCTTGGGAGAAGGTGTCTGAAGACAATATCGACGGCATTGAGGGTGGCGTGGTGAAAGCCGAAACACCCGGTAAGTATTTCGTGTGTTGTAGCATGGAATTTGTCGCTAATGTGCAAGCTCAGAAAACAAACCACTACCAACAAAGTCGTTTTCTTCAGCTATCTCTACACATCTCCTGGAGCTAGCCATACGTGATCGGGATGCCGAGCGCGAACGTGTCCGCAAGCGCCAGGAACGTGCAAAGCGGGCCAACTCTACAGCAAATGCCGATGGTATCAATGGCAACGATGCAACAGCTGGGCCTGCGACACCGTCTGCAGCGGCCGCTCCATCCTCCACAGAGGCTTCTGGTGCTGCACCAGAAAAGCCCATGACCAAGAAGGAACGTGAACGACAGGCCAAGATGGGCCAGACCGAGGAAGTACTGCACAAGAATTCCAACACTACCGCCGCCCTGCAACTAGGCCTGGGCAAGAAGAAGAAGTACAGTTGGTTGACTGGCGGTGCACCAGCCGCCCCTGTGAATCCTTACAAGCAGACGCCCAAGTCCACTTCGGTCGGCGCAGCAACAAACAGCACTGGTGGCGGAAGGAGTTCTTCGACAGGCGGCAATGGCATAGACAAGGCGCTGCAGGTCCGTGAAAGAAAGTGGGGAAGTTGGAGGGAAGACGGCGTGGAAGGTAGAGGCATCCAGATCAGAGACTGGGTCGTGGTACTCGAGAGAGACGGTAAAGAGAAGAAGGCGCTCCAGAAGAGCTTGCTGAAGCTTGAGAGTTCGGGTGAGTGAGCAAATATGCTGCTTGCGTAAGATCTCTCGACACAAGACTCGGCGACCATGAAAAGAAGAAAGCAAAGACTTGCAACGAAAGCTGCCATCAGCGTTGTCGATAATGAAATGATACCAACCCACTCTTGATGGCTCCTCATAAGATGCATTGTCCATTCCAACCATCCCTAGCACGTCGTCCTCAAGACCTTGAGAAGCCTCCTTGTTGGCGGGCTCTTCCAAAAGTAACGGATTTAGGCACGAACTTGAGTGCAGCCATGGAATCAGCAATGTCGTCCATGGATTCATCCTTGGTCGATTCGTGAAAGTTGTCAGCACCTTCCTCCCCAGTCTCTAGAAGATCGGATGCATGAACGCCAGTGACATCTCCTTTGATAATACGCTGGTCGCGCGGAGGCTTGGTTCGCTTTTGGAAACTCTTGCCTTCTGGTCTCAGCAACGAAGTGCGGTTGTCGGAGCCATGATTTACAATTTGAAAATCGTAGTTGCGCGGAAACATATGCTTGTCGACCAAATGCATACGCCGCTTCTGAGGAGTACTGCAGACCTTTTCGCAGTCCTCAACAAAGCAGTGATATATTTTTTTGCCTCTGTCTCTCTTGACACGATTGAGAGGGTCGTGGCTTTCGGCGATATGCAAAGAGAGAAAATGATCGGTGGGGAAATTTTTGACGCATTCTAGGCATCTAAATACGTGTGACTTGTGGTAGTGGATCTCGTACTCATTGTATGTGGCGAACTTGATGGGATGGTGAGGAGGCAGAGCACATGTTATGGTAGTGTTTGTGATATTCGAAGTCGAGGCATCCAGATGTGTATACTTGCCAGGCGGTTGTATGTCGTGTGCGAGCGATTCTTCAATAGGAGATGTGGAATGCTGATCAGACTGTGAGTCTCGTCTGGTGCGTTTAGACATGGCGCAGAGATGTGGTAGAGAAGGAGACTGGAATCTGGAGCGTGAGTGCAAGAGATGTTTATTCAAGCGACAGGGTGCTGTAAGCAGCAAGAATCGTGATGGGGCGCGCAGACGGAGCGAATTTGGCCGGATCCCGAGAGTTGGAGGATGCTGCCTTTGGCCTCGACACTCGGTCGTCGCTGCCAAATCTCGACCAAGGTTCCCTGTCGCGCTCATCTCGGATCCTCACGCCAGCAACGGGACTATCCTTGTTGCACGCTCCCAACCACCGAGTCCGCCATCACTGCCCTCCATGGATCGCCTGTCAGCAACCACCGCATATCAGCACGTTTACATCTGACCTCTCGCACTGCTCGGTCACCAACGACCCCGGTCATAGGCGCTCTATGACGAGCGCCATTCTTCAACATGGAACCCACCGGCGACCAGGCCATTGCGTATGCGCTTACCTCGACACTGTCTGCCGCCATGTCGCTTACATCCTTCCCAGCAACGCCATCGCCCTCGACCAAGAATTTGCACACACGCTGCAGCCCGCCGACTCTTCTCTTGACCGTGTCTTTCTAGTCTTGCAGCAGTGAGTCCGATGTTGCCTGCACGTCAGTGTCGCCATGTTCTTATTCCATCTACCACCCAGATACCGCATTGCCGCTGCGCATGCTCTTGCTAGTGACTTTCTGTCTGCGCGCGCTGCTGACATTGAGCTACGCCTCTGGAACGCGCACAACCGTCTGAATGTACGTTTGCGCAAGCAACTCAGCAAGGTCAGTCTCGGCATACCCCTTCGACCAGACTGCCTCCTGCTCACTCTCTTCACTAGCTGCGCAAGGAACGCTCCAGCAAACCAGTCGAAACTCGCAAATTCATCAAGCTGTATCTTGAATTCCTAAAGGATAGCCAGCGCTATTATCGAGACTATATCCAGAAGCTGAATGCCAGATTCGGTGGCATTCGAGACCTGGAGCGCATTGCTCGCCAGGTCCGCTCCGACCGTATATCTCTCCCTGCTTCCGTGTCTTGAGTACACAGAGACTGATGCTCTATAGCCGTGCCAAAGTCTCCGAGAAGGCCTGCATCTTCAAACGTTCAAACCGCCGTCACTCTGTCCTGTCACCAGACTCTGATTTATCTTGGTGATCTGTTCCGCTACCGTGCCGCGGAGAGACTCGACAAGGAGCCCGACTGGGGACCTGCCATTGGTTACTATGCCCTTGCTGCCTCTTTGCGACCCGAATCTGGACTCGCTTTCCATCAACAGTCCGTTGTTGCCTTTGAACAAGGCGACTTTCTCCGCTCTACATACTATCTTTACCGTTCCATCAACGTCAACGAACCACACCCCAACGCCATTCCCAATCTGGAACTGCAGTTCAAGAAGATCACAACTGGATGGCAGAAAGGCGACCTGGTACCTAAACACTCTCCTCAGGATCCAGTTGCTTCGCGCAAGGCTCTTGTATCCTGGTTCATTCGCTTTCACAGCCTTAGCTACAATGGCGAGCAGTTTACTGGCTACAACGAGCTCGAACGTGAAGTTCTGAGTCGCACTGTCACCGAAATCAAAGCGCGCACCCTGGACGGCATCCTACCTAAGATGACCTTGATCAACTTTTGCGCCCAGGCCACTGCCGGCAACCAGTTCGAGAGCAAACCTGATCAACACAAATTCATGCACTCTTACTTCTTTTTTCTGCGTCTGAATGTGAAGTTTTTCACGGCCATGTTGGAGGTCTACTATGTCGACCTCGAGAAGCACCTTCAGGAGCGAATCGAAATTTCAAGTCTTGTTGATAAGCTTACGGACTTAACACGTCATGTCTTGCCTGCTTTGCGTCTCTACAGCACTTGGTTGTTGAGTAATGCTCATATTGTTGCGGCACGCGTTGGCGATGAATCTTTCCAAACAGCTATGGATCACTTTTGGCATACTTACGCCAAGACACTATCTATCATGGCGATCAATTTCTCATTCCGCGAGCTCGAAGAAGTTCCATATCAGCTTGAGGAAGATGTTGATGCCTTTGGTCTCAAGCCCTTGAACTCGGACAGATCGCGCAAAGTCTGGATGGACGACTCAACCGGACAGACCAAGGCCAAATACAACGATGAAGGAATCGATCGTCTTGACACGAACCAAGAAATGCTTGGAAGAATTCGTGAACTTCTTTTCGATGCCTTGCTACTTGCCGTTGACAAGGTTCGTACCCACGTTTATGGCATTTCTTCCAGTCTAGGCTAATCATCAACCCAGGATGTACCCATCACTTTTGACGGCTTGCATTTCATCCACCAAGATCCTAGCTCAGCTGACGGCAGTTCGGCCAACCCACTCTCAGAGGTTGCTCCGCCTCGCTCAACGATGCAAAACACTACGTCCGTTGTGGCTCAGCAAGAACCCGTTGCGCAAAGACACTTGTCTCCAACCTCCGCTGTCCCTGCGACAGTAGTTACCACCAACACGAAGCCGCTCAATCGAGAGGCCCAACTTAGTCAGATGGTTGATGATCTTGTTGGGCCAGACGAAGACGACATTGTCCCTGCAGGTCTGCCGGGAAACTCTTTTGGATCTGCGAACGACTCTTTTGGTGTTGGCAACGCTGCCCTTAGGGGAGTCTCGCCGCGTGGTTTCCAGGCCGTTCGAACGCCTGAACTGCGAACAGAAGCATGGCAGCTACCTCTGAGTCCGACTGGCGTTCCTTCACAGCGTCTGCATTCGGTCTCCAACATCTGGAACGATGCACCTATACGGGAAACAAGCCCGATAACTCCTTTCGGAAGTGCACCTCCTGGACTTCCGGTCTCAGCCAGCGCCAGACGCTCGAACGCACATTCCCGCGTGAACTCGACAAACAGTACCCGAAGTCCTCTTCCACAGCCAGACGGGCCGTCTTCGTTCGACCCGACTCCAAATCCCTATAACAGTATTGGCGCCCGTGGAGACCGTTACCAGAGCTTTTCAGGACATTATACAGGCATGCAAAGCCCTCTGCTCTTTGGGGCGGGCATGTCACCCTGGAGCACAGGACCTAGAAAGTCAGTCCCCAATATCACACCACCCAACGGCCAAGGTGGTTGAACGCTCAGGAACCTTGTCTCGAAAATGTAGGCAAGCAATCATTCAGACACCCCTTCTAGGTCGAGGCCTTGAGCAAGGCCCGATAGACTCCGAAATCATTGGTAACAGCACAAATGGGCCATGACTTGTTGTCGAGACCAACGTGGCTTTGCGCACAGTCAACACTCAAGCACAGTGTGGTCAGGCCACTAGAAATAGGGCCATCTTCGGGCATGCTGTGTAGCAAGGGGACAGAACTAAATTTGGGTCATGACAACCGCTGAAGTCAAGTCGGACAGTTAGTGCGCAGAGACGTGGCGTTTTATGTATCGTCAGCATCATCTTAATGACTCGCAATGCGGCTTGCTGTTGCAGCTTTCAAGCTGCAAAGATGGCAAGAAGGTGGAAATATATCGAAACCCAAATTCGGATTTTCTTTTCTCATTGTTTTCTAGCCATCCAGAAGCTGGGCTTGTACATGTTTTGCAACATGCTGCGTGGGTCTTGTATGTAGCCCGCCTCTCCAACATTTGAATCATGTTCGACAATCTTGAAATCAAAATGCTCGATCAGCTTGACGACTTCCTCGTCCGCGAGCTCGAAAGAACCAGATTCGCCAATGCCTCGATTCCTGTCTTGGTTTTCTCTGCCCGTCTCTGAAGAAGAGGAGGATGAAACCGAGCTTTTCTTTTCCTGCGAGCCGCCTTCAAAATGCCAGAGTAAGGGCCCAAGATTTATCCACACGCCTCCCGGCTTGAGGCAGTGTTTGACGGTTTCAATATAGGCGATCAAATTAGGTGCCGTATCGATGAAGAAGCATGTAGTGACTGCATCGAAAGCAGCTTCGTATCGTGGCTCTTTGTACAAGACGCAAAAATCGCCCGAGGACATTGACATTCGTTGGTAAGCATGTAGTTCTGCTCCCATCTCCTTGCAGCTCTTGTCCAGCTCTTCGGACGGCCATACATCAGGCACGAGTACTTTTTGAAGTTGATGGGAGCGACGCGTATGGTTTGAGAAACCCAGGGCCCAGGGGTACACGGGCTGTGATTTGGGCCCCGAAGTGTAGTTGAGTATCCAATTGCTGACGAGGAGTTGATGGTACGAGATCTCGTTTCCTTCCAAGGCGTAGCCTGCGTTACATATTTCGAAAGCTAGCCGGCCTAGTCCGGCGCCTGGAACTAGTACGTTTACATGGGAACGCTTGACCGGACTAATGTCTTCGAAGGCCCTGTTGAGGCCAGCCAAGATTGGCTTGTAGCATGCTTCTCGTTCGGAAGCCCCTTCGGCCGCCCAATCGCGGTATAGCTGGCGGATGGTTGAGCGTACTTTGTCCATGTCTTGCGAGGTAGCTGCTCCATGCCAGTCGGTCGAATCGGGGTCTATGCCGTACATGTTGAGGCCCAGTGCAAGAACTGTTTCGGCTATATCGGCATTTGCATCGATTGCTGCGTCTACAGCATCCAAGGTCTTTGGCAGACTGAATGGCTCGGAAGCCAGTAATTCCATGTGAGCCAGAGGAAGCGAGTAGAAAGATTGGCGGCGCAGATGAGTGATGTTATAATGAGCAGCCTGGCGATATTGTCTAGGGGTCACCAGTTCAGAATGTATTCTTCTTTTTCATCATAGCTTTGATGTCGTTTCTTCATCTTCACACACTTGCACCTTCCCAATCCGCATTGAACACTGAAAATCAAAGATCGGATGCACTTACCGAAATGAATCGAGGGCAGCAAACAGAACCCTTCTTTCTTCTGGATCACAGAGCGGATCAATCTCCGAGCCCTCGTCGTCTGCCACTCCCTCGTAAGGTACTGACATTTGTTCATCCGGATTATCCATGCTGCTCGAAAGATGCTGCAAATGATGGTAGAAAAGTGGTGTAAGGTACTGGCCGATCAGTTATATAGCCGTTATCAAAAAGTATGGAGACAAGCAGCAAACAAGGCAAACATGACCATCATGATTGTACAACCCTTAGCTGCAATCAATCAACCCTTGCGCCTCGAACAAACATACCAATAGCAAACATGGCTACCGAAACAAGCAGACCGCTTACAAATGGTACTGGCCCAGAGTCGACAACAACGGAGCCAATTCAATTCTCCATGGCCTTGCCAAACGCACCCGGAAGCCGCATCCACACGCATCTGACCATCCTCGCGACGTCAATCCTTCTCTTCTGCACCAGCACTACGGCCGAATTCTCTCCCTCTGCCATACCCTCGCTCGGCAGTTTCGTCTATGCCATGCCTGATGTGTGTATCTCGTAAACACCTCGTTCAATCTCCACATACTGACGCCGAGACACAGCGCTACAATCCCTCGGCACCACTCAGCACACCTCTGTACACGCTCCCATCCAGTCTAGACTTTGCCGACCGACTGGCCAAAACATTGGCGAGAAGAACAAATCTACCCGTGCAGGTTGGCAGCTCGGTCAACTTCTCGTCGGCTGGAAACGGTGGCAGTGTCGAAGAGGAGATGGAGGCTTTCAGGCAGCTGGTCGCTGTCGTGCTGCAAGAGGTTGAGAAGGCAAGAGCTCGATGAAAGGTTCTAAGCCGAGGAAAGCATCACAGAACAGCACGCTGGCTTGATTGTCACAAGAGACAACGCTACAGTGGCAGTGTGTAAGACAGCGGCACATGGGTTCCGTCACAACTCGAATGCTTGTTCATCGCGGGTTTGTGTCCGTATGAACACCATAGACAACCATATGAGCAGAGAAAGGAGTTTGCCAGGCCGGAGGGAGACACAGCTACAGGCACATCTCTCCCGAGCGCATCTCCCGCACCAAGAAGCAGAGCAAATCACTCGACGTAGTGTTGCTCACAAGGCCGCAACAAACAAGTTCTTGAGATTGGCTATGAAGACACCACTATATCACAATGCGTGCATTGTAAGATACAGTCGGTAGGAAACCTCTTGGTCGCAACCGGCCTCTCGATGCGCTTAACCCAAATGTTTCATCTCATGTTTTGATAGCTGCCGCCTGGTCGTCGTGCTGGAGATTGAAGGTTGCAAACAGAGGAACATGGTCGCTTGGCCCTCTTTCCTTTTCCGTAGCACAGACACCTGCATCAACAATTTTCTCCTCCAAAGATCTGGAACAAATGATCAGATCAACCCTGTCGCAACTGCTTCCAAACTCCCTTCCACGAGGATAATACGTATAACCTCTTTCGTCACCATGAATGTGTCTGTATGTATCGATGGCCTTGAGCCCTCCGTCCGCCTCGAAGAACTTGTTATTGAAATCCGCACGATTGATGACATGCTGTTGAGGGGATGTGCGTAGATTGGGATGGCCATCAAGATGACAACGAGCAATGTTCAGGTCGCCAGCAAGTATCACGCTGAAGCCTCGCGCCTCTAGTGATTTTGCCTCGTCGAGCATGTGTTTGTGCACTGCTAGTTTCCTGTCATGTCTGGTGCCCACCACGGCTCCCGTCTTGCTGTCTTTGTATGGATTGTCGGTACCATTGACTGCATAAATGTTCCAGATGCTCAATCTAGGCTCTGCCGTCTCGACAATCTGAATGCGGCCTTCGAGATCCCAGTCTACAGTTCGTATGGTTGGTTGATACTTGGTGACGAAGCTTTTGCGAATGATGGTGCATACACCGTATACTTTTCTACCAAAACCGCGAGCGTTGTGAGGATCAGTGGGTAAACAGAAGTGGGCTTCATAGTCGGGCTCGTCTGCAGTGGTGCTTTTGACAGCCTGCCTTACCGCTGAGTTGGTCGCCTCATCGTTCGGATTGATCTTTACCTCCTGAAGACAGAGGATAGCTGGCCAGGAATGCCGCCGCAGGAAGTCTCGCAGGGATGCTGTGGCCGTAGTGTCTGTCTTGGGTTGTTTCGATGATGGTTTCTTGGGTTGAAAGAATGAAGTGATGGACTTCTGTATGAAGGGTTGAATCCCATTGACATTCCAGGAATACACGCGCAAGTGATCCTTGTCCGGAGGGACTATGGGCAGAGTGGTCGGCTTGGTTTCGTTGTCGCCCACACGCCTTCTCTTCAGAGGTGGCGGACTGACACTCATATTGCACATTTGTGTCCTCAGAACGGAAGTCGTGATGTTCGACCCTATGCGTCGAATTATATGAGGAGAAGAGGTAATTAGGAGCATTTGTATGTAGAGTGTTTATCGGAGAGGGTGAGCAACAAGCGTGTGACAGTCCATCAACCCTCTTTGCAGACTACTTCATCTACCAGTACGTTTTTCTAGCCTTTCAGGTAGAGTTGGTTTCATTTCTTCACGATGATCACAACATCCTAATCAAGGTTTCTCCACGATAACAGCTCTTATCATTTGTGACCTTATGCTCATACGTGTACGAGTAAATGTTGTGGTTGCTTGACCAAATGCGTTCCGTTCCTTGCCCGCCCCATGTTTTGTGTTTCCCGTCCCTGGTAAAGTTTGCCGATCCGTAGATAAATAGACCATTCATGCTGCAGTTTCATGGACCACGAACTAATTTATAAGTTTCTCAATTCTCAAAATGGCCATAACCGAATCGAAAAGCGCTGTTTTCCATCGAAGCCTCCATTCAGATCCCATATCAGTGGTTGGAGCTAGTGGAAACTACCTGCATCTGTCCGATGGTGGAAAACTGCTCGACGCTACAGGCGGAGCGGCTGTATCATGCCTTGGGCATGGCAACAAGCGTGTGAAAGAGGCGATTATAAGTCAATTGGATGTTGTGTCATACGTACATTCTGCAACATTTGCCACAGAAGCTGCAGAGAAGCTTGCAAAAGAACTCGTTGGTTCAACGAATGGAGCAATGTCAAAGGCGTACATTGTCAGCTCTGGTAAGCCAGATCGTCCAGTCCATACAATTCGACAGTCGCTAACGACGCTCAGGTTCCGAAGCAATGGAGGCAGCTTTGAAGCTTGCAAGACAACACTACCTCGAGTCCAAGCCCCCGCAGCCACAAAGAACCAGGTTCATCGCCAGATACGAGTCTTATCACGGAACGACCCTCGGAGCTCTTTCAATCAGCGGCCACAAGGCACGCCGTGCTCCATATGAGCCCATGTTACTCCCAAACATGAGCAGGGTCTCTGCCTGTAACGCGTATCGTGGCCTGAAAAAGGGCGAGACAGAGGCACAATACGTGGATAGATTGGCACTTGAGCTTGATGCCGAGTTCCAGCGCCTTGGTCCGGAGAATGTGTGCGCCTTTGTTGCCGAACCTGTTGTTGGCGCTGTAAGTAAACTGACCTAGATTTCTGATATACACTGACTGCGAACAGGCTCTGGGTTGCGTTCCCGCGGTCAAAGGTTATTTCCAAGCAGTACGCGCTATCTGCGACAAGTATGGAGCACTTTTGATTCTGGACGAAGTAATGTGTGGTATGGGTCGTACAGGCACGCTGCACGCCTGGCAGTCACCCCTCATTGGAGTCACTCCAGATATACAGACAATCGGCAAGGGCCTAGGTGGCGGATATGCACCCGTAGCAGGCGTACTCATCAGCCGTAAGGTCACAGATACACTCTTTGGAGGCACCGGTGCTTTTACTCATGGCCAGACATATCAAGGCCATCCTGTCAGTTGTCGAGCGGCGCTGGAAGTACTCAGAGTCATCCAGGAAGAGAAGTTGGTACAGAATGTGGCTGCTATGGGCGAGAAGCTGGAGGAGTTGCTGAAGCAGAAAGTCTTACCATTGCCTCATGTTGGTAATGTGCGAGGAAAAGGACTCTTCTGGGGTGTAAGTACCCATTCAAGGCCAGCGTCATTTCGGCACTGACAGAGACCAGATTGAGTTTATCAAAGACAAGACAAGCAAAGAGCCATTTGATCCAAAAGATAATGTCGCAATGGGCATCCACGAAAAGGGTGAGTTTGGAGAATTGATTGTCCAGGTGGTTTGTAGAGGTGCTGACTGATTGCAGGGCTGAGTGATCCACACAACATTACGCTCTATCCTGGAAGTGGTACTGTTGACGGCAAGATCGGAGACCATATTCTCCTTGCTCCCGCATACAATGTGACGGCGGACGTGATCGAACTGATAGTGCAGAAGACTGCGAGAGTGATTGAGGAATACTTCCAGAAAGCGTAACTCATTCGACTCACAAATCTTTGTCGGTTGTCTGAGGTTTTCGAATATGGCTGGATATCAGCCTTTTCGAGTAAAGATTTATCAACTAGAACAACAATGCATACTATATTGTCCGTCGAGAACATTGTCTGGACGACATTTCTTGAAGACAGTTCTGAAGGCAAACAAAATCGGGCATTTTCAAAACTCACAGATTTCATGTACATCGGTATGAGCATGGACAGACATCGGAACCAGCAGTGGTATTGGTGGTGCAGCGAAACAGAGAGAGGAGTTTCGTAAAAGCGAAGCGCAGCTCTCGACCATGATGGAATAGTCTAGACTTCAGCTGTGCAGCCCTCGGCTCGTACACAACTCGGTCGACACTCGTCCCAATGCCAAAGTAGTAGTTGGACAATATAGAAGAATCAGAAGAGTATTTTTCGGCGCCGTGTGGAGACGAGGCAGAATGGATAGTGAAGGTTGGCTGTACAGCGCCACCACGCCAGGAAATACTAATTGGGTGAGACAATCTACAAATGAGGTCAAAGGGTCAGAATGGTCTCGGAAGATGGATTGAAGTTGAGGGCAGAATTGTGCGAGGGAGTATGCAGGAAGAAGACAAGACTGGATAAAAACAAAGGGCAATAGATGGTCAGATAGGTCATGTTGTTGAGGGTGTTGGAAAGATGAGGATGCGGAGAGTGCCAGAATGACGAAGCACAGTGAAGGAGCAGCTCGTCGTCTTGTCGCTGCGGTCTCGCACGCTTTCTTATCCAGCCCTCTGGCACACGTTTCCAGCGTCTGCTTGATCACATCGCTCGACCAGCACGGTCAGGTTGACTCTGTATCGCCCGCAGACCCGTCACTCGGTCACGCCGCCTTTACGCACAGCCGCAGTTGAGCCGCTTGTTCTCTGCGAGTGAGGTCTCTACGCCAGACTTGTTCTGCATTGCCCAGGCCGTCCTGCTGCCGCTCGTCTGTCGAATGAGCCGGCTGTCTTGTCCGCACAAAACTCGCTGCCCAAGCATCGCCCGTGTCGAGTGAGCCGAGTCTCGCTGATAGACGACCTGCCTCGCTCGCTGCACCCTGCCGACGACGACGACGACATCGACCAAGACGACGCCCGTGAGAACATGTCGACTCCTCAAACCGCTACCGCTACCCTTGCCCCGAACCACTACCAGTCCCACCAGTATCTCCCAGCCATGACCGACTACTCATATCCCCCGCAACCATATGCCAACGGCTATCCTCCGTCACGGACTGCCACCACCAACACTACCGCTACCGCTGCTGCGCCCTATCCTGCCCCGCCTTCAACCGCTGCCTCGTCGAATGGCACTGCCGTCAAGCGACCGAGGAACCAGCCAGTCGACTGGAACGAGTTCTTCGGCGGCAAGCCTCCCAAGGAAATCATAGTCATTGACGATGACGATGACGAAGATGCCTCCACTGCCACCCACACATACCAGAACCCCGCCCCTCCCGCCAGCACAACCCAGCAGCACACGGACAAACGCAGAAAGACGACCAATTACGACCCCGTCTATCACCATGCCGAGTACTCCAACACCCACACGCCCTACTATGACGCTGCCTCGACCGACCAGAACCCCACATCATACAAGACGTCGGCTGCCACATCTCTGGCCTCGCAACCAAGTGCCAGTGCCTATGTCGAAGATGCTGCCACGGGCCAGAAGCGCAAGAGGACCACTCGCCAGGCCGCTGCCGACCAAAAGAAGCGCGAAGTCATAGCTCGTCCCGATCCCTTCGCAGAATATGTCCCTCCCCCCAAGCCACCGCTCAAGGCCAAGGATGTCTTTGTGCCCCTGGTGCCAGACGTATGTTGATCCAATGCCTGTCCGACCGCTTGCTTTGGTAGCTAACCCAGGTGCAGAGAACGGCCAAGCGTGACCAAAAGGTCGACGATGACGACGGTCACTACATTGTCCACGACCACGCTGACCTGACGGAACGATGTAAGTCGATACTGCCTCGACACGCCCCGAGTAGCACTGACCTTTTCCCGACAGACTCGATCGTGAAGCTCCTTGGCCAAGGCACGTTCGGCAAGGTGGTACAAGCATACGACCGCAGGAGAGACGCCGACGTGGCCATCAAGATCATCCGCTCTGTGCAGAAATACCGCGATGCTAGTCGCATCGAGTTGAGGGTCTTGTCGACGCTGGCATGCAACGACAAGCACAACCGCAACAAGTGCATCCACCTGCGAGACACATTTGACTTCCGCAACCACATCTGCATCGTCACCGACCTCTTGGGCCAGAGCGTCTTTGACTTCCTCAAGAGCAACACATTCGTACCTTTCCCCAGCACTCACATCCAGCAGTTTGCTCGCCAGCTCTTTACCAGCGTCGCCTGTAAGTCTCGCTTGTCTCCACTCTTGGCTCTCTCTCTAACTCTTGTCCTCAGTCCTGCATGATCTCAACCTCATCCACACTGATCTCAAGCCCGAGAACATTCTCCTTGTACAAAACCACTACCAGACATTCACGTATAACCGCAACATCCCGTCGTCGTCAAACACAAATCCCCGCTCGGCAAAGTTCCGTCGGGTGCTGCTTGACCCCGAGATTCGACTTATCGACTTTGGTTCGGCCACCTTTGACGACGAGTACCACTCATCTGTCGTCTCGACCCGCCACTACCGTGCCCCCGAAATCATACTTAATCTCGGCTGGAGCTTCCCTTGCGACATTTGGAGCATAGGCTGCATTCTCGTCGAGTTTTTCACCGGCGATGCCTTGTTCCAGACGCACGATAACTTGGAGCATCTGGCAATGATGGAAGCCGTATGCAACACTCCCATTGACAAGGCGCTTGTCCGCCAAGTCACCTCTGGCCGTGGCAGCAACAAAAACTCTGCTGCAGCGTAAGTCTCCAGCCACGCACTACACTACAGATCGCTCACTAACTATTTCAAAGCTACTTCAGGCGCCAACAACTCGACTATCCCCAAAGCGACACTCCCCGCTCATCCCGCAAGTTTGTCAAGGCGATGAAACCTCTTCACGTAAGCCCTCCCGTCCTTTCCAGACTTGAGAATTTCCCCTGCCCTCCTATTCCCTCATCCCGTCCAGCCCCTCGAGTTGCTCGTCCAGCTGGCCTCGGCCAAAATCAATATGCACCATACTTATATACCCTTCAGGAGATCATCCCGGCCCACAACGAGTTCAACCGCAAGTTCCTCGACCTGCTCAAGAAGATCTTTGTCTATGATCCAAAGAAGCGTATCACAGCACACCAAGCCCTGCAGCATGACTGGTTCAAGGAACACTACGAAGACGACGGCACCGAAGCCGAGAAGATCAAAATCGAGAGACAACGTGCCGCCCGTCTCGATGCTCAGCGAAGTCAACAACACGACTCCCAGGTCGCTCAGCTCAATCGGTGATACTGTACAAACATGCAAACTATTGGACACACACGCAAAACATTGCACGCATATGCATCCTCCAGAAGGGAGGGGTCTTTCCAGAGACAGGTGGATGGCGGAGCTTCGTCGCATCAGTAGGGGTCGAGGGAGGTGAATGGAGTTTTCTTTGACAAAGCCATCGAGTCATTACAATTGTTCTCATCGAAAAAGGGTCACGATAACACACGAAACGGGAGGTTGCATCCATTGGGCAAAGGGAACGGGGTTTTTTCTTAATTGTTACCTTTTTTTTTTCTGTTTTTTTTCCTCTGTCTTTTCAATCAGCGGCTGCTTCGCCTGCTGCGAACCCCTTTCAAGCCTTGTTCTTTACCATTCTCCTGCTTGGGAGGAGTTTTTTTTTCTTTTCATAAAGCTCGGCGAGCCAAATCGGTTTCGGCCTTTCTGCAACGGAGACGGAATAATGTTCTTTTTTCTCCTTCTTCTTGCTGTCCTCTCCTTCTTCCTTCTTGAATTGAAATGTCTCTTGTGCCGAGTACACCAACGAACCACTGGACGAATACTGTTGTTTTGGGCATCCTTACCAATACGCTGCATCACTATCTATATTTCAGAAAATCTGGCTCGCTTGGGTAGTCTGATTGTAGAACACATGACAACTTTCCAACAAAAAGCGTTTCACACAGGTAAACAGCAAATACATATGCAAACAGATTGTGGAACCACTGGTTTTGATTGCCTCGAGTCAACGAATTCCTGATTATAATGATCTGATGAAAAAACCCCAACACCCCTGATCCTGTGTAACGCCATGTGTTCCAACACAGAAGTGTGGAGAAAAAAAAAGAAAGACCCTAAGCTTATTCTACACGAAAGTCTTGAATGATGAGGGAAAAGAAGACAAAAAGAAAAACAAAAGAAGAGAAGTGACAGGTGAATAAACGCCTCTCGCGGAGGTCAAGAATGGTAGTGAAAGAAGGGTATAATAAACATTACAAGAGGGCGGCGCTGAACAACAAGAAAAAGAATCAATGTTCATCTGCTGCTCTCGACAAGCACGCCACTCGCCTTTCCGTGCAGGCTGGTGTTGACTCTATCTCGCAGGCCCTTGAGTGGAGCCGACGACGCTTGCGATACCGTCTTCTTCCTAGGGCTGCGGCGCAGGACACGCTGTGCTTCACGCTCTTCGGCCGCTTCTTCGAGAAGGACTTGGACGCCGCCTCCAACCTGATCGTCCAGAATCTGCTGTCTGGAACCAAGAGCTTGCAATGCTGCTTTGCCTTCTGGGATGCTGGGGTCGAGTTGTGCTTGTGACTGCTTTGCTAGCGTGCTAGCGTTCTTCTCTTCAGACTCGTATGGTGAGAGCTCGGCCTTAAAACTGTGGGAGGGGCTAGTGTGGGAGATGTTGTCTTGGTCAATCTTCTTCTGAGCAGCAATTCTTGATTTTTCGTAGCGAGCAGAAACGTCTCCACCAACCCACTTGGTACCAAGAAGACCGTCCCAGAAAGTAAAGAATGGCTGGCTGAAGTTGGTCTTGATACCCCAGCTCTGGTGGTGGATGTCGTGGTAACCGGCGTTGTTGCTAGTGATGTGCTGAAGGGGGTCCCAGGGCAGGGCGTAGCCACAGTGGTCATCGACAGTCTTGATTGTGCTGCAAGTGAAGAACCACATGGATTGTCTGCATGTCATGCCAGCGAGCATGTAGGCAATACCAGTACCCAAGGTGTCAAGAAGGAAGCCCTCGAAGGGGTGGTTGTAGAGAGCGCCGTAGGCGTAGGGGACGTAGAGGCGGTGGTGACGAGAGTGGAAGGTTGTGTATAGCCACTTGTTCATGTGCATTGCCCTGTGCCAGAAGTACTGCCATGTGTCGACGACGAGGACGGCAAAGGTGAATTGCAAGGCGGGGATGCCGATCCAATAGATGGCCTTTGCGAGCGTGAGCTCCCACGAAGCAAAGGCAGGGACGAGGTCGCCCGAAGCAGCTTGCTGATAGAGGTTGTAGCTACCTCCCTTCAAGGCAGCCGAGAGGATTGGGTGTGCACCGGCCTGCTTGGTTGCAATGGTGTTGGCGTCGAGACCTACGAGGGCAAGCACGGTGGGGATTGCACGCTGGGCGATACGGATCCTCTGGGCCCAAACAGCAACATTGTAGTCGTCCTGGCCGATGGTAGCCTCGGGCTCATAGATGGTTATGGCGAGACCGACGGCCGTCTGGATGACCTGCTGGATGATGACATCGCGGAAGACGTCCCATCGCGAGACGTGATTGCGCTTGAGGACCTCGGCAGGAGTGTGTAGGCGGTATTGAGGGAACAAGTCGTACTCGTCGATGAAGTGGAAGATGAAGGAGACGATCCAGTAAGCGGCCACGGGAAGGATCAGAGCCAAGTAGAGGTCGGGGATCCAGGAGAGCAGAGGTTGGAGAGGCGTCAGGGTGTATGTGGGAAGGGGAGGCAGAGGCAGCATGGTCGCGTTGGCCATGGCGGACTGCATCGTGTGTGTGCGTGTGCTTGTTGTGGCTTCAAGCCGGCACGCGAGTTGAGCAAGTTGCGATCCGCGAAGCTCCGTTTGTTGTTGCGCTGGGGTGAGACGACCAAAACAGAGGCAATTGGCGCTGGGGATGTGGTCGGGTCAAGATAGGTTTGCAGCTGGTTGTAGAGATGGATTGTGGTTGTAGGAAAAGAGTGGACAGAGGCGGGTACGGCAGGAAATGAGGCAGGCACAAGGTATTTGTGATCGTCATTCGATTTCTCCTGTTGCTCGGCCTCAGTCTGTGCCCGTCACCCGATACGATCAAACCACTCAAAGAAAATCCTCGCCACCCCGCGAGCCGCCCGAAAGCCTCCCCGTTGCCTTCCGCCACACACTGACACGTTCATGGCCGCCGTATTCTAGAATCCTGCCCCATTGGGTATCATCTCATGCTGATCCCTTGACACGATAGCCATGAGCGACATCATCGTGGCCAAGAGTGTCAAGTTGTTGTTGTTTCTTCCATGTTCGCAATCCTCTGTGTGCCTGTTTGACCATCGCCATACCCCCAACTGTCCTTGACCATGTCCTCATCTGTTCCGGCGTGTTGCATCTGTTCATCGCTGCTGGACACGATAGACTCAAAGACCGAGAAGCCCACCATCGCTGCCCGCCACCTGTCGTGCTGCGAGCGACCCATCTGCCGAACATGCATTACAAAGAACCCTCGCTACAACTCGTATTGCCCATATTGCCAAATCTCGACGGATCCGCAATCCACACTACCTCAGGGTCTTCGTGACCCTCCGCCATACAATGACACACAAGACTCTGCTCTACCACCATCTGAAAAAGATCACGATGCACCACCTGCCTATTCTACACACGAGCCGTCACAGCCTCCGCCAGAGAAACAGCGCGAAAATGCCCCAGATGTGCTGCATTTCTTGACCCCTGCTGACACCGCTCTCTCATTATCTCTCGCATACGGTGTGCCTCTGCCTGCCCTGAGGAAGGCCAACAACGTATTTGCAGACCATCTCATCCAGGGCCGCAGAACCGTCATCATTCCTGGAGAATACTACAAGGGCCCAAGTCTGAGTCCTAGACCCATCGAGGGCGAGGAAGAGGAGTTGCGTAAATCGAAGCTACGCCGCTTCATGGTGACATGCAAAGTATCCGAGTAAGCACTTGCTGTCCTGCCCATAGTCTTCACTTTGTGATTCTAATCCTCTCCCAGATATGATGTCGCACAATTGTATCTCGAGCAACATGACTATGACCTAGATTCTGCCGTTGAGGCCTATCAAGATGACGAGAAATGGGAAAGAGAACACCCTTTGCAGGACAATGGCAAGGGCAAGATGAGTGCACGCACCGTGGGGAAGAGGCGATATGTCGGGTCGGCGTAACCCTTAGAGTATCGTTGTATAGAACCTTCATGAATCACGATAGCATACCTGCCCAAGCTTCCCCTCATCAACTCATAATCCCTGTACAGGAACTCACTCGAAGCGGATGAGCCAGCCGTCCGCTTCCTTCTCGCCCCTCGCGTTATCTCCTCCCCAGAGTATTATGCTTTGTCCATCGCTCGCGACATCTGCGCCGAAGAAGGCTCGAGGGCCAGGATGCACTTTGCCCTCATGACTACTCTGCTCTGTGGCTTGCACTTCGACCTCGGCCCACTCGTAGCCACCAGTCTTGTAACCTAACTTGTCCCGGATCGTGTCTTTGATGGCAGCTGGCTTGAAGTCTGTCCAGGTCGTGGGTTTGGTTGACTTGGACGGTAGCTGGTAGGTCCATAAATCTGACTCGATGGGTCGAGTTGTTTCGCCTGACTCGATTGATTTCTCAAGATCTTCGGCATCCGCATGAACCTCCTTGCTCCCAAAGAAGTAGACGAGATAGAGACGGCCATAACCAGTAGTCACGGGCACTAAAGCACCGCCGAGTCGAGCATTGGGGCCAGGAGATGGGACTTCGGATGGGTTCGTGATCCTCTGCCATTCTAGTCCATGAGGCGATCCTGGGGTAGGTACGCTGTCGCCGATTTCAAGTTTGTGCACATGAGTGATGCCCTCGGCTGGTGAGTTGGTGATTAGGTACAATACACCGTCAGCAAAGGCTACACTCTCGGAGTGCTCTGGAGAATCAGGCAGACGAGTCCACGTGTGAGAGATCATGTCAAAGAACCAGGTGTCATTCAACTGAGTCTGGGTGGATGATCGTCCTCCATGGAGCAAAAGATGGCCACCATAATGAAACAGCTTGTGGTCGAACCTAGGCAAGGGCTTTGGGCTTCAAGGTAGGATGATTAGCATTGGCAATCGAGGTGCTCAGAATAGTGCGTACCTGTCTGCAACAATCTGATGCCACTTTGACGATTCGATGTTCCATATCCACAGAGAGGAGTCTGGATCTACAGGCGAGTGGTCTTCATCACAACCTCCAAAGACAGCTAGCTCGTGACCTTGGACACATGCCGCGTGTCTGGTGCGAGCACATGGTACAGCAGCTCCTTCATCACGAGGAACAGCTGGATAGCAGGCATAAGCAACGTCTGTGGAATTTGTTTGCTTCAAGGGAAGGGTCACTGTGTGAATGTCGTTGGATGCCAGCTTCCCGTTGGTGGATTGGCCTCCAAAGATGCATGCCTTGTCAGTGGCAATACTGACGGTATGGTGTGAGCGTGCAAGTGCCAGACTGAGCATGTGTCAGCTATGATGTCCCAAACGGTCATGTGCATATTGATACGTAGTGTCGTCTTTGTCTGCAGTAGCAATCTGCGAGAAGGTAGCCTTCAGAGGAACAGTGGGTTTGGCGACTGCATATCCAGCGATTGCACCTCCCTCGAGGGTTGTTGTTACGGCCTGTTCGGCAACTACGGCTCCAGCTGCGATCTCTGCCATGTTTGATGAAGGACTAACACAGAAGAACGTGTGTTTGCACAAGGCATGGTCCCTGGCATGTCAAGGTAGAAAGCAGTTGTCATGTGAAAGTGACGTATGATTGCCTAAACGGGAAAAGGAGGGAGGGCTTGGCATCTCCATTCAACATGTCCCCCAGACTGGAGTCGATCACATCGCACGAGCAGCTTGAGCATCCAGAGCTTTGTGCGCGCCCATCTATTCTTCGAGCAGAGAGCGGCAAAGCTTGGTGCCAGCACTCGGCATGGCGACGGCGACGACAGCAAAGGCCGGCCATGCGATGCGCCGGCCGCGACCCAGCCTGAGCGCTCGCTTGGGCACGCGCGCCAACACTCAGACGACTGCGACAGGTAGCGATACTCCTGTCAAGAAGATATCCGAGCCGCACGTCAGATCGTCAGAGCACATCCTGCGCAAGTTCCGTGGGAGCCCTCCCTCGCTCACCATTCATCTACATGCCACCTTCTTCCGCTTCGACCAGCAAGATGGCAGCTTCCCCTACGACTCGCCCATGAAGTTCATCTTACAGCACTTGCGCAAACAAACCATCCCCCACGAGATGATTCAGGACCTGCTCGACAACGGCGTCGCCTTCTATGATGGATGTCTCATCGTCAACATTGTCAACCACAAGTCCTCTGTCGCAAAGACGGCCACGCCCGGCAATCTGTCCGTCTCGTCGGCTGACCACAACGTTCCCTTCTCCATGCACAACTACCACGATCATGTCACCCCCTCTCCATTTGGTCCATACCCCAAAAAGGCTTCGGACCGCACTTCTCTATCCACAAAGTCAAGATCCGAGTCTGTCAAGCAACACGATGGCTCCAAGGAACAAACCCATACTGGTCCCAGAACCTCGACCATCGTCCTGCATCCCACAGATCTCTCACGTCACCACGAGTTGATGCACCTTGCCAACCAACCGAACAAGGCTGCGCTGGCTCTCGATGAGAAGGACTACTACCAGTTCGAAGCCAGTATGCTTGTTTCGAGCGAGCCGCCATTGCTGCTAGAACCTGCCAAATCGGCCGACGACGCCGAGATGGCCCTGCGACTGCTCCAACATCCCCTGCACTCCGAACCCCCGCCCTCTCCAAGATCACGCAAGCGTACACATGCCGAAATGGCTCTCGACGATGCACAAGCTTTCGAAGAAGAGAGACGCATGCTCATTATGGACGAGCGTACAAAGCCTTCCTTACGTGGTGCCAACGGTACCTCTGCCTCGGAAGGTCAGACTGCCTCGGTCGCTCTTGGCTTCTCCAGATTCAAGACGCTCGAAACCATCAAGAAGAACCACGAGGAGAATGATCGTAAGAAGAAGGAAGAGGAAGCGCAAAAGGCTATCGAGAAGCGCCAACACGATGCTGCGCTGGCTCAAAAGAGGAAGCTTATGGAGGACAGGAACAGACAAGAGCAGGTCGCTACGCAACAGAAGCAGAAGATGATGATGCAACAGCAGCAGTTGATGCAGCAACAACAAGCCCAGCAGCAGGCCCAACAACAGGCTCTCCAGCAGCAACAGCAGCAGCAGGCCGCTCAGCTACAGCAACAACAGCAACAACAATTGCAGCAGCAACACGCGCACAACCTGGCTCAGAGCCAAACGCCTATGGCTGCAAATCCCCAGCAGCAGCACCTTCAACAACAAGCCGCTATGGCTGCTCACCACTCGTCTCCCATCGTCCACAACCCTACTCCTATCATGGCTTCATCCCCTCTCATGCCGAATGCTGCCAATATGAATATGGGAGGCTTCCCGATGCAACCCTCCATGTCGAACCAAGGCGCTGGAAGCCCGGCTCGTCCCCCTTCGGCTATGCAACACGCCAACATTGCCATGGCAAGACAGCTCAGCCAACAGACCAGTCAGAGTCGTCATGCTACACCACAAATGGCTCACGGAACCCCGCAAATGGCGTCTGCTGTACCGATTGACACCAACCGCCAGATGAGTGGCACACCTAACATGCAACACCGCAGTCCAATTCCTCCTCAGATGCAAAACACTGCCAACCAAGCAGGCCTGTTGGCTGCAGCGCAGATGAACCAGCTCACTCCTGGGCAACAAATGGCGCTCATGCAACAACAGCGCGCTAGAAGCTTACAGCAAACCATGCAAGCTTCACCGAATCAGACCTATACGCCTGAGCAGCTTGCTATGATGAGAAACCAGCAAAACATGGCATTGCAACAGCAAATGAACCCTCAAATGTATGCTCAGATGCAACAACGCATGCAGATGCAGAGCATGCAAGGCGGAACACCCATGATGCAGACGCCTTCTCAGCAGCAGCAACAGCAGCAGATGAACCAGGCGATGAGCCAACAGATGGGCCAGCAGCAAATGCCAAACGCTCAGGCTCAAAGATTGCAGCAAGTCCGTGCTCAGTTTATGCGCACGAAGCAACTGATCCTACACATGCAATCTCAAGGTCAACAAATACCTGTGGAGCTGCAACATAAATATCAGCAGCAGCAGCAAATGGTTCACTCGGCACAGGCGCAAATGACAGCAGCCACAGCGCGAGCGCAGCAACAGGCACTTGGAGACACAAGCAATACGGAGCAATACATGCAAAATCTCCGGAATCAGCAAGCATTGATTGCAAGAATGCAGCGAAACCCGCAAATGGCGCAGCAGCAGGGCATGATGAATGGTGCAGGGCAGCAGCAGCAACAGAACATGAACATGTTGCAGACCCAACAAGCACAGATGCAGCAACAAATGCAGTTTGCTCGTCAGAACGCGATGAATCAACAACGACCCGGGTCGGGAATGGGTCAGTAAATCGACATGATACCCCTTTGCAGGATAACATTTACAGGCGTTGGTGATCTTTTGGGCTGGGTGGGCTGGATGCTTGTATGTGTAAAATGAGTCGGGCTCATGTGCCCTTTTTTTCTTCTGATGTTGATGGTCGAGTTGGAACACGTCACGACAGTGCCTGTAAACTGGATTGTCCCTACCTAACAATTGATGTGATTGCTATGTTTACTTCTACCCGACACTCGTCTATCTTTTGTGTGTTGTTTGTTCCTCGCGTATCGTAGCAAGTCATTGAATCTCAGGTTCCACGAAATCAGTAGACTTCTCTTGTGCGGCAACACAGATTTGCGGGTTTCAACCGATGGCATCCTACAGATTACTCAATGTTGCAGCTGTGGAGAGATTGCGCAAGCGTTGCACCTGGCATCGCTGGATTTATGGCAGTGCTGCCGGTAGTAACAACATTTAAAGGCTCCTTCCAAAGAGGCTCGAAGTACTTGTTCTGTTTGTAATCCGTTGCTGAGAATGTGTGCTGTAGTATATATTGACCACAGATCCGCAAGCCCGCACCCAACAGCCACAGAAAGCCCAGCTTTCACATCTTCCGTGGCGCAATTGGCTAGCGCGTTCGACTGTTAGATCTGACCTTGTCAGATCGGCTATCGAGAGGTTGACAGTTCAAGCCTGTCCGGGAGAGCTCTTCTTTTTGATTTTTGCTAGCTTCTCTTTTTGGTCTTCGTTCTTTGACCAAAGTATAGAGAGAGAGAGCGGACGGGTTTTGCACTCTGCGATTGGAGATGGTGCAAACAGTCGAACGCACCAGCCAAT
Source organism: Aureobasidium sp. EXF-10727 (assembly GCA_023848595.1). Classification (NCBI taxonomy): domain Eukaryota; kingdom Fungi; phylum Ascomycota; class Dothideomycetes; order Dothideales; family Saccotheciaceae; genus Aureobasidium; species Aureobasidium sp. EXF-10727. Next base: position 245,567 of record SWBF01000019.1, on the reverse strand, counting down.
TGCGCCACGGAAGATGTGAAAGCTGGGCTTTTTGTAATGCAGTATGCTGTGGTGCGAGCACCACAGAAACGCTGCAGACACCTGTAGGCTGTGCTTCATCCACTTCACAGTCACGAAAGTCGGCAGGGTGGAGATCTGGGAGTGGTAAAGACTGTTAAGCGTCGAGGTTGTGAAGCTAGTCAGGACAGGTACACTATTTACGTCTTGCTTCAACGATAATCTGCTTTTGTATACTCCGAGTAGCGTGCTGGCTAAGGTGGCGACCCTGTTCTCTATGTGGGATACCTCAATGTGTACTAAATAGCGCCAGGATTGACCTGCAATAACATCTCCTGACCGCATCTCGATACTGCAACTATGGTTGTCAGATGTAAGCTGTTTTACAATCTGATAGAACATCCTTATGCCTTGGTAGCATTTCTACTGTGACTTTGGGGTTTGCGGCGCTGCAGGCTACCTGCCAACACCTTGACCTCTACGTTTTGGCAAGTGTGTTATGCGACGATATCAGTGTGCAAGCTCGCCCCGCAAAAGATCCATCAACAGACTAGCTACTATACCGCAGCTGTCGTATACGATACAGCAAAAAGAGAAATTTCGTCAGGCGTAACTCCAAAACAATGTTCATGCTGGGGATCGAACCCAGGATCTTCTCTGCGCCTCATGGCTTGGGATAGCCAATGTGAGAGAGATGTCATACCACTAGACCACACAAACCCATTCACGGCATTACTGCGGTCACTTTGGTCTAAGTAGCACCAAAATTGGATGAAAATTGGTCGAGATACCTTGGAATTGAGTGCTCGAAGATATAATCGAAGCCTGTGCTGAAGAAATACATTTCTTAGAGTGTTTTGCTTTGTACTCTCGGTCTACCAACTCGATCATTTACACTACAAATTCCCCTGGCAAATCAAGCCACTACGCAAGGAAAGAGGTTCCGCTGACCAAAGATCAAGAGTCGTACGATGTGGCAGACCTTTTTAGGTCAGGCAGAGAACATATCCGACACAACCGGGTCCGAGTTTCGGTAGCCGACTTGGCTATTATGTACTTGACAGTCGTTGTGGGAAAACGGTATTTGCTGTTATCCTAGAAATAGCTTGAAGAAAGCCCGTGAAAAATTAGAGCAGCAGCAAAAAAGAGAGCATAGAAGTGCCAGATGATGAAGAGATCATCGGCAAGTCGATTCAGACAGTTGTTGATACACCAACGAATTACGCATACCCAAGCATGATGGTGGGAACGCACACAACGGGCCATTTTTTGGAAGATAAAAGCTGCCGGAAGACATAGGTAGGCAAGTGGTAGAGCATCACATCGAGCGTGGACGAATGCATCAGCCAAATTCTTGTTTCCCATGCTCATGAGTGGTTTCATCGAGTCGTTCCGATGGACGAGATCAGGTTTCTTGATGGATGTCTGTTTTTACTCACCTAATTTTCGATAGTTTGGCTCATCGGGCAGGACTTGGCATGGACCTCCGCTCCGCTTTAGGTTGATCAGGCTCTGCGGGCCATGCAGCCACTTCGCTCTTCTCCCGGGCCTTATAGCACAGACCATGTAGATGATGCATGTGAAAGGAAAAGCTCGAGATCTGCGCGAGCAACACCCGCAGAAACAGCCAAGTTTGTGAGCCTGTAAAGTAAGCATAGGACGCAGATTGAACAAAGGGCGAGCGGATGTTGTTGATCGGATCACCATCTCACATGTCTAGCGGTCCGCGGCGGTTAGCACAATAGATAGCTGTAGACTCATCGTCGGCGCACATGCCGGAAGCACCGGACAGCACGGTCGTCGATGTGGATGTGGATGCTGTATGACTATGCGGTCATTCGATCGCATTTCTAATCCCCAAGTTACATCTGTATTCTTCCTTTTTTCACACCCGCCATCTCCTTCGGACCTTCGTTTGCTTCACGTCAAATAGTCGGCTCACCCACTCACGCGCGCCTGGAGTCGCTGCTTCTACGGGAGTTCAGACAGACCTTTTCCGAGCTGGTCTCTTACATCACCTGCATATCCTCATCTCCGTCCGCCTTCTGCTCAGCAAACATCAACCATCGCTCACTGGACATATCACTGCAACTACTACTGCAATGGGCGTAACATACGATAATGCGAGGTGCGAAAGCTGTGCTGGTCTCGCCGTTTCCGAGTCAAAATTGACAATATCCGACAGGACGCTTAGCATGGCTGTATCCTCGCTCATCTTGATGTACCATGCCGCTACAGCATACTTATGCACCTTTCTCACCAGCGACCCGCTGTACATGTCCTTCAGCGTGACTGCATACGCCTGGTATGGATGTGCCTTGGCTATTCTTGGAGTATACGGCTCGTATAAGGTATTTATACTAATGCAACCCTTAACTTTATCACTTCTGACCTCTATTGCAGAAATCACCCACACACCTGACAATCTTCTCCAACCACTTGCTCATAGACACGGTCCTTTCGCTCGTTCCCAAAATCGGCCTTGTCTATCTTTTCTACGATGTCACTGCAGATCTCTGCTTCACCAGCAAACTCAACACGTCATTCTGGTTCCCCTCCACCACCGCGGACTTGCACGGCCCCGGGCGCGTCATCCAGACTTCCTCCCCGGAACAAACTCTTGGTGCCAGTATCAAGGCACGTCGCAACTGCGAGACGGATGTTCTCATAGCTCAAATTGCCTTCGGCGCCGTCCTCGTCTTCTGGACAATTGCACAATGGGGCATGGGCTTGAGCGTGCGTCGATATGCTCTCAAGCTGGAACTGCAAAACTACATCACAACCCAAGGCAATCAGTGTATGGACGTAGAGAAGGCTTTCTATGAGGAAGAAAGCCTGGCCGACGAGTACCAAGATGTTGTCCAAAGCGTCAAGCAATGGACGTCTCGAGAAAAAGACAGCACTACGTTTATCGAGGTTGCTGAAAAGCCCTCCTGATCACGATCCTTTTCCTTTCATGGCAAAAACCCCTCTACCTTTTATTTACTTTGGATACGATAGAAGCGTTGCTTACGATTCCCTTTCTCTTTACGCATAACGTCAGCGATATATACCTATCATTTAGCCCTTCATGCATTCTTCTTTAGACTCAAACCAGTTTCCGTCCGTGTTGGAGACGCATCGACTGATTGCGACATCAGGCATAGATTCGTGTTATATTGTCTCTAAGTATAAGGCTCCGCAGTCTTCGCGTCGTCTACAATGCTTGTATGACACCAAACGTCCCTCTTCCAACAGGTCTGGCAAGGAGCCTCACAATCACATCTACCCCAAGCCAAAACGCCTCCGCAATGCATACATGCTTTCTCCAGAGTCCAACCCTCATTTGTCCCTTCATCCTTCCCAGAGGTCTGGCTTGGGATCCTACGCTCGAACCTTCCACGATGCCATCTGCACACTCGGTTCTCTATCATGTCATCTTCGGCTTGAAGGCCACTGTCCGGTACAGTGCGTTGATCTGGTACCCAGGCAAATAGGGCGATAGGATACCAGCTCCGACACAATACACAACACCGGCGTGTAGATTGCTCTTTGCCTTCCTCCACAGCAGTGAGGATGGCTTCTCTCTCACAACAGGTCAGGTCGCTTATTTTTCGTCTCTTAGGCGTTGGGATTACTGTAAACAAATCCCGACTGCTCAGACGAAGGGAGATGAGCGAATCATGAGGAAGATGGGCTGGTAAGTGCAAGGCCAAAATGTCGAGAGGTAGTTGCAAGAGCGGAAAGGCAGCATGCCGTGTTGATTGCTTGCGGTTTTTGGATGGGGAGCCTGGTTGGAGCCTTGTATCCTTGTTGTGTTGATGATCGGCTTGGTGGGTGTCGGTTGTTGGAGGAAGATGCATTGGATTCATGATGGAGTGACAGATTGTGAGCAGCTCGGAGGGTAACCACATGGCTGCGCTGTTGCCTCTCCTTCCAGCCTGGTCTTCCAATCCCTTGATACTTTTCTTTCGTCTGCAGAACCTCTACTTGACTGTCCTCCTGCGATTCTCAGACAAGGCTTTGCGTCTGTAGTATCGTCGGCCGGGCAGTTCTTCCGCGCTATTATCGTCACAGATCCACACACTCGCAGCAGCCAGAGCAGTCGCCATAGCCAGCACAGAGACCAGAGTGAACATTTTGTTCGAGGAAGGAGCACTCTATATAATAACTCCGAGACCGTTTTGTGGGTGGCTTTTGCTATGACGGAAGTCTTTGTGATTAATGATGAAACAAAGGGTCAAGCTTGTCTGTTTGGTGAAACTTAAGTTCGTTCAGAATGGGGTCGATTTTGGCGACCGAACTCGCGATTCGATTTTCCTCCCAAAAGAGGTGGATTGGGGGTACAAGGGTACACCAAGGTGGGTGTGTCTTGTTGGGGTTTGGGGTTGCTGCAAGCAATCGAGCGTGTCGAGTAAACAAGCAGAGCGCTTCGAAGATCGGAAAAACACGAATCGCGATGCTCTGTCTTTCGAACAGTGTCGCTTGCAGCATTGCCTCTTATATTGCTGCATTGTTGTTGGCTTCATGACCGGCGCGTTGTCCAGCTGCTTCTTGCACCTGTAGACCGCAGCCACGCAGCCCCCAGCGCGTGACCAAACCAACGCTGTTCTCCTGCCAATTTCATTCGGTTTTTAGTATTATTTCAGTCCGTGTTGTTTTGGAGGTAAGATGACTGAGGTCACGATTACAACTGTTTGCCTGCATGAAGCGTTTGCTCAATTTATTTTCCTTGGTTGTACGGCCGCAAGCACGACCATCCCCCCATGTTTTGGATTCATGCAGGAGAAGTGTCTCCTTTATGAAACGTGACACTCGTTCTTCCCCCTCTTCTTCTTCTTCATGTTCAGCTGTCATTACATATTTGCGCTGTCCTCAGAAGCATGCTAGTCGAGATTCCTGTACACGTGCACGAGCTCTCCATGTTTCACGTACAATGAAAGACGGCTGACACGAAATCAAGCCAGATTTGCTTCTAGGCTAGGACCGTGTCTGAGTGATGCGAACCGCGTGACTGTAGCTTACCTTTATAGCCCCAACTTCTGATCCATCAGGTCAAATGCATCCATTCACCGACTTGGACTAGGTATGTTATAATTTTGGAGCCAACTGCAACGTGATCGTGGTCTTCCTTAATTATGGGCTGCCTGCGACCGGTATTTGGAGGTTGGAGTAGATATCAAGTGAAGCGGAATAACTTGCATCTTCTCGTTTTTGCTAATAATAAGATCACATTCATAATCTGGTGACGTGGGGTTTAGACCTCCTGTCTGCCTTCAAACCCAGCGTGACGAGAATGTATCGCGAAATTGAGTAGCTGTGGTCTTGTCAGCATACAGAAGTCATCGCTGGGACTGCCATGTCTACTAACCGTAGTCGGACAGCTCCCCGCAACCACTTTTCTCCCTCTTCATTTCAGCGTCGCCCAGCCAAGATTGAATCTTCTCCATTCTGTTATGACTGGAAGGATGTGTGGAAAGGAATTGCGGTGGAGCGCCTTCTTCAGCGTCGTGCATTCTTGACCACAGTCCGACAGCAGCCGATGGGTCGTAGCAGGCTTGTGCCATCATCATCAGCCCAATGTAATCAGCCTCGGACTGTAATCTGCGTCAGTCTCGATGTTTTGGTGAGTGAACAAGATGGAAGACCACCACTCACTTCCTGCTTTCTGCTACCGGGTCTCAAGAAAGCCAAGTCCACAACCATTCTCGTGAACATGTCTCCAATGTCACCTAAGCCTAACAGTAACGAGGCCACGATTGCGACAGGTAGAAATACAGCATAAGAGCTCATTCGCTCAGCAGAATGGTGGGCGACGTTGTGTGCAATCTCATGCCCCAAAACTGCTGCCAGTCCTTGCTCACCTTGACACACGTCCAAGATGCCCGAGAAGACGAAGACTTTGCCGCCTGGAATGACAAAGGCGTTCTTTTGCTCGTCCTTGATGACGTGCACTTCCCAGTTGTTGTTTTCAGCAGACAGTCCAGAGTAAGGAATGAGACGGTTCAAGACGCGTTGAACGAGTTTGTGTTGAGGGTGCGACGGAGGAAGGATACGGTCTTTGTATTGCTCAATGACTTGTTGGTACAACTCTTGTCCAGATTGCTGCTCTGTGCTTGCAGAGACGATGTTGAAGCGTCTACGGCCAGAAACCTGTAAAGTAGCTTAATACCTTGATGACTTTCACAACCCAGCCTTGATTGCGTCTGAACTTACAGGTACCTTTTCCAAGTTGTACACGTAGAAGCCACCACACACGCCAGCCACGCCACTTGCTTCGTAGTAGAATGTGGGCCTTGCTCTCCATCGTTGAAACAGTCCTCTGGCTTGCTGAAACCGCGAGTACTGATAGCCGCCTCGTCCAAAGCCATTGGCATAAGTTCTTGACTGTTGCTGCCGCCAGATGTTGCCGCCGTTGTTCTTGAAATGACGGAACATTGTTTGTCTAGGCATCGAGCGAAGAGCGGCATTTGTGCTGAAGAAGACCCGCGCTGTCGCCATGATTGCGTGCTGATATGAGCGGCTTATTCGAAGTGACAAGCTGAGAGATGAGCAATAGGTTTCTGAGAATTCGAGATTAATATGTCAAGTGTGTCGTAATCCGCGTCCCATGTGATGTTTGCTTGACGGTATGCGATGACGATGCACATCTGTCACGTTTTCACAGTTGCGGCTTCCCGAAACTCTATTTTCCTATGCAAGAAAGCGGAGGACAAAATTCGACGCACTCAACGCTCCCCGCAGCTTAACCCTCTTAAGTAAATTGACTCGAGCAGTTTAACAATCTGCGTTCGGTTAAACGAGGGTCGTCAAACCCTTGCCTAATCGCGCGCTCTGAGTGCGTCGAATTCTGTCCTCCGCTTGGCAAGATCAGCTTTCAAAATCTACCTGAACGTGCATACAAGAATAGACTCTATCCGGTATTCAAATTCACTGGGTATCTTCAGAACTCCGGCACCTCCACAGCTTCGTTGAACCATTTTCTCACCTCGTCGCCCTCACCAAGTACGGAGAGTTGTCTGAGTCCACAAAATCCTCCTGGAAGTGCAGCTCTCGTGACATTTCTGTACCTGCCAGACATGTTGCCCGACACATTCCGTGCAGCATCATCATACTCCCAAACCACATCTTCGTACTCCTTGCCCACTTCTTGTATTCTTCTAGGATTCTCGACTGGGAGACCGAGGCTCGTGCTTAGCAACTGCTGGATAGGCGCAAATAGACGTTCGAATCGACGACTAAGGCGAAGGAAGGACAGGGTTCTGCTGCTGTATGCGACTCTGATGTAAGGATTCAGGTAGATGCCAGTCGACGACGAACCTGAGCTGTTGACGGCTGCTGCAAGATCAGCGTGGATAAGGCAGCATTCGCTGGCGTCCCAGAAGGTGTCAGTTGAGGCCCGAAAACGGATCGGTTTGGTTGTGCCAGGAGGAGAGCGTCTCAATAAGGGTGTGACTATTGTGTGATCATGACTTGAAGAATCTCGGCCAGTGAACGTAGTGTTGTGGTCCATCGTCAAGTCGTCGTCCAGATCAACATGTGTACCATCTGGCTGAAACCAGGTTGCGTTGAATGCAGTCATGCCTCCCCAGCAACTCCGTACTCTCACCGCGTCTTTCTGATCAAGCACATCTTTGCGGCTGTTGGCGTTGCCTGCATCACTGAACCACGGATAGATGGGCACACCGATCCGACTTCCTTGATCGTCTCTCGTTGCAAATGTGTCGTAGTATTTGAAAGGGTCAATAAAATCAGCCGCACAAGCAGCATGATACTTGGCCTTACCGACTTTGTCGACATTAGTAGAGAAGAGGAGATTTGCTGCATCAATGGGATCGAAGACGACATCGTTGATGTACAGCAGCTTGTCGAAACGTACTGAGTACGCAGACGATTCTCGATCTTCCAGGGGAATCAAAGCGCGATTGCGGACGTGAGCAAGGAACTCGACCCGTTTCAGTCTCTCTTTGCCGTTCGAAAGCTGTATGTGCGGCAAGGCCGCACGATCAACATGTCCCGCAATTATTGATGAGTTACCTGGGCCAGTCAGTTATGTTTTGCGTGGATACCTGATAACGACCTACATTTGACTTGCTTGGAGAAATGCTTTAGAGACGTTCTTGCTAAGCTATCCGGGTCGTCTTCAAAGATACTGAGAAATACGTTCTCAGGTCCTAGCAGATCTATGAGATCGAGTACGTTCTGCGCCCATGGTCCGGAAGCAAGTTTACCCTGCTTATCGTAGATACTGCTTGCGATGAATATCTTCTCTTTGTGAAGGTTGATACGCCCTGGTTCTGTTGATCTCAAGGCATGTCCATGTAGGATATTGTAATGATGCGGCGGATGTGAGTAGGATGGATAGAGAACAGCAATGAAGAGTATGACTGTTACAGCCAGAGAAGGAAGGATTATTAGGACCGTCCAGATCAAACGTCGAAGTCGAAGACGTCCGAGAAAGCGGCGTGCCCGTTTTGATCGACTGTGAGCTGCATCACAGCTGTGATTATCCACGACGTCGATGTTGCTTAACAAAGTATACCGAGCCGTTCTGATGGCTGACCATGGCGTGACGGATGTCAACATAGCCGCCGAGACGCGCCTGTACCATGGCTGAGCAAAAGGGGAAGAGCGACCAGGGGTGTTTTCTTGTGGTGAGCGCGATCGTAAAGAGGTCAACTCATACTGACCAGACATTCTGACTAGAACTGTAGTCTGGCAGCGCCGCGACCCATCTGCGCTCACCTTTGTTTTGAAGCAAGGCAGTCCACGATCATAGCCAGCGGCTAAAGAGAGTGCATACGCAGGGCTGTGCGTACAGAATGTCCCGTGGACCCTTAAACGCTCGCGGCCAAGCTTTGTATTACCCCAGATTGATTTTCAGGGTCTCGATCGATTGGTCAGTGCCAAGTATCGCAGGAATGCATACGTAGGTACAATAGGTATTCTTGATCGAATGGCAAGAGGGTACCAAAATTTGCGCGATCCTGTGGGCGGACCGATCGCTCAAGGACAGGATATAATTCTTTGGAGGTACCTATAGCGCCACCTAAGTGGCACCGGCTGCTAACTGAAACTGTCCTTGTCTGACCACTGGTGTGTACACTCGCAAAGGTCAGTTCGATGCTATTGGCTTCCTCGTGCATAATCAGTACAAGGCCAAGAAGATTCTGCACTAGAAAATCTTCAACATGTCCTCGGGCATGTGACATTAGGCACAGCGAAGACTCACCTTCAGCGTGGCACCCAGAGTCATGAACTGCACACCATCTCTCTTTCATCCTTGTAACACGTACAATGCCACTATGAATAGTCCCAATGATGAAGTGTGAAATCCAAGTTCAGCACCATGCAACCTCGGCCAACCTGCGAGCTTCCGTAATCACGATAGTGGAGTGGACACAGCGGTCTTGACGAGGCCTGGCGACGTCGACTTTGTCGGGCACGCAGACATCGGTTCCTGCGCATCCCAAGATGGTCGAGGAGAGCCGAGTCTCGAGAGTGCAAAGTCGGAGAAATTCGGTATGGCGCAGCGGTACAGAAGATATGTATATCCCGCAAAAGTATTACACAGGGTATGTTGAATCACATGCCACCTTGTATAGCAAAGGAGGACAGGATCAGGACGAGGGAGTTGATGATGCCCCAAGAAAAGGGGATCCAGGTCGACATGCGAAAGTAGCCAGCAGTATAGACACCACTCAACAGACCACCGACGACATTACCGGCAATCAGAGCTTCGACGGCTCCGATGAAGCCAAAGACGATAGGGCAAATCCAGATGAGCTTCCAGTTGCGCCATTGGATGGCCATGGCAAAGGCGGCAGCGATCAGGTGGATGCCGACGACGTCAATGATGGTCCAGAGAAGGGTGAAGCGCCATATGTCGTGTGAGTGGTAGAGGTACAGAGTCTGAGTTCCGCCGACGGGAAAAGGCCAGTACAAGGAGGGGAAGGGCGGAGTCGAGTACGAGAGCGGAGGCGTGTCGACGATGGTACGGAGAAACGAGTCTCTGGGTGCGAAGGTCAGAAAGGGCGAAGAGGGTCTGGCGTGCAGCCAAGAGGGAGGGTATACCGGATGCTACGGCTGGTTAGAGGTTGATCGAAGCTGCATTACAACAAGAGGCCATGGCACTGACCCCATGGCTGCGACGAGTCGACGCCGCCGTCGCCGTGAATTGTTGATGTGCAGAAGGCTTCAACAGTGCTCGGTGGGAAATGTCAATACAATTGATTGCGATTCGCACTGACCAAGTTTCGCATCCAAGGGTCCGACGGACCTCGGCTTGTTGTCGCAGTCGGCCAGCTACTCGTACCTACCAACCAAGTAACGAGTCGTCAACAACTCTTCTCCAACATAGAATCATGTCGACCGACAGGTTGCTGGCCACTCTGCTCAGATATTTGCAATCAAGCCCAGACCAACAAGATTCTCGTCGGTACTGCATCGCACCAATATCCCCACCACCACTGCCTCCGAAACTGACCATGATCAAAGATTACTTGGGACAGCAGCATCATTGCTGACATCACTGAACAATCCTCTGAACATTACCTTACTCACAAGTCAACTCTTGTCGGCCCCAGCCTTGTGGCCATGCCCGATTGCCTTGACGTCCTCATTAACTTTTATGAGTCTGTTCCACTCGGCTGCTATCACATGCCATGAACGTGAAACTGCCAACCGAGAGAGCCAGGAACATCCTCTGTCAAGCCACCCTCATACTGAATCGCACATTCCCTTAGACGAATGGATCGTAGCAGTGCTGAAGGGTGCGGACCAACACTCTTCTCCCGACCACCATCTACTTGCTATCGGAGGCTTGATCGTTGGCTTAGCCGCTCGCGACCATGACTTCATCTCAACCAATATTGCCCGCACTTTGCGTTCAGCTTTTATCAAGGCCGTCAACCTGGCTCTACTGGAGAGTCCTACTGATGACCATTTTGCCCACGCCAACATTTGCCTGGCCTTGAACCATGTGTTCACTCGCCTTTCTGACGCGGATCGCTCTACGCTTGACTACGACCGTCTTCTACCCGTACTCATGACCTCTACCTTTCATTCTTCATATGGCTTGCGTTCAGGTTATTTCCTGGGCACCGCCGACGCCGATCTCCAGCAGGTCTCGAGCCAGCAGTTCAACTGGGCCATTGATTCGCCGTCATATCAACAGATTGAGTCTATCCTCAAGAGTCCACTAATTTCGTCTCTTGGCCCCTTGTCAAGACTGATAGCTCACACCATGGACCATGTAAGGGACCCCTGGCTCGTGTTATCTGCTGTCGAAGACTTGTCAGACTTCTCGAAACGTCTCGGTACACAATGGAGGCAAAACAGGCTATCCGAGATCGACGTGTCGGAAGAGACTATTTTCCTCCACCAAGAAGCGCGGGAAAGCACCCTTCCGACCTTATGGAGGCTCCTCCGCTCGACCTTGTTCGCCATTGTCATCATCCTTCGTAGTGCAACCGGCCGGATGGTAGGCAACACGTCTCTGGCGGCTCATAACAGTAAGTTATCTACATCAAAACGTCTTTGTTCAACGCTGACCTGTCAGATGCACCGCACATGGCACGGGCTATCCTTAATTCGTTGCGCAGTCTCTCGTTCATCTTTAGCCGCATGGGGAATGTCTCCTTCTCGCAATATACCTTTACCTACCTCACTTCCATCGACATCCTCGCCAGCTATCCGGCTCACTCGTCTGCTTTCCTCGACTCTATAGCTCCGTCCGAGCCCGGACATATACCCTCTCACCCACTCGAACGTAACCTAGACCTCTTCTTTCTCAACACGGCCGAGCACTTTGCTCTTGTTCTAGACTCCCGCCAAAACGAGGAACTTCTGCTCGCTGCAGCATCACCCTACCTTGTCACAGCCGGCAACCCTAATCTTCTTCCAATATTCGAGGCCGCACACAGTGTCACCTTGTCAGTCTTCTCTGCGCCTCAGAACGTCGACCTCGCAGCAAAACACCTTCCATTCTACGTCGACGCCTTGTTCCGTGTGTTTCCACATAATCTTTCCGCCCGCCAGTTCAGGCTGGCTTTCAAAAATCTCATCAAGGTTGTCTCTCCTCCCAGCCGCATTGCTGTCACCCAACCGATGCTCGCCGCTACACTCCTTGATCTCGTACATGAACGTGCGGTACATGCTCCGGAGACTCCACTACCGCCAAAAAACGTTCCCTTGTCAGCGAATATTCCGGAACTTGAAAGCGCTCCTCAATCAGCCGTGCCTAATTTGTCCGAACAGGCAGTATTGATACTCACCCTCATCGATGCTCTCCCATGCCTATCTCTGGCTCTGCTGGAAGAATGGCTACCACTGACCGCCATGGCGACGCGGATGATTGCTGACCCAGCCATGCGCGAATACTGCAAGAAACATTTCTGGGAGGTCCTGGTCGGTGGCGAGATGGACCCGGAACGTAGTCAGATCTGCGTGCGCTGGTGGACTTCAAGGGGAGGGCGAGAGTCGTTGCTTGGCTTTGCAGATCCAAGAGATGACGAGTATGTTATGAGTGGAGGGTTGGGAGAGCAAGATAAGGTCATGGCCAAATTATGACGGTCTCAAGGACGATAATGAGATTATGATACATTTGAGCATCAGGTGTGATGGATTTAAATACAATTTAGACTATCTACCTCTTGCCAACATCTACCATGTTCTCACCATGGAATTGAGAAGTCATGGGTCCATATTTTCTCACCAAGATTGGGTCCATGACTTCTTGATCCGATGGTGTTCTGATTCCTCCCCTCGTCTGACCCTTTGATCTGTTTGAGACTCCCACATCTCTTGGGTGGATCAAGCCACGTCGCCGTTTGCAGTGTGTCTGCTGACTGCCCTCTCCATCCTGATAGCGGCATCCTCTTCCTCAGCTAGATCCTGTCTCTCATCGGGCAAGAGTACTGCACGATCGATAGCAATGGGTAAACCTCTGTGCCTTCCTCTCAGCATGACAGCGCAGAGGATCAGCTTGCTCAACTTGTGCCACGAGCCACAGAACGAGTATGCGTTGTCAGGAACACCAACACTTATGCCCACTATTTTGCACCAGTTAGCTCAACTCAAGTCGACAATGGAAAGTCAGTCACGAACCTGTACCGTAGCCAGACACGACTTCGAAGATGACATTGAAGACGGAGAACGTATTCGGGTCGCGTTCGAATTGCCCGCCTTCGATAATCATGATGAGAAAGACAGCAAACACGATCCACCAAGCATCGTGAGCGAGTTGCGCTCTGAGTTGCTGCTGTAAAAAGTAGCTCTTGCCCTCGCTCAGTCCGCCAAATCCGGTCGCGAGTTGTTTCTTGACACCGCGGAACTTGCTGTAGATGCTGTTAGGATCTTTGGAGGCCTCGGACAAGTTGTCTGGATCGTTTTCGTCGTAGACGCCCAGGCTTCGCTCTTCGTAGACATTGCTGTTGCGCATTGTGATGACAACCGGATACACGGAGATGTACATCATGATGACATACAAGACCTGGAGCGAGATACGAACAGTGGGGATAGCGACCACATAGAAGCCTCCAGAGCGGACGGCAAAGGCCTGAAAGAGACCATCGAGGACACGGATATGGATAGGAATGGTCGCGTTGAGTACGCGATTGCCAATGTTCAGAATCTCAAACGCAGCCCAATCAACACCGTTGAGCACAAAGACGGCAAAAGCAAGCCACCAGGTATGCTCTGACGGGAAGAGGTTGGTGTAGCAGCGACGTGGATGATCGAGCAAGAAACGCAAAGTGTTTCGATGGTCATCAAATCTGGCCCTCTTCGGCAAGAGTTTGTAGATTGTCCAGACGATCAACCGCAGGAAGATTGGATAGCATGTATTTCCGGCTAGGATCAACAAGCCCATGGTTAGCAGAAGGTAGTACGATGTCTGGAAGGCCACCATGTTGGCATCAAGCAAGCTCATGCCAGAGTTGTTGAAAGCAGAAACCGCGTTGAAAGCTCCTACCCACCATGGATTGAGACCGTTAGCTCGAGCTGTCTCCGGTCGATTGTATGCAACCCAAGCAGCACAGCCTATAGCTCCAAACAATTGCCAGAAGACAAGGTACAAAGGGACGATCCAGGAGAGCCACAACAGCGCTTTGTATTCCACACCGCCAAGATGTTGTCGTTCGGCTTCGGTCAGGTTGTGGAATGTCGAGTTGCGAGAGATGTAACCAGCAGAAGGAAAATAATCGGCGGTAGATTTGTTGCCTGCAGGCACATCCTCAGCAATGGATGCGCGCGACACAGACGTAACACGGTGAAGGCTGGCTTCGGATCGTGCCCCAACTCCAGAGACCGAGAACATGCGCTGTCTTGGCTTTGTGGGCGATATTTGATCTTCTTGGGCCCTTTGCGAGCGGAATACAGTCTCAGGACTGAAGGTGATACGATCAGGGGAGGTGGCATCATTCAGTCTATCTTCAGCAATACGCGCGCCATCGCTGAATTCATCCGAGTCCTTGCTCGTATCCAGATGGAGGGAAGTTTTGCTGAGCGAAGCACGACCTCTTCTGACAGGAGACTGAGCCTCGTCCGCGTCTGTTGAGCGAGGTTGGTTGTCCAGTCCCAGGTTTGGGTTTTGGTTCTCTCGAGATCTGCTTGTGGAGAGCCTGGACATTGAGAAGGTGGAGCCCCGTAGAGAAGTACGTCGCTGTTTCCGAGCCCTGTTTTCGATGACAGTTATGAACTTTCGTTCGAATGCTTTCCTTCTGACCTGGAGGACGAAGTTGGACACAAAGATGGCGGAGCCAATGAAGATGAGAACGAAGAGCATGAACTGCTGCCATGTGTTGAGTTCGCTGAGGTTGACAGTATTCAGGCCTCTGGGATTCAAGATTAGAATGAAGTGTCGGACAAATGGTTCATGTCGACTTACGCTTCGGTCATGGCACTGACGCAAAGGAACAAGGCATCAGTAAAATCAACATGAGTCGTGGTAGAGGAACCCCAAAAGATGACAGCGGCCAGGAGACAGGTGAATATAAAGTATGCATAGTGGAGGGTAATGAAATTGACCGGAGGAAGAGCGCGACGGATGGCTCGCAAGGGACGAGCAAAGCGCAACTTCAGACGTCGTCCCAGCATTTTGATTTGGATAATTATTGAAGAGTTGTATAGACAAAAGAATTCGATTATCTACTTTTCGGGACGACGCCTTAGTAGCTTTGGGGAGGGTCGGGTTGGTTGTCGTAGGCCATGAGGATGCTCCCTATTCATGCAAGTGCAGTGGCAGGGATGTGCAAATGGATGCACGGTGGGCGGTAGAAGACGGTGCTCGAGGACGCGTGCCGTGTATCTGATGTACTGTGAGTCTGTGAGGAGAATTGGCGTGTGGACGGCTGAGGTGAAGGAGCAAGCGTGAGAGAGGAGAAGATCTTGTTTGGGCGGCGAAGGCCCGACAAGTTTTGAGTCCTCAGCCACACATTCTCCAGGTCGGATTCTAGTAATTAACCTTGTTTCATTATCGAGTCTCCTTAGTATCACGATCAAGGATGCGTCTAGACGAAGAATACAAGCAAGAATATTGAAGACTGATTGAGAAGAATTATCTGAGGAATTGTGACTAAGTAGGACGTCTCCAAAGTGCAAAGAATTGTGCATGTTGGAAGCTGCTTGTGGTGGTGGAGAACGGCGGTCGAGTATCGCAGCCACAATGTGGCGCAAGCATAGCATAGCCCCGGTGATCAACAAGCCCAATGACGATGAGGGGTGTCCAAGACAAGCAGGAAACCAACATGTTAAATCGCCCTGTCCCGCCATATCATCTGGCATCAAACTCTCTCCAGCTTGCACAGTAACGAACAAGACACGCAGACATGGCAGGACATCACGACCCCAAGCTCCTATACACGATCGCCAATGTCAAGGCATACCACATCCAGAACGGGGACGAGCAGGACTTGACGCCGTCTGGCCCTCAGACGCTGTCTCTGTTAATGGTGCCTACCTCGTCGCCCTTCTCGGACCTGTCGTCGACCATCCCGCAGAATGAAATCCCCGAGAACGACTTCTACCTGCACCTGAATCTGCCCCCAGAGCTGGATCTGCCCATGCCCGCTACCACTCAGGTCTATCATCAGCCTCCCCACTCATACCTGATTCCCCGCTGGGACCTGGGCGCCGACAGCGGCATCTTCACTCGCATCACCTTTGACAGAAACATCTCGCCCGAGGACCACGATACTTTCGAGACCATCCTGGCACAGTGCACCGCTTTCCTTGAGCGCGCTGCCCCGCCCAAGCCCTCTCGTCCTCTGGAGCAATACGACCCAAGAGACTACGCTCCTGGTGGTAGATATCATGATGCCAAGGGCTCTGGACACGGCCAGGTCGTCCTCATTGACGAAGATAACGGCAGCATCATTGGCGAACTGGCCGGTGATGCCCACATTGTCGAGGACTCGACCCTCAACCAAGGAACCAAGAGTATGTCCTCCTCTTCGCATCTCTGTGGCTTTCACTGACCACTCTTGTACAGATCCCGTCGAACTTGAAATCTCCGCCGACGGAAAACGCATCAGCGTCATGCCTATCAGCGAAGAATACCTACAAATGGCCCGACACCCTGCCTACAAAGATAGCGGCATGGTCCAGAATGCCGCAACTGCCTCTCGCTTCATCGTCACCTCTAGCAGCCGTCTCGGTAACATCTTGACAGCTGGTGCTGAGAACTTTACCCAAAAGGTCAAGCCTGCCGCTAAGCCCATGGAGTTTAGCCCTGCTGCCCACGAGCGCGTCCGTAAGATCAATGCCTTCACAAACAGTGCCGCTGGCCTGTCTGCCAAAACTGTCGGTCAGGCAACCAAGTACGCTCAGAACATTGGTGCCAGATTTGGCGGCAAGAACGAGGACCGCTACAAGAAAGGTTACGATGCCAACGGCAAGCCTCTCTCCCAAGACCAGTACAAGCCCGGTCTCCTCAACAAAAGTATGATCGCCTTCTCCACCATTGCCGACGGTCTAGCCACAAGCGGGAAGCACCTGCTCGAGCAAAGTGGCTCTGCTGCAACAACCGTGGTTGGTCACCGCTATGGCGCAGAGGCCGGAGCTATCACTTCCAGTCTCGCCGGTGGTGTCAAGAATGTCGGTCTCGTCTACATTGATGTGACGGGTGTCTCTCGCCGTGCGGTCCTCAAGTCAGTTGCCAAAGGAATGGTGGTAGGCAAAGTGCGCAACGGCGGCCAAGTCATCGTCGGTGGTGGAGATGGCGGTGTCGTCGAAGACGAGGACATGAGAAAAGCTGGCCTCAAGAGCGACGGACAGCCTGCCCAAGGCCCTGGATATGGCAACGTCGGCAGCGTTGAAGGATACGGCATGCAAAGTGGACCGCCAGCGTACACGAGCGGTGTTGGCGAGTCCCTCGCTGGCCAACCTGCCCCACAACGCGACGTGAAGGGCAAGTATGCATGAAGTCATGATTAACGATTTCCTTGATGGAGCGAGGTATGAATTACATAGCGTTTCGGCAAGCAGTAAACGATAAAACTACAGAGTCTTTTTTCATCGCTTTACGAACCATTGTCTTCGCCAGAGGCATATTCCATGCCAGTCGGGTGTTGTCTGAGTGGTTTTTTTCCATCCCTCTTGCACAAGATATCTACTATGAGAATTCATGGTCTGCTCTGGAAGGAAGGTCTTTGTGGATGATATCGTTGTCAACATCTATTTCCAGCAGCTCCATACAAATTCCAAACACTTTATCCACCACGTTCCCCACACATTTAATGTCTTACTAACCCCTGCCACGCAAGTTATGCAGGACAGTCACAACTGAGCCACGATACAAAGACTCCTGTCGTCATGCGAAGACATGTGCAATCCCACATCTTACTACGACGTCTAGTAAGAACTAGGACAAGAAAAATGGTTAATCAAAACTATGCTTTTTTCTGGTAATCGTGCCTCTGCTCCCTAGTCGCTGGGACTCTCCTGCCACATGACTTGAGCTTCCCTGCCTAACCTAATAGAGCTAGAGGTTACCGTAGCTCTCGCGGGACCTCTTGCTGGTGTCTTGCGATGATTTTTGAGATTCTCGTAAGGTCATGAAGAGGATATGACGCTATGTTGCTAGAGATGCATCTTTGGTTCTTGCTGGTGTTTTTTCTAGTTGGCGAGAGTGGCGTTTAGAGTGCTTCTTTCCTTGGGCTTTGCGGCCTCAGAATTATGTAGCGTTACATAAGTAAATGAACATTTATGCTAGATACGATGCTGTGTTGCTAGAGATGCATGTTTGGTTCCTGCTGGTCGTGTCTCTAGTGCATTGTGGCAGATGCCCAACGAGTAGATCACTGTTCGTTGTTGGTTCCGAAGGTACAAGATGGAAGCAGTTGGCACAGTGTGATAGACTTTTGAATTTTATGATATGATTGTACAACCTCGCTTTCTGCCACAAAGTGTTGCATGCTGATATCGAGATGATCTAGCGTTTCCTATCTCGATCTTCCATCTTGAGAAACTTCTCGGTGACAGGATGGTCTTTAAACTTGTCGTGCAAGAAATCACCAGATTTGCCTCCTGCTTTGTACAAGACACGGCTGCCAGACATGACCATGTTCTTATCCACAGCCTTGCACATGTCGTAGACTGTCAAGCAAGCGCCCGACACCGCAGTGAGAGCCTCCATCTCGACGCCCGTCTGGCCACGAGTGTGCACCCGAGCCTCCACTGCGACCATCCCATATTTACCGCCTTTAACATAAACGGTGCGCATGCCCGACACGATTGTTCCAACGTCTAGTGTGATTTTTGTGATGGGGATGGGGTGGCAGAGAGGAATGATATCCGAGCATCTCTTGGCTGCCATGATGCCTGCGATGCGTGCAACACCGAGGACATCGCCCTTTTTGTTAAGGTTTTCGGTGATGAGTCTGTAGGGCTCCGCGTTGCTGAATCGCACGAATCCGACAGCTACTGCGACCCGCTCAGTTGAGTCTTTTGCGCCGACGTCGACCATGTGAGCCTCGCCAGTCTGAGTGAGGTGGGTCAGTGTAGTAGCTGAATTAGGAGACTCTCCCTCTCCCGAGCTTGGCGAAGTTGTCGATGTACTCTCTATTGAGTTGAGGAGATCGGCGTTGGGTTCGGCGAGCGGTTTTGAAGCAACAGGGACCTCCGACGATACGGATGCCTTCTTATGATGGGCAGCAGTTGGCGGCTTGAAATTTTCTGGATCAATTTTCCAGGCCGGCAGGGGCTTGGGTTGTGGCGATTTGATATTGCTAGTAGCTTTGGTGGCCTTGGTGGGTTCAGTGGCCTTCTTTTTCATAAACTCGCGGACGGCGTGATCGATTAGCGTCCCAGATCGACCAGGGGTTTTTCGTATAAGAGGCGAGCTGTGACCCGAGCGATGGGATGGTGGGGCCTCGATCGAAGGGACGGAAGACAACATCTCATGCGCTTTCTTATCCTCTTTCTCGGTGCTGGGGGAAGAGTCCTTAGGATGGTTCATTAACGACGTGTCATCATCGAAAGGGTTGTCGGTAGAGTCAACGTCCTGGGCCAATCTCCCAGATTGCGTGTCGGTAATCTCTGCTTCGTGAACCGAAGGCTGAGGTGGAGACCAAAATCTTCTGGGTTTCCCGAAGAGGCCTCTGAGACTTGTAAATCCAGATTCTGATTCCTCAGTACTTGTCGACGAAAGGGGTGGTGTGACATCAGATTGAGCTTCCTCGGCGGGCTGTTCTTCTGTAGACTGGGGCGGAGATGAGGAGGTGGACGAGGAAGAGTATAGGCGAGATCCGAAAGAATTCGGGATATTGGAGTGCAAGAGATGCAAAGGAATGGCCTGTCCTAGTCGACTAGAGCCAATGGATCGGAAGTTGGATTTTCCAGGCCCTCTCCTCGGGCTACGGCCCTCAGCTACCACCAAATCAGTATCAGCTCCGGTATCGTATAGGTCCATTTGACAGTTCAGTAAGGCAGTCGTGTGGATGACGGTTCTGCGGAGGTCGAAAATATCAAAAGGATTCGCGGAACCTACCCACCAATAAGTATCATGGGCCGGTTCTCCATGTTTTGCAGTTCCTCCATGCCCGCATGTTTCTCCTTTTTGCGCTTGACGGCCTCTCCGATCAGGTTGAGCAATGCCGTCTCTCGCTCGATCCAACTCGGTTCCGGTACGGACAGTCCTCGACGCCGATTCATCTCTATCTCTCTGACAGCTTCAAAGGCTTGCTCGTTCATAGGCTTGCCATTGTTGTCCTGCCGCAGAAGGTCTCTTAGTGAAACCTCGGTGTTGCCGTGAAGACAGACTTTGAGACTGCCATCGCTCGTAATGCGCAGACGATTGCAGGTGCCGCAGAAATTATGCGTCATGCTGGTGATGAAGCCAATCTTTCCTACAAAACCCGGAATCTCGTACGTCTTACTTGTGTCGTTGAGATGGCCCTTTACACTGCGAAGCGCGGGATATTTCTCACGGATTATGTCGAGCATCTCTTGGTAGGTCAACATTTTCCGCTCGCTCCATTTGTTTCCGCCAAAGGGCATGTATTCGATGAAGCGCACTTCGATGTCTTTCTCCCGACCCATCTCAACAAAAGGTATGAGCTCGCGTTCGTTGATACCGCGCATAACAACGCAGTTGACCTTCAGCTTGACGCCGGCGCCTAACTTGTTCATTTCCAGGACGCGATTTATGCTCTTCATGACAGCGTCGTAGCCTTTGCGACGAGTCAAGATCTGGAACTGGAAGGGGTCGAGAGTGTCGAGACTGATGTTGACACCGGTCAAACCAGCCTCGACCATTTTGTCCAGCTTTCGGTGTAGCGAAATGGCATTCGTAGTCAAAGCGAGCTCGCGCAGACCTTTTGGCCTAAGACTTCCAATCTGCTGCATCAAGGGCAAGATATCGGGACGCACGGTGGGTTCGCCTCCAGTCAGGCGGATTTTGGTGACGCCTTGGGACACGAAGAGTTCGGAAAGGTAGACGATCTCGGGCGTAGTAAGGAGGTGGCTCGACGGAGAAAGTGGTACACCCTCTATACAAACAAGGTCAGCGTTGTGGACTCTGTCGGTGCGCAGCACAAGTCGTCGTACCTTCAGGCATGCAGTACAGGCAGCGCAAGTTGCATCGCTCCGTGACACTAATGCGCAAGTAATCGTGTTGGCGGTTGTATTTGTCCGTCAGGAAGTCGGAGAAGGGTTTGGCCTGCTTGATAGCCTGCCGTCTGTTGGTCAGGTCGGTCAAGGTAAGGTCTCCATCCTGGCCGAGGGCTGGCGGTGCTGACGCCGATTGTGTTGCGGCGGCGGTCGCGACACAGCGCCTCGGTGATCGCAGACTACGGACCAAAGGCCCGAAACTGCGATTTGAGCGCAGGGCAGTTAGAGCCATGGTGAGTAGAGGACTGTCATGTGCAATTGCGCATCTTCTTATATCTGGTTGTCACTTCTGATGCTTGCAAATGTGGGCCACCAGTGACGGAGTTAGTGGAAAAACTTCCCCGTCCCGCTCGCCGCGCTCCGCCCGCACTTTCCTCCTCCGCCTCTTATCTACTTGCTCTTACGTGAAAGTGAACATGTTCTGACTCGACGTTCGCTACTTGTACAATATATCTATATTATACTCTCACTCCCGCCCTCACATTCCAAGCGCTGCTTTCTGCGCCTCGACAATTGCGAAGATGTCCCGGCCATGCTCGCTACCATAGAGCTCGTTCTCCGCCAGCCTTCCCACGTACTCCCAGAAGTCCTTCTGTCCCTTCTTGCCTCGCAGACCCACACTGAGGAGTCCTTCCTGCTTGTGACAGTCCATGACTATCTGCCCGACTCTATCCCATTCGTGATTACGCGCAAGACATTGTACCACCGCAATCATGGCTAGCCAACCTGGCCGCTTGCCCTCCTTGCTCATGCGGTTCAAGAAGGCCATCGTCCTGCCTACGTCTCCATGTCTTGAGAACCCTTCGACCATTCTGTCGTAGAAAATCACGTCCATCGTGTGCTCTTTTGAACTCTGTATGTCGTTCCAGAGTGCATCCGCAGCAAGGAGCTCGGGTGGGTTGGCGTCAAAGTAATGCGTCATGAGGATTGTGTATATGTGAGGTGTGCACGCAACCTTTCGAGCAGTCATATGCGCCAGTACGCTTCTAGCTGCCTTTAGGTTGTTATGGTCTTTGAGCATACGATCGATGAGCAGAGCATATCCTTGAACGTCGACAGTCATGCCACCACCTTCGACTGCCGAGATGAGATTCATGATCTCGTCCTTCTGCTCATCTTGCGTCATATCGCCGTGCAACGTCGTCGATAGCATTGAATCAACCAGGATAGTAAAGGTTGATGAGTTGGGCTGAATGTTGGACGCCGCCATACGCTGCAGTATCTTTGCCGCATCTGCCGCTTGTCCTGCACTAAGGGAGACGGCAAGCAACGCATTGTATGTCACCACATCCGGCTCAATATCGAAAGAACGACTCCATGCCAGGACTCTGGGGATTTGACTTGCTTTGCCACCTCGAAGTGCTGCGATGGCCGAGTTCAAGATAGCAGTGTTGGGTTTAGGAACCTCTGATACGGTCGACTTTGACCCTCGTCTGTTCTGGGCGGTGATCCACTCCATTCCCATCTCTTCCAATGCAGCCATGCCATCACGGAGACTGCCAACTCGGAAATGGCCGTATACTCTTGTGCTCCAGGAGACCACGTCGGGTTGAATTCCAGAATCCCTCATGCGCTGCCACATGGATTCCATGATCTGAGTGTCGCGAGAATAGTGGCAACCCTTCATCAAGACATTCCACGTACGAACAGTGGGTTCGAAACCTGACTGAAGCATGCTGTTCCAGACCTGCAGCCCAGCCTGAGGCCTTCGCAGTTGGAAGAAACCATGAAGAAACGCTTCATACAGCCGTAATGTCGAGGGCGCATTTTCCAGTGTGCGTGATGATTCGTCTGCAAATATTTCTTGTGCATGAGCCCAATTATGTTCCAACCTGTCAAGATTCTGCTGTTCGACAGCGCTGCTGACTCTGGAGATAAGCCATCTGGTCTTTTGTTCCATGGGTTCGGATGCTGCGGTCATGTCCTCGTTGAATATAGAATCTGCCTGTGAGGGATTTTGTGAGGTATTCTTCAGTACAGAGGCCGGGCGAAGGCTGTAAAGTCTTTTGCTAAGCTCAGCTGATTCTAGGACGCCATTTGAGAATTCGTTTCTGAGTTTCATTTCGATGTGATGTCGAGCGGCTTGGTTGAAGTGCACTTTTAGGCACGCGTTGTCTAGAGCCTGGAGGGGGGCTCGATATTGCTCGAGGTCATCGGGGAAAGATGTGGCACGGCACAGAAGATCTTGCATGAGCAAGAGCGACAAAGCGAGGCTCGACGGTTTCTCGGTCGGGGTTCCGAGGTGAGCCATGAAGCGATGGTAGTACATTGCATCAGTCTTGGTGGGATAGAAGCAGAGTGGCCAGATGTCGAACAACTGCAGGACGACAGGCTTGGTTGCAGGATGAGTCAAGACATCCAATCCTCTGGAAGAAGCCAGCTGGAGGTGAACAGCCAGAGACAAAGCTACCGAGCCAGCGATGGGCGGTGTGGCTATTGCGAGCTGATTGAATCTTCCGAGAACAGCAGAAGGGGATAGAGAGGTTACGCTCTCGACGGACTGGTGTGAGTCGAGCTGTGAAAGCCAGTGACGGGTCATCAGAGATAGCAGATGTGTGTAGACAAAGCCTTTTCTGTGCTTGGGGACGTCGAGGAAAGGGAGGCGAGCGGGATCTAGGGCTGCACAGTTGGGCGCGGTGTAGTGGGTCGAAAAGTAAGACCAGGCAGCGTCGGCATCGCCTCTTGCAACCAGATCTTCTAGATTGGAAGTGTACGAGATGAGGGAAGCATCGCGGGACTTTTTCGCACGAGGTCCATCTCGCGCCGGAGGCTCGGAGTGCTTATGGTGCTGAGGCTTGGGGGCAGCATTGGGTTGAGCGGGTGTGGTTTGGGGAAAGCGAGCGGGCTGCTGAGGATTGGATTTTGCAGCTACATAATCGTAAAGACTCTCGGGCTGGCGAGAGACGGGTGCGGCAGGCTTCTGTCGAGGTCGCGAATACCGAGTGCTGCGCGGCAATTCCGAAACGAGATCATCAAGGTGGTACGACGGGGACGAAGAGGAGGCGCATCGCTGCTGCTGTAGGGAGGGATACTGGCGAACGAGCTGCACTGCTCGCTGTGCCGTGGTGCGACAAGACTGTGAGCAGATTCGAGCGCCGGACATGAGCTCGGCTGCTTGCTAAACAAGGTCGACGCAAGAGGAATAATTATTTGTTTCGGCGGAACTGGTCTTTCACATGTTCCGCGCTTCTGGCCTGCCAAGCTTTCGGGCCTCTCGGTGTGCTCCCGTCATCGTGCGCATCCACGTGCTTGACTCGCAAACCAACCACCTACACCTCCTTCATCCTTGGTCCTATCGACACCTTACCTAGACCCTTTCCCCTTCGGTCCTTCCTTTCTGCGACCCCTTCCCTTTCTCTCTCTCTTCCTTCCTTGTCGTCATGACTACCCTTATACCTCGAGAGAAGTACACCGCCGACGAGCTTTCCCGTCTTTATCCGAAGGAGCTGGCATTACAGCAGGTCCAAGTTGTAAGTATCCCCGGTACACCTAGCAGCTCCATCAAAGACTTATGACATACAGCTACTCAGACACGGTGCGACTATGCCACTCATCCATCCAATTTCTCCTTCTGACTGTCAAAGGCGAACGATCTCCGGTCTCTGCTAGATTCAAGAATGTATGCCTTTGACCCAAAGTCCTGGCGCTCATGTTCGAGTACTAACCGTGTCCATATTAGGCTGGTCTTTCGGCTAGTACGTCGCGCTTGGAGCCTTTGGTAAACCATATGCTGACCTCAGAACCAGACTGGCCGTATTGCAATGCCGCACAGCATCTTCGTAGCGTGATCATGTCAGCGAACGACTCATGGGACGAGCTGGCTTATAGACGAAGACTTGAGACTTTCGATGAAAAAGACGATTCTCCTGTCCTTTCCCATGGTCCTGAACGCGAGACTGATGGAATCTGGTACATCTGACTCAACCAAGCAGCCAAGGCCTTGCTGACGCCTTCTCTAGCCTTCCCGGTGAACTCACTGATCAAGGCCGTGCTTCGACTCTGGCTTTAGGTCAGCGTCTACGTGGCTTGTACGTGGACCAGCTTGGGTTCATGCCTGCCGTCTTGCAGGACGCAAATCACATGTACCTGCGAGCCACTCCTATCCCAAGAGCTCTTGAGTCTGTACAGCAGACCTTCTATGGATTGTATCCTCCTTCGTCTAGAGCCGCTGACTTCGTTCCGCCCACCATCATTCAGCGTCAACCTAGCCATGAGACGCTTTTCCCTAATGAGGGTGCTTGTCGGCGTTTTGCCCAACTTAGTCAAGCTTTTGCTCAAAGGACTTCAGATCGCTGGAACGACTCGCCAGACATGGCATATCTCAATAAGATGATCGGAAAATGGATGCCTGCAGATTCACCTACCGTCAAGGTTGATGGTCACCCAAGGCTGAGGTTTGCAGACAACCTCGCATACACGGCTGTCACAAGTTTCTGACTACGTATAGTGGTATCATGGACACTGTCAATTCCACGCTCGCTCATCCCCAGGAAACTCGCTTACCGAAGGAGTTCTACGACACCAAGGGCAGAGCGATCATCGACAAGATCGGTGTCGAGGAGTGGTTCTCGGGCTACAGGGAATCTAACGAATATCGCCAGCTTGGTAAGAGCATAGTTACGGAAAGCCAGTGCTTGTCACTAACGATTAATAGGTATCGGTGGCTTGATGGGTGATGTTGTAAGTCGCATGGTTGAAAAAACCAGAGCACCAGCCACCAGCAACAGCGATATTCAAATGGCATTGTCTGGTTGCCACGACACCACCTTGGCTGCTGTGCTCAGCAGTATGGGCGCATTCGGCGACGAGCCCTGGCCCCCCTATACCAGTCACGTGGCTATCGAGTTGTTCAAGGATCGTACGGCGTCTACGGCTGTCCAGCCTGCCATCACGACAAGTAGTTGGTGGAGCTCGCTATTCCCCGCCAAAAGCATACTGACTCCGGATGCCTCTCCTCGTACACCCTTGTCAAAACTTTCCGAATCCGACAAGCAAAAGCTGGATGGCTATTACGTTCGGCTTCGCTACAATGACCGCCCCATGAAGGTGCCTGGTTGCAGACCAGCAGGAAAGCATTATGGCAATGACGAGAGCTTGTGTACTCTCGAAGCCTTCAAGGGCATTGTAGACAAGTTCACACCCAAGAACTGGAAGCAGGCTTGTGGAGCCCGCTTGGGAGAAAATGCATTCCCCGAAAACATTGAGCCTGCTGGTGTGTAAATCTCGAGTCCCTGAGGATTCTACGATAGAATTTCAGTAACGCTGGATATTTTGCAAAAGTGGTCATAGAGAGATGAACTAGACTATAGTTGAGGGCTAGAATTACAACATTCTGAGATACACACCGCTACCAGCAGTTGCGAATTATGGTTGACCAAGGTCGTGACTCGCGAGGGGTTAATTAACGTTCATGTCTGGACAAACGCCATGCACGGGTGGATTAGTAGGTGGGCGCTTGATTTTCACAACAGCGGTTAGGATAAGAACGCCCACTTCGTCAGAGGCGGTACAGATCCCAGACGAATACTTGAGCGCAATATAGATGCAAAGGATGGAGTCTCGGTCAAGCGAGCATGTGCTTGTTTCGCATTTGCAATTTGATGCTGATCACCGGAGTGGAAATAAAACAGAAACCGTGCACACAGGGCGACGTAGGCCAAGATAGGGGCTGGTATTGAGGTGATTGGTCGAGAGCGGATCTAGGCGTGGCAGGCGCGAGTTTAAACCTTGATTTCGGCTCGACAGCGAGTTTGTGTTGGCGCGGGCTCGAATACGACACCATGTCCGTATGGCACGCGGGCGACAGACAGCTAACTATCGCCTGCATCCACCCCTCGCTCTCCTTCTCATCCTGAGACCTGGGTCTGTTTGTCTCCAACTCACCTGACGGGAACTCGACGTTCCTCATTCCTTGACGGTCGCTACTGAAGACCAAAGCAAACGGTGTTGCAAGTGACATGGGATATTGGCCCTCAGTCAAGAGCGTCTTCCTCTAAGGAACCTACTTGTCTTTCCACGACCTGTCAAAACGCTCGGTCATGTCGCAAACAACAACTACGGCTTCACCCACGACCAGCTGTGGCAGCGGCCTCTTCAACGCTGGTTGCGGTGCTGCCCTGAACAGTTATGGTCAAGACTGGGGAACCCTCCTTTCTTCGATTGTCGTTGCTCTTGCATCTTTGGGAGGCCAACTGCTTGCATTTGTCCTTTTTCGCTTCCGTCTCAGCAGAATCTAGTAAGATGCTTGTCTTTTGCCCGCCGCGCTTCATCGCTGACTGACAATTCCTGTCTAGTCGTCCCAAGTCCTATCTTGTTGCCGAGCGCGAACGAGTGCCAGCACCTCCGCAAGGTGTGTGGCAATGGATCGTCCCCCTTTTTCGAACACCCAATCAGACCTTCATCGAGAAATGTGGTCTCGACGCCTATTTCTTCCTGCGCTTCTTGCGCATGCTGCTGAAAATATTCGTACCTCTGTCAGTCGTCATTCTTCCTATACTGTTGCCCATCAACAAACTCAGTTGCTCCGACTGCACTGTAGGCCCTGATCAACTGGGCTGGAGAAACATTCCCTCGGAGCACTCTCAGCGCACCTGGGCCCATCTTGTACTGGCCGTCCTCACCATCTTCTGGGTCTTGTATGTCATCTACACCGAACTGCGTGGCTATATCCGCATTCGACAGGCCTACCTCGCTTCTCCCGAACACCGTATTCGCGCCTCGGCCACCACCGTGCTTGTCAGCGGTATTCCTAGAAAGTGGCTGACTGTCGACGCACTGAATGGCCTGTACGACGTCTTCCCCGGAGGCATTCGCAATATCTGGATCAACAGAAACTTCGACGATCTTGCCGACAAAGTCTCGGAACGCGACAACATTGCACAGAGTCTGGAGGAAGCAGAGACTAGTCTGATTCAGAAATGCGTCAAGAAGCACAAGAAAACAGAGGCTAAGAAAGCCAAAGAGCAAGGAAAGACAAAAACAAAGGAAGAAAGAGAACAGGACAGGACTAGAGCAGATGAACAAGCCGAACGTATAGCCCAAGGAAACGGTGTCAGTTCTGGTGATCCTCATCAAGTACCGCACAACCTGCAGGAGGTTCTTGAAGAGATCGAGGAAGACGAGCATAGACACGACAAACACCGAAGTTCGTCTCCAGAAGGCTTGCGGGATAGACTTGGTCAGGGATTCGGTGCTGTTGGCCATGGATTCGGTGCGATCGGTAACTTCGGTCGCAAGGTTGTTGGCGAAGTCGCTGATGATGTCAACCGTGTCATTCGCAATGTCAACGATTCGGTAGACCAGGCCAACAACATGACTGGCTTTTATGCAGACATTGATGATATCAACAAGCCTGCGCCTGCCGACAGACTTGCATTTGACGCATCCGTACCTGCATCTGGGCCCGCACCTGCACCAGCGCCTATGTCTGCTCCTGTACCATCTGCTGCTCGTGTGTCTTTTGACCACCAGGAGGAAGGCAAGGATCTCCACGAAGACGAAAGGGACGCATTTGAGCCTGAACATCCAACTGGGCTTAGAAAACCTGACGATGTTGCGGTCTTGGACCGAGCTGATCCTCCAGAAACTAGGCGTTCTGACTGGAGCGACCCTTCTTCAGCGAACACTCAGACTCAGAGCCAAGATACGTGGGCAGACAGTCCAAAGTCTGGCATCAAAGGATCGTCCACACCTGAAGAAACAAACACCACAAAGCCGAAAGGAGCGCCTAGAAGAGCGTGGGACGCCATCATAAAACAGGTGAAAGCGAGCCCATTGCCCATCCCCAGTCCCCAACCTCATGCTGTGGAAGAAGACGAATACCCTCTTCACACTCTTGGACAGCCACGGAACCCGGATCTCGACAAGAATGCAGCCCAAGGACTTTCTAAAAGCAAGTGGGCTAACAAGTTTGGTTGGCTCCTATTCTGGAAGAAGAATAACGACGAGGAAGAGAAGCTTGTCTATCCAGAAGCTTTCAACAAGGAGCTTGCTGATGCTGAGGAGACCGAGGCCCTGTGGAAGCAGTACATTGAACCAAAGGACCGCGATACTCTTCGTGAACCGATTTTCAATCTGTCATGGTGGCCTCGTTTACCACTCATGGGCAAGAAGATCGACAAGATCTATTATCTTCGCAAGGAGCTTGCTCGGCTGAACGTCGAAATCGAAGAGGACCAACAAAATGTGGAGCGTTTCCCATTCATGAATTCAGCTTTCATCCAGTTCAACCACCAAGTCGCCGCTCACATGGCTTGCCAGTCTGTCAGTCACCACATGCCGCAACACATGACACCTCGCCTGGTGGAAATCTCGCCCACCGATGTCCTGTGGGACAACATGTCTATGAAATGGTGGGAGCGCTATCTGCGCAGCGGCATCGTCTTCGCAGCTGTCGTCGGCATGTTGTTTCTCTGGGCTCCCGTGGTCGTTGTGTCTGGTTTCCTGTCGACTCTCAATACCCTGGAGACTATCTCATGGCTGTCATGGATTCAAAAGCTTCCCCCTAAAGCTGTAGATTTGGTCCAGGGTGTTCTTCCGCCAATCTTCTTGAGTATTGTGCTCGCATTGGTTCCTGTCATACTTCGACTCCTAGTCAAGCAATCAGGTGTCGCTACTGGTAACGGTAGAGAGATGGGTGTTCAGATTTACTATTTTGCGTTTCTCTTCATCCAGGTCTTCCTCATCGTTACCTTGTCATCTGGCTTGCCCGCATTCTTCAAGGAGGTTGCAACTGAGACCTCGAAGATTCCACAAACCCTCGCTCAGAATCTGCCAAGAGCCTCGAACTACTTCTTCTCGTATCTGACTGTCCAGGCGCTCAACAACAGTGCAGCTGCACTACTGCAAGTCGCTGCGTTGTTAAAGTGGTTCCTATGGGCACCCATAGTAGACACTACAGCACGCCAGAAGTGGACGAGGCAGACAAGCCTGAATATGGTGAAGTGGGGATCGTTCTTCCCACCTTTCACCAATTTTGCAGTCATCGGAATCATCTTCTCGATTATCGCACCCTTGGTCATGGTGTTCAACCTCGTTGTCTTCTCCGTTTACTGGATAACGCAAAGGTACAACGCTCTTTACGTCTACCAGTACCGTCATGATACAGGAGGCCTACTGTTCCCCAGAGCCATCAACCAGCTGTTCGTCGGGCTCTATGTCATGGAGATTGCCATGATAGGCCTTTTCTTTGCCTTCCCAGGTGACGACAAGTGTACAGCACAGGCTATTATCATGATTGTCATGCTTGTGGGTACGGTCATCTTTCAGTGGGTCCTCAATGATGCATTTGCACCATTGTTCCGATACTTGCCAATCACACTAGAAGACGACGCCGTGATCCGCGACGAAGAATTTGCTCGTGCTCAACGTCTGAAGTGGGAGAGTCTGGCCGACGAACAAGGCGAGCACGAACGACTGGAGCATGACCCAGAAATCACGATGGAAGAGCGAGAGAGAAAAGAAGCCCAAGAAGAGGAAAGGGCACTTGCCGAGGAGCGTAGGATGATCCACGACTACAAGCGTTCCGCCACTCGCATGTCAAGCTATGGTTCCGGCTCTCATTCCGAACGCCCTGCACCCGCTATTATGGACACTAAGCCTGCCAATAACAACAGTGGTGATCGCTGGAGGAAAGTAAAGCAGGTCAGTGAACCTGTTCGCCACTTGCGCAAGATTGCTCGGCCACATGCACATGGAGCGGATGGCCGTAAGCCCACGGCCATCAACGTGGATCCTCAGACCGCAAAGGTGGACATGGAATCTCAAAGACAGGTCGGTGACGTGCTCTTTGGAGGTTTCAGCGACGAATTGGAAGACTTGACCCCCGAAGAGCGCGATACGCTCATCCGCTATTCCTTCCAACACTCTGCACTCCGCGCCCGTAGACCAGTCGTCTGGATCCCGCGCGACAACCTCGGAATCTCGGATGACGAAATCGAAAGGACCAAGCGCATGAGCACCGTCGACGACGTCCACCCTGAGACCGAGAAGAGAACTCCAAAGACCAACATATGGATTAGTAACGAAGGAACCGCTTTGAACGCAAAAGGCAAGGTTGTGTTTAGGAAAAGCCCGCCAGATTTTGCCAACGTAGATCTGATTGCTCTTTAGAGGGGCATGGATCCAAGGAGTTTGTGGGGTTTGCCTTTTTATGTTTGTTCTTCTCATTTGCATAGCGCTGGGCATGGGTATGGACTGAGGGACTGGCCTGGTATAGTCATTTGCATTTCTCATCACAAGCGCATCATAGTATTCATTCAACCCTTATTTTCCCTGGGATGTCTTCCAAGTGCCATCAGTTCGTACGTATTACTTGCCCGAGATTGATCTGACGTTCCCTGGACGGATCATGTCACATCTTTGCTTCGAAATATCAAAATAACCATTGTCTTGATTCAATTCACTTCTTAGTTGATGGTTGCTTCCCAATCTGCTCCTGAGTAGTTTCTCTTTTTGTTTCGCGCCTTTCTCTTCTACTCTGCCAACACACGCACCTCTCCTCTATTTGGGGGTTTTGTCGTAGATACATATGATTTGCGTTACTACCTAGTCTTTTCGGCTTCTTGGTGAAAAAGTCATCTCTGCTTTAAAAGTACTTGACCTCCACCAAGCGAGTCCTTGCACCAGAAGCTTGCGTCATGCTCAGTCTGACCTGCGTGACACTAGTCGAGCTGAACTGCACATTAGTAATACCATTCGCCACCACAGCACTCTTCTTTTGTTCGCCAATATCGATCCAATTGCCATTACTCAACACCTGTATCGAGTACGCAGTTGGTGCCTTGAAGTCATTGCCATTGTCAAAGAACGCAAGCTCAGCCCTCGAGATCTGGGTCGCGGACTCGAAAGTTATAGTATACCATTGGTTGGCCGCAGAGTTGGCGTCCGAGTTCCAGCCATTAGCGAGTTCAGGGAAGAACCAGACACGGCCGTCGATGGCGTCGTGTACATTCTCAACGTCTGTGCCAGAAGATGCGGTGCCCTTGGGATAATTGGTGCTGCTTTGGAGTTGGATGCTTTTTGCGATGGGGCGGTCGATGGCGATGATGGCTTTCTTTTGGAAAGGGATGACTAGACGTTTGAGGGTTGGTGAGGTGGCGATGACTGCGCCGTCTCTCTCAACACGCAGACCGGCGCCTTGACCGTAGCGGCTGCCGTCTGCGTCCCATTGGACAACAATGTTGGTGCCGTGATAAGGTACTTCTTCAGCACGGAAGTACTTGATGTCGCTTGTGATCAAAGGGTTGATTTCCAAGAAGTCGTCAGCGCGGGGTCGGATTCCGACCAAACCAGTCATGATCAGATCGATGTAGCCGGAGTGGAAGTAATGGGGTGATCTGGGTAGGCCAACGATTGCACCGCCTTGGTCGGGATCGTAATCTTCCTGAAGATTGAGCGTTGCGCCGTTATAGTGCAGCTGCGTGTACTGCCTAAGTAGTCTGATGTAATCCGAGTTTGTGACAGCATTCTGCTGGTAGTGGTCAAGCAAGTTTGACATGCCCAGCAGTGCTTGCGTAGTCTGGAAAGGCCATGCGGGACCATTCCATTGGCATTCGCGCCGGCCTGTCGCTGCATCGTAGCGATACTGCTTCATGTAATATTGATAGCTAGGCTCGACAGTACGTAAACCTTTGGCTCCGCCGAGCTCGTTGGAGTCCAACAGGTGTTTCCACGAAGACGCATACTCGGAAGAGTTGTCAGGAAGATCGAAAGTCCAAGGTACAACGCCAACAAGCTCACGCCCACGGATCGGGTCCCAGTACTTGACATAGTCGTTGCTGACCTTGTACCTGTCGATAAAGTGGGTCAAAGTTGAGTTCCATAGACTCTTCTGGACGTTGCTCTTGATGGCCGCAGCGCGAGAGTTGTAATCGTCGGCGACACTGGATTGGCCGGCGAGATCAGCCAGCTTTGCCAGAGCTCTGGCATTGGCATACATGTAGCTGTTGATGGAAGGGCGGAAAGCGTCTCCACCAGTGAAACCATCCTTGCCGCCAGATGCATCGATGGAAGAGATGGTGTACTCGGTTGCATCAAGCAGGGGCTCGATCTGCTCTCGAGTTAGAACTTGCGTCTTGCGATATAGCTCAAGTAAAATCTTACCCAGTACAGTCCCTTTGAAGAGTCGAAATGATCGCTCCAAGAATTGTACAAAGACTTCATCTGGTCCAGATACTTTGTCGCGCTCGGGACATCGTTATCAACAAGATAACTTCCCCAAACAGAATCCTGGATATAGTCTGTGAAATGACGGTCGTCACCACCAGCCAACATATAACTCAGATAGTCATCCTTGAAACGACGATCTCTGTTCCATCTCCCTTCAGCAACATGGAATCCGGTAGCATCATTCAGTGAAGCATAAGGTTCAAGCTGCCAACCAACGTCATCCAAGAACTCGGTCGAGATGTAGCCTTTGGCGCCCAAATCACGTTGGTGGGCTCTGAAGATTTTCCAGCGGTAGTAGAAGACGTCTGTGATTTGGGAGTCACTGCATTCAAAGTACGCAATGCGGTCTTGGTACCAAGGGGCATCATTGCCAAAGTATTTCTTTGCGATTGCGGTGGTGTCGAGGGCTCGCTTTTCGTGGACAGGGGCGGGAGTGGCCTTGGCTCCTTTGATGGTAAGGCCAGACTGTAGAGCCATGAGGAATAGAGAAGAGTACAACATGCTGAAGACACTGCAGATATTCAGCGGTTGGTGAAGCAAGCTCGAGGAGACACTGGAGATGCTCCAAGCTTCCCTTTGATGCTGATAGAAGAATCCTGGGAAGCCATGTTCGAGAAGTTATATAACAAGAACCATCGGTTAATATGAAACAACGCTTGCAGTCAAGGCGATGAACCATGGCAAGGATGTCATCAACTAAACGAGGCGAATTCTGCCGACAAGTGGTCGTTGATCCGTCCGTGGCAGATCAGTGCATACGGACGATTGGGAACAAGAAGAGCTAGAGTCGCATGGTAAAGCATGATTTGATGTAAGCGGAGTAGGAGGCTCGTAGTCGACGTCGATCCCCCACAACCCCTCCGCAAGTCGTCCAAAAATCACCCTGTCCTAATCTGCCGAAGTCGGATGACTCTGTAGAAGGTTTCTGAACGGCTCGTGTAGACATCTTGCCCTAATTTATTCGGCTTCTATTCTGGAAGAGTTATTCAATAGAAATGACACAGTGACATGATGTCTGCTTGGCAGACTTGACTGAACAAACAAGCTATGTTAAACAGCAGCAAGCGCGTTTTATGATATGCGCCCCTCCGGAAGCTCCGATCTGGGGACGTGTGGCTCAAACTCGGCCGAGCAGTTGGGCAAGAAGGCATGAGTATATTCGTAACTTCGTCCATTAAATTTTGGTCATTCACTTCATCCTCACAGCGCCACCGTCGACGGTGATGGCCTGTCCGGTAACAAAGCCCGCGTTGACCAAGTACTCGACGGCGTCAGCAATGTCCTTTGGTCTGCCGGCTCTGTTGGTAGCGTGATCTTCGACATCCTTGTCCTCGTTCTGGTGTGCCCATTCGATGCCCTTCTCATCACCGTCCTTGGACTCGTGGGCGACCTTGATGCGACCGGGAGCGACGAGGTTGCAGCGAATTCCCCATCGGCTCAGACTGATGGCCATGCTGTGCATGAGACCGATTTGACCCGACTGGGAATTGTTAGCTATGTTGGTGTTGATATCGTGTTTGTGTCTGGGTGATTACCTTGCTGGATGCATAGCCTTCTTGGTTGGGGTCGCTCATTTCAGCGCGGAAGGAGCCAATGTGGATGACAACAGGACCAGCGTCCGAGTCGTCGGCGTGATGAGAGTCATTTTTGTCTTCGAGCTTCATGTAAGGAAGGCAGGCTTGCGACACGGCGAAGGGAGCGGTCAGGTTGGTCTCAATGTAGCTGTGTGTGGTCAGCCTCTCGTTGGACTGCAAGAGCAGCGATGTGACTTACGCCTGCCATTGGGGAAATGTGTCAAAATCATCCATCGCCTTGCCATCCTTCCATGTCGGTGCCGCAATGCCGCCATTGTTGACGACCACTTCAATGCGACCTCCGAGAAAGTCTGCAGCTACTTTAACCTTGTCGCGAATCTCGTCGACTGATCGCAAGTTGCAAATGGCCGAGTCGAGTTGCTTCTTGTCATAGTATTGCTTCAAGTGTACCGTGGTCGTGTGCTCCAGCTCCTCCTCGTCAATGTCGAAGATGAAGACCTTGTATCCTCGCTCAAGAAACCTGCGCACGATACAGCGGCCAATGCCGCGCGCACCGCCGCTGACGATGGCTGTCTTTGCGACCGATGCTTTGGTGTTGTCTGGCATGTTTGATGTGACTTGAGAAGACGAGCAGCGCTCGACAAGTGTCGAGGCTGAGCAATCTGCTGTTGGTCATGATTAACACATTGTGACCATGCCCAACGTCATGCCCCGCCTGTTTGTCAAAAATCTGGGGCAAGCTTTCGTCGACCACCTTGATGGCTGGCGTTGATCAACCTCCTCGCTATCACTCTTCTACGACAAAACATCTCTCAACCATACTATATGTATGCGCATGTGCTCTATGCTTCTGATTGTGCATTATCACTGGATCTGGTATAGATGGAAACAAGTCAAGACTGGAAGGGGGGCATTGTGAGTGAGAAAAAAAAAATAGAATCTCCGTCTATGTACATGCACCCTTAACTACAAGAAACACCAGCTGCGAAAACAGGGTACCCAACGCCTCCATCATAAACAACCATCTAAATCTCATTTGACACCACGCTATCGCAAGCACTCGATTTATTGATCAATTTGCTGACTGGCTTAGTAGAACCAACACCAAGGGTTGTACCATGGGCAAGTCTGCTGCGAGGAAGAGGCTGCTGCACTTGTAGTGGCTGCTGCAGTGCTGCTGGACGTCTTGCTGGCGCTAGTGCTGCTTGCACTGCTGCTGGTCGAGGATGATGCAGACTTGGTGATGGTGCTCAGGGTAGTGGCTGAAGAGCTAGATGAAGATGAAGTCTTGGTGCTTGAGGCCACTGTGCTGAATGAGGAAGAAGACATGGTGGTCGAGACAACAGAGCTACTGGAAGACGACGATGATGTTGCGGAAACACTGGTGGAAGTCTTCGAGACTGAGGACGACGAGCTGGAAGTAGAGGTGGTCGAGACAACGCTGCTAGAAGACGAAGAAACAGCCTTGCCAGAACGGACGCCAGACAGGACGTTGGTTCCAGAGCTGGAAGGGTTGCCGAGTTGCGACTTGAGCCAGCAGGTACCTGGATTTCTTGTCAGTATTGAGTATCAAAAAGAGCACAAACCGAAAATGACTGACCTGAACCAACACCGTTGGCACCACCGACATAGGTGAAAGCGTTGCACTGGCTATCAGCATCACAAGCAGTCATACAGTCGACGTATGAGTTGCTTGCTTGAGCGTTGGAGTAAGATCCTTGAGTCGAATCGGAGCTGTAGTAGAGGGTGTAGATGTTTCCAGCAACGTCAGTGGCCGAAGCAGCTGCGGATGAGCTGGAAGAAGTGGCAGTGGACTTTGCTGCGAGAAGCTTGGAAGCGTAAGTTCCGGCGATGTATCCGTTGGATCCGGCAATGACAACGTTGAAACCATCGCGCATTTGACCGAAGTTGTTGGCGTTATCAGCAGTAACTGCACCTCCCCAGAACACGCACTTGACGTTCACGGTCGAGGGAGGGTTTGCGCAGCCAGCCACCGAGGGATCGTACTGAGGGTCTCTCTCGTAGTAGATATTGAAGCTGTTGCACCCATCCATGGCAGTGCACTTCTGTCCGCATCCAGCGACGTCGTACGAGTTCATGAGGGTGAAACCGACATACTGGTCAGCGGAGTTGGAAGCAGTCAGGTTGCTGAAGGTCTGGACATATCCAGCAGGAAGACCAGCGGTCAGAGCCTGGACACTGTACCAAGGATCGCTAGCAAAAGCGGCAGCAGTGTCGGGAACACTAACATGGCCGATGTTGATCAAAGGCTGCTGGACACAAGAGCCATCGCGCTTGACTGCAGCAGGGGTGCTGGTGGCTTTGGCGATCTCAGAAGCGACCGAGATAGCAGACGTAACATCTGCAGAAGAGTCGAAGACGGCAGTGGCGCTTGGGTCGCTGCTCGGGGTAGCGGTGCTGGCCAAAGTAGTGGCAGTCAGGGTAGGTGCACCCTCAGCAGTGACATAGACGACGGGAAGAACAAAGACGGAGGTTGGAACGGCAACGGAAATTGCGTCCACGTCGATGGTGGTGTCTTGGGCACCTGCAAGAGCGGCGAGCGATGCAGCTGCGATGGTGGAGAAGGCGGGACGCATCTTGGGAGATTGGATTAGGATCAGGTAAGGATGAGAAGATAAGGGGTATCGAAAAGAGGTAGAAGTGTGTGGTTTCAAAGAGTGAATGAGGTAGTTGGTTGTGGTTTGGGATCCAAAGAATGACTAGTACCGAAGCACTGAAGGATGTTTGTAAGTCTGCTAAAGAGAGTGGTGAAGTTGGAGCGAGTTGATGAGTAGCGAAAAGATGCAAGGGGGATACACTTATATAGCAATGGAAAGTCCGTATACAGGATTTCCATGTCTCAGCATTACTCAGAGTACATGCTTGGCTCAATCTTTGAGGCGTAGCAGTAGTAGCCGTTGCTGCCCACTATGCTTAGCAGATTCATGGCCGAGCCCGAGTCGGTATTGTTCCCGGATCAACAGTCATGTCTGAAAGAGGGTGGGGCTCGAGCGCCGATTAAGGATAGAGTGACACAAGCCCAAAGTCAACTTTAAAAACACCGTCAGACTTCTAGAGAGTGTAGTCTGGAAGCCGCCGCCGGATGTATAGAGGTTATAGGATCTGCACGAAGGATCAGACATATTTGAACGGTTTTACAATGCCGAGTGCGATGGCATGCTAGGCATCTCCGAATATATCGATCATTCGCAGCATACAGTAATGCGATCTTCTTCTTGCTCGTTCAAGCGGCCTGTGTCCTGAGCCGTATGCCTTGCTGGACTAAGTGATAAAGTGAGGTGCAGCTTCGTCGAGTTGCTTTCATGTTATCGATCGAGACGTTTTCGACGTTGCCGACGTTGGTAACGTCACGATTGCTCGGAGTCAGGTTCGATGTCTTTCCGATACGTGCGTACTATCCGTTCATTAGGTCGCATCTCTCTTTTGGCCGCCACTGATGAGACGTATATATTGGGTGGCTGGTATCGACTCCAGGGCGTATTCAAATCTTGGCTGACAGGGCTGTGAATGCACATAGGGTATCAGAGGCAAGAGCAGAATACGCATCGGTCAGTCTCCGGGATCTTGTGGCCAAATTCTACGTCGTTGACAGGAAGCCCCACCATGTCTCAGTGCCGGCAAAGAAGGAGGATACGTGGGCGTCGCGTGAAGTCGACAAGGTTTCGAGTCGACGATGTCAACGGTTCTGATCGTGTGATCCGCAACGTGATCGCAACTGTTGGAAGTGCGCAGGCTTTGATGTTGCCAACGAGACCAGAGCCCAGTTTAGGAAATCTTCATCGGACTGCAAAATACGCAACAGTGCTTTCGGCTTGTTGAACTCAACACCCTGACTAATCGTGGACAACATGTTGAAGCGATGACCCTTGGAGATGAGAACATATACTGAGAGCCGATCATGTTGTAATTGCCGATTCGGAAAGCTTCGAAACCTTTGGCGGATTGTATACATCAACGTAACAAAGCTGGGCAAACCACTCGGTCGATAGATGTAGTCTTGGTCGAGTAATGTTCCATTCCCTAAGGATCTTGTGCATAATCATTTCTACATACATATTATATCTCAAAGCAGAAGAGTCCGTCGATGATAGGCCTATCACTTGCTAACAACGACTATACTACGATTGCCTCCACCGGTATCAAACACCAGGCCATCCTTCTTATCAACACTTTTGTTCTTGAAACTCCTTCCATCGATCATCACTTTGCCCGTCTTGTTGGATGGCAGTGGGGGCAGAGTGATCTTGCCAGAAGTACCCTCAGGCACATTCCACCACAAAGAGTACGATCTACCGCTATCCGTAATGTTCCAGCCCGCACTGAACTTGCCCAAAGAAGTCATGAATCCTGCCTGAGCATACTTCAGATCAGCGAATTGTGGGTTGAGTGTCCATGTCGACCCTACACGGCCGGTAACAGACAGCCCGACGATGTAATTGGTCAAGGCAGAAGTAGGTCCTGCTGACCAGCCGTGGCTATGTGAGACATAGCTTTCGTCGTAGCTATAGCCTCGCGAATTGCGGTAAGCAAAGCTTCCATTCTTGAGATAGCCTTCGATAACAGTACTGCCTGTCCCGTTCGGATGATGGAGATACCAACCCCAGCTACGACGTATCAGATCCAGTGCTCGCTTGCTCTGACCAGCGACAAGGTGAGCCTGTATCTCGAATGAAGAGATAAATGGTGAAATATTGTTTGGCAGTTCGGGAGCTTCTGCACCGATGGGAGTCCAGTTGTCTGTGAGTCTGGTAGAGATGCTTTGTGCAGTTGGGGACAAAGGGGGGACGACACCAAAGTAGACGGCCATGCTATTGGCATCTTGAGGATGAAGCTGTGTGTCTGTAGCGTTGTCCCTAAAAGCGCCGAACGAATCATCCCAGCAATATTTGTTGATCGCAGTGCTGAGGTTAGCAGCACGAGACATGTAAACCTGAGCAAGACCAGTCGTGTCTCCCTGCCAAGTCGCGAGCTCGGCTCCTGTTACAAGTGTATGATACAAAATCATATTGGCTTCGCTGTTGTTGAAGCCTTGCTGCCATCGAGCCCAATCACGCGTGCCCGTGACGTTTAGCAGTCCAGACGGCTGATGTACCTTGGCGTAGATATACTGCATGGCATGTAGATAGCGATCCCAGTTCTTGTTCAGGAATGCAGTGTCGTTGGTGTACAATAAGTAGTTGTACGTCCCTATCATGCTCCACATATGGTAGGTATCAGAACCCTGCTGCAATAGCGGGGGTCCAGCTTCCGGGAAAGATCCGTCTTGATTCTGATGATCGTACATAGTCTGCAAAGCATTTGCAACACTTTCCAGGTCTCCGATGCTCACGAAAGTAGCTGGTACCGCGATGCCCATGTCTCCAGGCCACACTGCTCTGTCCCTCTTGGCTCCGTCCACGATTACCGTGGAGCCATTTGCGAGAGCACCACTGTTGTTCCAGCCACTTGCGACAAAATTACGGCCAGTGTCGACGGGCACAGAATTGGTTTGCAAGGTGTATGCGCCGCTGTACCAGATCTTGTTCAAGTCATCATCGCTGCAGTCGAAATAGCCACAATATGCTCGTAAGTTACTCCAAGTAGGCTGGAAGCCAATCTCGAGTGTCACGTCATTGATGTCGATCGAGGAAAGGGTTTCGTTGGTGATCAAGAATAGAGTAAGATAACGGAAGCCCCCGCGAAGATGAACCTTGTCCATTGTATAGCTGTAATTTCCAGAGATACTAAAGTTCGAGTAGATGGCTCCATCGCCCGCCTGAAATCTTCCATTAGATGAGTCGGACCATAGGCCAATCCAATTCTTTGCTTCGCTGAAGGCTAGACCCAAGGCACCAGTGCCTTGTGCTGCGTAGCGTATTGTGGCCAAGCCTCCCACCTCTTTACCAAAGTCGAACACGAGCGCTGACCCGTTACCAGAGATGTGAGCGGGACCGGGCCATCCCGAGATGATCGAAGCATTCGCGAGGGACAGGATTGAGGTTGGAGAAACGGTACGAGAAGCAGGTGCAAAGATGTTGGCTTCCCAATCACCCGGGAAAGCACTTTCGAGGGGCCCAGTGCAGGTCAAGTTTTCCCAGCACGTTTGAGCATGCGCAGCCAGTCCAAGCCCCAGAAGGGCAAGCAAACGAGAGACGTGCATGTCGAGTGGCTAGAAAAGAAGTGGCGAGCAAAGCCATAGTGTGAGACAGAAAGCTTGATATGACTTGGCTTTGAGGGAAAATTATTCGCGACATTTCAACCCGAAGAGACGGAGAAACAGCAATCCACGGTGAATCCTTGCGTGCATCCTGTAGATCAGCCCAATACGAGCGGGGAAAACGAGGGGAAGCTGGGGATGTGATCAACTTTGAAATTCAAGGGTATGTATACTGTACCTTACTGAGAAGGTGCTGCTGCTGCTGATAACAGATTGCGTGACTGGAGAAAGACTGTTCACAAGACGCTGCAATGCGGCTGTTGAGAGACGCAAAAGATTTTGATGCCAAATGAATAGACCATCCAGAGCGGGTGTTTGGTTCGTCCCGTTAGACGTACGTCTGATGCTTAACACCAAGCAATACAGCGGCGAGATTCCAAAGAATGAGATCGATAGCTTGATGAGAGCGCTGACTTGCCTGTAAGGTCTGCTCCATTCTTGCAGCTCCTGAACGCGCACCTCCATCCGGGGCGCCGATGGTTGCGCAAAAGACTTAAGCCGATGACCGAGCAGTGCCTTTAGGCCCGTAGAGAGCGATGAAGGATTCCACGACGGCTCTCATGATGGGACTGTCATGTCTCTTGTTTATTGTTGGAACAGTGCAGTAGATGGAAATGCACGGCGAACGTGTCTTGGTGAAGCCTACGCGCTTTGCCAAGGTTGACCGTGCACTTTCTGTCGGCGCCTTGGTGTCATCTTCGGACGCGGAAGAAGTTGCTTTTCGAACCATGAGTCCAACCTTCGAAGAGAACACCTAGTAAGACCGACTCTCTTTGAATTCACCCCTGCTCTCAAAAAAAAAAAAAAAAAAAAAAAAAAGAAGTTGTCTTCGTTTGCCTTGATCAGGCTTTCTGCCAAGCTCCCACAGCCTCAAGAATCCTTTCCAGATGTTGGTTTTTTAGATCCTTCTATCCAATTGGGTGTAGTGGCGCAGATCTGCGTCTATATTTGTCTTCACGTGCGTATGTGGAGCTGTATAATCAGCACCACGACCCATCTTCATCCGAATCCTTTTAAAAGAACATATACACAACATACTATACCTCTAGACGCGTAAGAAACCTCGCAAGAGAACTGTATTGCATGGGAAACTAAAGGTAGTATTATTTTAACTCGAGTCATATCCTGGCATCCTACAGTCGCCAAGCAGGACTAGAAATCCTTCCTCGGCGAACATGTATAAGATCGACTAGAATCCGGTTCAGTGATCGACTCGATGGCATACCAGGTGATCCTGTCTGCGCCTATGCTGTCATTGCAAAGCAAACTTTCAACAGCTTATAAGCAGAGCGAGCATCCGGTCTTGACCATTCTTGTCGTCGCAAGATAATTTTCACTTCACTAGACAAAACTATCTACAATGATATCGAAGCCATCGTTCTTGCTCTCTGCCCTTGCCTTGGGTGTTGTTCAAGCCTTCGATACAGGCGCCTATGGTTTAGGCTACTGGAATGAGACCTACGCATTCGAAGCAAATGAGAATCCCAATGCCACACACTCCGTGCCTTTCGCAATCGGGACCCAAAACTATACTTTTCAGGTCAATGTCGCCGAACTTACGCCTACAGGGGTCCAGGCCAATCGCACCGAGAACCCACGCCAAGCTGCTGCTTTCTACAATCTCATCTGGGATGGAGACAAGAGTTTGAATCAAAGTCTCAAAGATGGCACCAGCCAGGGCCAAGGCGGCATACCACAACTTTGTGTCACTATACCCATGGGAACGTTGACGAGGTCAGCGACGAACGGATATCGCGAGCAAGATGACGGCGATTGCACGAATGCGCTCGGCAAACAGTGTATGGACGACCTCAAGAAAGTCAGCACTTCCGACATAAACAACTGCAATGGACTGTGGATGCCCGATAGCTGCAAGTCGAGCTTTTCAGATGGCGGCCTTGCAAGCACTAGTAAGTTTCTTCCTCGCCAACCCACAGATCCCTCTTGCGAAAGACAAACGTACGGTGTTCTGACTTCAATCCGTTGTGCAGAACTCGAGAGCTCCTCGACCCCTAACAACCAAAGCAACTACAATCTGCGTCAACAGTCTCCAGTCGAATTTTCGTATTATTATTCACAAATCTTCTCAGCAGGAAACGAGAGTTATTATGAGAGAGAGGATAAAAGGCTTCATGCGGTCTTCTTCTCTGGGTCCTGGGGAGTTACGCCCGTGTGTAATCGTGTGAACAACACGAAGTTGGGTAAGAACGATGGAGCAGTCTATCAGGGAGGTGCTGCGGGCACGAGCAGGAGCGTTGGGCTTTTGGTAGCGATGGCGTTGGCTGTTGCGTTTGTGGTCTGAGAGAAAAGGACTAGATGTTTGAGTTGAGAACGAGGAGATCCAGAGGCCTCAAGCACACTGTTACGACATTGCAAAAGTATCAATGTTCAAAATCAAACCTGAAGATGAACGTTAAAGGTGATGTCGTTGTTGACGTGCCCTATGTAGGAGAAGTCCGTAACCTTCCGATCACCCGATGCTTCCGAAACGTGCACAGACCGTTCGAGTTTCGGACAGAATGCCTTCGTTGCACAACATGCTCTATCTACATTCTCATCCCTCCTCACTCAGCAAGAGAGGATAGGCGGCAAGCCAATGACCATTTGAGATGAAGATATCTTGGACAAGACAGGTCACATCTTTGTAAGGATTCGAGCTGTTTCAAGCCTAACACGAGTCTGGGTACGCAAACAGAGTGTAGAGCATCCAGATGGAGTAGGGCTCATACTACTTAAATGCTTGAAGAGATCATTGGGATCGTCGGTGTTCTTACTGTCGTCGTCAGCGAAGCAATGTCTCACATCAACAGCAGTCCTGATGTTCAGCAAGCATCATCATCTAGCCCTCAAAGCTGTAACATTCGACACCTGCAAAGAGCTCTCGATGTGGACAGCTCAAGCGAACAAAAAACAGTATATATGTAGGTCTGCGCATGATTCTTCTGCTGCATTTTGTCAGACACTTTTCCGTTCATATCCAACTATCTACATTCTTTTTTGAGATATATTCCGTTCTACAATGAAGTACTCTGGTATCGCCGCTTCGGCCACCGCCTTGATGGCTGGTGTCGCTTCCGCCGCTGTGACCGGCGTCACAGGCAAGCCCGAGGGTTTTGCTTCTTCCACGACTGGCGGTGGTGATACCACTGCTGTCTATCCTTCCACCACCGATGAGCTGGTCTCTTACCTTGGTGACGACTCGGCTCGCGTCATTGTGTTGACCAAGACCTTTGACTTCACCGGAACCGAGGGCACCACAACCAGTTCCGGATGTGCTCCTTGTAAGTTGATTTACGGCAACTTTGTTAGACGGTGAACAGTATGCTAATCTGGGTCTGGTATAGGGGGTACTGGCGCCGGGTGCCAAACCGTAAGGCCATGACTTGTTCTTGATTGACCAAAATCTCAGACGACTGACAACTGGCAGGCCATCGACAAGGATCAATGGTGCGAGAACTATGAGCCAGATGCACCTTCTGTGTCGTCCATCACGTATGATGCTGCCGGTACTCTCGGCATCACTGTTGCTTCCGACAAATCAATCGTCGGAGATGGGTCCAAAGGTATCATCAAGGGCA
The DNA here is from genome assembly GCA_023848595.1 of Aureobasidium sp. EXF-10727. Classification (NCBI taxonomy): domain Eukaryota; kingdom Fungi; phylum Ascomycota; class Dothideomycetes; order Dothideales; family Saccotheciaceae; genus Aureobasidium; species Aureobasidium sp. EXF-10727. Next base: position 200,985 of record SWBF01000019.1, on the reverse strand, counting down.
AGGGCTTGAGAATCGTAAACGGAGCCCAAAATGTCATCATCCAAAACATCCAGATCAGCGACATCAACCCCGAGTACGTCTGGGGCGGCGACGCCATCACCCTGGACGGAACAGACAACGTCTGGATCGACCACGTAACCGCAAGTCTTGCACCAACACAACCCATCCCGAATAACCCACTAACCCTCTTCGCGCAGACCTCCAACATCGCAAGACAGCACATCGTCCTCGGCACCGAAGCCTCGGGCAACGTAACAATCACAAACTCGTACATCGACGGCTCAGGCGACTACAGCGCCACCTGCGACGGCCACCAATACTGGGCTCTCTACTTTGACGGCTCGGACGACAAGGTCACCTTCAAAAACAACTACATCTACCAGACCAGCGGCCGCGCCCCCAAAGTCCAGTCCAACACTCTGCTGCATGCGGTCAACAACTACTGGAACGACAACTCGGGCCACGCGTTCGAGATTGGCGAGGGCGGCTATGTGCTCGCTGAGGGCAATGTGTTTGACAATGTCAAGGCGCCTTTGGAAGCTTCTTCGTTTGCGGGCCAGCTGTTTACTGCTGACTCGGGCTCGGCTTGCAGTTCTGCGCTTGGCCGTGCTTGCGAAGCTAATTCTTTGAGTTCTTCTGGCACTTTTAGTGAGAGTGACACTGGTTTGCTAAGCAAGTTTTCTGGCGCTGTGGTTGCTGCTGTCGAGCCCGCTTCTGGGATCAAGTCGTATGTTACTGCTAATGCTGGTATCGGCAAGCTTGCTCAGTAAGCGAGGGAGATGGGGGTAGAAAGCAAAATGTGGTTGCCGCATTTGGTAGATCGTGGAGCAATGTGGTGTCTTTGTAAGCTAGAGGGCAGCTGGTATGCCTAGAACCTTTTTCTGACTCTGTACTGTGTACATGATGTATAGAATTTTCTCATCACCAGACTTCTTCCCATGGACTCGCCGACCAACGATTACGAATGGATTGTCAATGCATGAATTCTCGTGGCTTACAGAATTGCTGTGTGTCGTTGTGAGAGTGGTCTTGATCCCGGACATGTGATAGATTTGGCACTTGAAGAGATTTGTATCAAGAAACCCAACAACCAAAGTCTTACTTCTACCGTACTTCTAAAACGCCAAATCCCGTCAAACTCCACCAACACCAATGTCACCAATATCCTCTATCATAGAAAGCAACTCATCTATCTTCTAACAGTCTTGACCAATCTCGCACCCTCCAATCGGCTGTTCCTTGTACCTGTAGTAGTGAGGTAACAAGTATCTCCTTGCATGGTGACACCTTGACAAGGAGGTTGCATACCAGCACAATAGCCAATGCAATCCTGAAGAGTAGCTCCTTGTACCGTGATGGTACCAGAACCCACAGGCTCCACGGTTGTGGTATTGTCGTTGCCGCACTCAATCTGGTAGGTCGACCCGGTATTGGGATCGGTGTACAATGTTCCGTTGCTGGCCGGGCAAGAGACAGACGTTGTAGAAGGAGTGGATACGGTCATGCTCGTAGTTGCTGTTGCGTTGGCGAATGGAGCCGTGGCATTTAATGAGCCGTTTGATGGTAGAGACGAATTTGAAGGCAAGGAGCTAGGCGCTGTGTTGAGGGGCATAGGTATACTCGTGGTGTTGGCAGGCAGAGACGCATTTGTTGGTACAGGACTCGCAACCGTAGGCAGAGATGGGTTGACACTCGATGTAGTGTTAAATGGCAACGAAGAGTTTCCGAAAGTGGTAGGGAATGGAGCCGAAGGCGATGCAGTCGCAGTCTCGGGAGGTGAGCTTGACACTGCTGGCGGACTTGATGGTGCAGGGATATATCGAAGCGCATTGGGGTTTGTGAATCGATAGAAGAACTCCAAGATGATGGGGGTGGAATCTATAGGTGCACCAGCTGCTGCGCTCACCCAAGCATGGTTCCAGCCAGCAACCTTGTAATGAGCAACGATACCTTGATTGTCGCCCGTGCCGTACTCGTACTTAGTGACTTGGCCATTCGCCAAAGGTGTGACAACGCTGGCATTGGACATGCCATTTCGAACCGACCAGTCAGAGATCCAGTGTGGAATCGTAGGAAGACAGTAACCACGACGGGGTCCTCCGTTATACGAAACCGTGCCGTCAGCATCACCATGAAACTCCAGGATTGGGACGTTTCCTTTGCCGGGAGAACACACAGGCTGTACAAGAGTATTCGTCAGAATAGTCGAGGGGACGCTGCCAGATTGGGGACAGCCAGCAGTATTGCTATCATTAGTGTATTGAGCACCAGCGTTGATAGCAAAAGCACTAAACTGGTTCGAAAGAGAAGAGTTGCAGGCCAGCACTCCCACAAGGCCGCCGCCATTAGAGAAACCACTAGCAAGGATGCGGCTAGTATCGATACAATAATTCGATGTCATGTGCACGAGAAGATCTTGTACAAACGTCTGATCGTCCACGTAAGGAGTTCGATCAACGGTATCCGGATCACTTTGCCACTCGGGGTAGCCCGAATCGTTTGCCTATTGTTGATATTAGTATGAGTGCATAGAACCTGGGCTCAAAACGTACTGCGATACCCAATGGGTATACGACAATGCCGTATGGGTTGACAGCTTCGCTGGAGAAGCCAGAGTATCCTTCGATATTCGCGGGCGTCTCGCTGCGACCATGGAAAGCAAAGACCAAGGGAGCTGCACTGTTGACATCGTACGAAGATGGTACATGAACACTGAATGAGCGCTTGAGGCCAGCAGAGTTGATGAAGAACTGAGTAGTGGGTCCTCCCGGGACTTGACCAGCTGGCAAAGGCGATCCACAACCACGTCCGGCATATACCTCACTCCTTGAAGGCACTGGGTAGTTGGCTTGGTTGATGATGAACGCACTGTTGACATTTCTTGAAGGAACCAACCCTTCGTAACCATTCTTAAAGTAACAAGCGGTGCCGAAGTACGACACAGCAACACATCCGTCCTCGGCGTTGCATGATTCTAGGCAGTCTGCGAAACTAGACACATCAATCACTTTGAAAGACGACGGTGAAGTATCGAAGCCGCACAAGATCTGCCAGTTGTTGTCCTCATTGTCTGCGTATGTCGTAAAGTTGTATGACGGACAGAGCTCGGCTGAGGCCACCGATGAAGCTGATGGAGTAGCAGATGTGGAGGAAGGTCCGAGAGAGCTAGAAACGGCGGTGCTCAGAACAGTTGTAGGGTTCGATACATCAGACTGGCTGGTAGCATTGGATACTCTGAGTGCAGAGATGATGTTGGAAGCCCTCGAAGGATAAGTTGTCATCTCTGACTTCAGCCAACATGTCCCTCCAGTGCCCCCTCCACTTCCACCGACGTAGGTAAAGCCAGCACAAAGGCCATCGGCATCACATGCGGTCATACAATCTAGATAACTGTTCGAAGCTTGCGTGTTGGTGTAGGAGCCTCGATCATTGTCCGCAGAGCAAGTGACCAGATATCCGGCTCCATTACTGTCGTAAATAGTACGGCCATTGGCGGCAGGGCAGAGGCTAGAAGAGGGAATGGTCGATTGTGCATTTGCCAGTACGGAAATGGCAACAAGGCCAGTAAAGAACGTAATGCCAATCATGGCGAAGTCGGGGCTTGCTGTGCCTGTAGTCTTCGATCCTGGAGGTTGACATGGTTATATAGCGATTCGACATGAACCTCGGGTGGCTGTACGTGTTATGATTGTAGGTACGAGAATGTGGGTCCAGAATGTTAGCTCATGCATCCTGCTCCATCCGGGAAGCAGGGATGGCTGTCCATATTCTAGACTCGGTACCAGAGAGGCATCTTATTGCGTGGGAACACAAGAGTCATTTAAAGAAAGTTGTCTTAGGTGTTGAGAAGTGATTGCATGTGAAGAGAACGTTGGATGAAGACTCTTTCCATGAGAGCTCCGAGGAATGTGCCATTCTCGAACACGGACGGAATGCTTCGTCGGCAGCAAGGGAGGCAAGGTCTGCTCAAGCACAAGGAGGTAAGAATTCCTTCTTGCGAACGGAAGCCCGGGACACGACTTGGCCAACTTCAAATTGCTTTCGAATGAGGAAAGACGCTTCGTCGTGAAAATCGCCTTGTATGTTCTACATATATACATGCTGCTACATCACGAGCAAAGGTGCTCCTCAGAAGAGGCGTCTCGGTTAGCTTGTTTCTCCTGAGGAAGCTGGCCGAGAGGCGTCGTGGTCGGCAGGTTTCTGGGCTTCACCCAATGCACGCTGGTCAGCGGCACGTTCCTCGAGCACACTGTCTTCACTATCCTCATCCAAAGCCATTCGCCAATACGCATCGACAACTTCTTCACGCTTGACGACCTCATCGGCGTCAGGCTCAGCGACATCAGGCTCGGCATGTTGACCAAAGACCTGAGAATCCCGAGTCTCGATTTCTGTTTGCGGAGGCTGTGGTGCCGAAACATCAGACAAGGCAGGTGCGAGAGCCTTGATTATCGTAGGCTTGTTATGTCGGAATCGCGGGTGAGAACGAGCCGACTCGACGGTTTTGGAACGGTCGATTTCTATGTATCCGGGGGCAAGCATACGGTATGCAGCTTGGGCGTAAGCAAGAAAGGTGGGAGAGGTGGGTTGACCGTGTGGAGGGTTGCTGAGACTCGAAGACCTCCAGATCTGGGTGACTCGGGCGAAAACGACAATGTGGTCTCCGATCTCGACGGATTTTCCAGGCAAGGTCTCGCACGTGAAGCGCGACAGAACGTGTCTGGCCCGTAGGAAGGGGACAGATGTTCCTTGCTCGTGTTCGCAGATGTCGGCCCAGCCAAAGCCTCGCAGGATACGGAAAGGGTGGGAAGGATCGACATGGGGCGTGGAGAAGAGTTCGGCGATTCGGGCGCCTGTAGGAGTGGGGGAGAGGAAGTGGACATTGAAAGGCTGACCACCCATGATACATTCAAGGGTACGGCTTGGCCTTTTGATGCTGAAAGAGATGATGGGTTCTGGGTCGAGAGTGACAGAAGTCAAGGACGACACGGTCATTCCACGTAGTGAATCGATATCTGAGCGTGACGAAGAGACACGACTAGTCAGGACGACGACGCTGGAAGGGACACTGCGCATGGTGGCTTTGTATAAAGATTTGATATCCGTAGGGTTCGGCTGAGTGGTTGGCTGCGATGTCTGCTGTTCGTTGGGCTGGCCTGACTGTTTCGAGAGTGATTGTTCCGAGAGATGCTGCAGCGACTCCACAAACTCTCTGGCAGATCTGACTTGAGGCCCAAGGCCAGTGATGCGAAGGAGGCGCAGACCTTCGCTCGGACCTTGCAACAAGGCCAACTGAACCGAAAAAGTGTCTTGAATGCGCAGCTTCAACTCTTCGTTGTTTTCCTCGAGCATGGTGGCCTTCTCAAGCTGTATGTCGGTCTGGTAAGTACTGACAAGAGCGTCATTACGCTTCTGTTTGTCGATTTCGAAGACGGTGTTGTCAAGAGCTAGATCGTCCTGGATGTTGCGCCTAAGGAGGGTTCTGACATAAACGCTGACATGTCTCGCGGGAGCGTGAATGAGGATTTGGCGATGTCCATCGGGTGTGGGGTCTCCAATAGGCTGGACGGTCACGTCTAGTGCGTCTTGCATTCTGTGTAGAAAGGTGGGATGCTGTTGCATCCGTTCCCATCGATCCCCCGGTATGAACGCGCTCGCTGTCCTCCGCGGTGTCTCTGTCTGTACGCCAGGCTCGTCATGCGAGGCCCGAGGAGTCTGGGCGACATGGCTGTCTTGTCTCTTATGTGTCCCATGGGCAGAGACGGTCGTCACGAAGCGTCGTCGCTCAGCGTGCAAGACATTGCCGGTGCCGAGTTTTGACCAAGCATGGAAGAGCTTGTAGAAGCGACGGGTCGCTGGTCCTCGGATTGCCGCTGACATGTTCGTGCACGAAGCTGGACAAAGTCGCCATGAGCACCGAGTTCAGCCTGCCGTGAGACGGCAGCGGCGGAGGCGTCTTGGCGCGGGGCGGAGCGGAATCCCGAGGCCCGCAAAATTCATGTCCAATGAGCCCTACAACTCGCATAGCGTCGACGACGAGACAGCACTTGCGCGTACCTCGACATCTCACACGATCCTTCCGCCATCATGCTGCTCAATCAGACACCCCGCGCAGGTCTGCGCATCGCCTCTACTTCGACACAACAAGTTCGCCATGCCTCATTGATGCGCCGCCCCAAGCGACCATACACCTTCACCCAGCTCGTCACTCTGTCCGACGGCAGCACCTTTGTCCAGCGCACCACCAGCCCGCAACCTGTATACCGCAGCACAAAGGATGTGCGCAACAATCCGCTCTGGAACCCTAGCAGTCAGAAACTGTTGAACATTGAAGAGGATGAGGCTGGTCGTCTGAAGAGATTCAGAGGCAGATTCGGTCGCGGTTGGGACGCCGAGGCTGTTGCCGGTTCTGAAGAGGTCGGTTTTTGTTCTGCCCGTCATTTCGAAAACATGTTGATTTACTGACACACGCTAGGTGAGAGATGGCGAAGAAGCTCTTGCTCCCGAAGTCTCAGAGGACTCCTTACTCGATCTCATCTCAAACTACGGGAATGAAGCAGAGACCGGAGGCAAGGCTGCCGGCAAGAAGGAAGAGGCCAAGTCAAGTGGCAAGGGCAAGGGTGGCCAAAAGTAACCTCGAAAGACATGTTTGTGCTTCTGGTCGTCAATGCATAGCGGGCGTTCTTGGGTTGATCTATATGTACAAAAATCTGGGGGTCGGAACTGAAGGGTTCGGTATGTTGATATCCTTCGCGTGTATTTTACAAGTACAGGATTTGTCTCAGGCGACAGATCTGGGTATTTCTATCATGTTCATTACACCACTTCAATCTCATTGGCTTCGAGCGCTTCCGATCCAAGTGGTCGGAATGGCCACTCGATATACGCTTTCGTCAGGGCCGTCAATTGCTCCCGCGTAATATCTTTGGTCAGCAGGAGTGAGGGATCCATCCTTCCACCTAGAAGTGGATCAGTGAACTCGGGTCCCATGAGCTCGCGTGCTCCAGGACCGAGTCTTTCGATCGACTCTATCAGCGGGGCCGAAGGGTGTGTGAACAGCGTTTTGAGCAGGCCACGCCTTACATGGTTGGCTTCACCCGCACTCATCAAATCGTCTGCAAGCGTTTCCGGCCGCGGCTTGAGATCAAGCAGTCGCATGGGAAAGCGAGGATAAAACTCCTCGTCCGCCACCGTCATGGGCTCGTAAGGTCGTCGATCCCACTCCATCATCGGATTTGGCTTACACAGCGCGTAGAGCTCGTTGAGGAGGACGGTGAGCCGTCTCATTGAATCGAGCTTGAACATTTTATGACAGGCAGATGTGACGCCGTTACTGGCTGCAACAATCCTTGACTTTAAGCTCTCCCTCAATTCCTCGGGTATCTCGGCTTCGGTCACTCTGTACTCACGTTCAAGGGCAATCTGAACACCCCAAACATCAATAAAAAGTCTAGCGGGAATCTGATCCTTCATCTTCAAGTACTCCTGGCTGGTGCTTGTGAGTTTGAATCTTGGCGTCGGAAGTTCGAGATATCTCCGCTTCACTTGGGGAATCTCTGCGAGTTCCAGAAACTTCTTGAGTTGCTCTTCATGGTCGGCGACGATTTGTTCCAACGATTTGTTTTTGGGCAGGCGGATGGGATTGTAGTCGACGAGAGTCTCGTCGTCGGTGTCGAGAGCTTTTTGGTGTAGTTCAGGACGGCGATGCTCGGGAATAGACATGGTCTTGGACTGCATGCGATCAAGGACTCTTCGGGCACCCCAAAGATCAAGTTGGTCTTGACGTTGGCGATGAAGGTTCTTTCTGTTCGTATCGGTGCGGGCGAGCTGAGAGCGATCACCCCCAACGACTTCTGTAATATCGAAAGCAGACTCCTGATTGATGGAGTAGGCACTCCTGTGCAAGATGGAGTCAGGCAATATGATGGCCCTCAGGTCTTCAGGAATCCAGAGAATCAAGCGGACCAGGCCGTAGCGTTGGAACATGGCGTTGGACTGGGCGGCTTCGGCCATGTGGTGCAAGATCAGACTTGGAAACGGGACGGCGTTGGTGACGAGTCGGTGTTCGCTGTAGCGGCGGACAAGGCTGCCAATAACGAGCAAGGTATTGTTGGGTTTACGCAAGCTTGGATCATGATCAGGAAGAGGATCCCTTTCTGGCAAGAGATAGCCGTTGAAGATCTTGTCATAAGTCTCAAAGTAGCCTTTGGGGGCGGCGCCAGAAAGAGTCGTGTGGCGATAAGCCGAGTCTTTCTGTTGGAGCAGAGGCTTGATAAAGGGGTCTAGGTAGCGCTCATCGGGCTCAAGAAGGAGATGGCGGCGCGGTTTGAGGCGTTGATGGATCTTTTGCGACCACAGACAAGCGCCGGGGTGAATGTCGATGATATCGCAGCCCTCGTGCTTGTCCAAGTCATGGCCAAGGTAATGGATGATTTGATCGCACAGAGAGTCGCTCACAACGTCGACATTGTTCGGGTACTTGTCCCTGCTGCCACCAGAGGGACCAAGACTTCTGCCCTCGGCGAAGATGTTGTTGAGAGTGCTTCCCAGAGGGTAGTCCTGGTGGGTGTAGTAGGTGTAGCTGTTCCGGTACGAGGTGAGGGACTTGTAGCGGGTGGTTTCCGAGATGTCCTTTTCTTCTGGCGGGGCAGCTTCCTGTTTGGTAGAATCCTTCTTTCTCGAGGCCTTTCTCGGAGCCTTGGTCGGCTTGCTTGATGTCTCGGTGGCTTTGGTCAAGGATCCGTCGGTGGTCGCAACTGGCTTTTTGGCCTTTTTGGCCTTTCTCAGCTGCGAGACGGCGGCAGCCAATTCTCCCTTGTTGACGGTGGTGGCAGCCTTTTCGGCGGCGCGCGCAGCACTCGCGATGCGGGAGGCGATCCTGGCCGCTTGGCCTAATGGCGGTGGCATGGTCGTTGGTCGAGAGCCGGCAAGCTCGAAACTCCAACCATCAACGTCTTTTTTGTCGCGTCGAGCGTCGTCATTGCTTCGACCCACTCCGTGTCCACCACATTGCTGCAACCCGCTCTCTGTCCATCACGTTGCTTCAGCTCCCTCTCTACCTACCACACGCACAACAACGTGGTCCTGCCACAAACAAACCCCATCTCGACATGGCTGCGCCCAAGAGCGTCGAGCAGATCGTCGCCGAGGCATCCAATTTCGACCATGCCGCCAACATCCCCCTAGCCATGGCGCTGCGCACCGCCCAGAACATGATCAGCCAAGTGAGATGATGGTCCACGCCCTCTCTCGAGCCCGCACCGTCCTAATCGAGAGCCCATCAGGCCGCCAACTATGAGCGCGATGCCAACTTCCAGGACGCCTACTACTTTCTTTACCGCCATGCCGACTTCTTCTTCACCCACATTTCAAAACACCCCGATGCAAAGAAGCCAGAATACAAGGCCCACATGGCTCGCGCCCGCGACCATGTCAAGGCCAACCTGTCGCGCATGGAGGCCCTGAAGCCTGAAATCACAAGCCGCTATCAAAAGTACCAGGATGCCGTCAAGAGACGTCAAAAAGACAGCGCGACTGCACCACCACACGAGTCGCTGGTACTGAGTGCTGCTGAGCACAAAGACATGGCTCTGCAATTGGCCAACCGTGAACTCCGGAGGAGGGCAAGGGACCCTCGTGACGACAGTGCTGTCATGGACGACCTGAGCCGTGGCATTCAAGACCTGGGCCGACGCATTGATGCCCCTCGGCAACAACCTCGCAACTCTCCGACTAATCAAGCCTCGTCGCCATACCATTACCCATCGGTGCCATCTGCTCATGCCAACATACCCTCAACGTCGGCCTCGCTTGCACCCAGCCGACCTCCCAAGAGCCACCCATCCAACTACGCCGCACCCCCACCACTCCCTGAGAAACCACATCAGTCTCTCAGTTCTCCTCCACCATTACCCTCGAAGCCCGGCGGGCCGGCACCACCACCCAAGCAAGACCTATCCTCGACCCAATCCTACCAATTCCAACCAGCCGCCTACACCGAAAACGGCACTCCACTACGCACTCTCTTCCTCCCCACCTCGCTACGCACCTCCTTTGTCTCCCTCGCCTCTTCCAACACATTCTCAAACCTCGAAACCTGTGGTATACTTTGCGGCACCATCATCTCCAACGCCCTCTTCATCTCACACCTCGTCATCCCAGACCAAACAGCCACTTCGGACACTTGCGAAACCACCGATCAGGGAGAAACAGACTTGTTCGACTACGTGGACAACGAGGGGTTGATGGTTTGCGGATGGATCCACACGCATCCGACCCAGACTTGCTTTTTGAGCTCGAGGGACTTGCATACCAGTGTGGGATACCAGGTCATGCTGCCTGAAAGCGTGGCCATCGTGTGTGCGCCTAGTAAATCACCCGAGTGAGTGCTCCGTCTCCGTCTTGTGTTGTCTTATGGGCGTGGCTAATGGATTATAGTCATGGCATCTTCCGCCTCACCGATCCTCCGGGCAAACAAGCAGTCTTGAATTGCCATAAACCTGGTCTCTTCCATCCTCACGACGTGGACAACTTATATACTGATGCCACGAGACCTGGTCATGTGTCCGAATTGTCGGGTCTACAGTTCCAAGTCGTGGATTTGAGGAAAGGAAAGAAGTAAAAGATGGACCAACAAGGCATGCAAAGCGAATCTTAGATGCCTAAACGATTGTTCAAGAGTGTCAGACGTGCAAACAATCGACATATATCTCACATGCATCGAGGGAAAAATGTCCCGACACTCGATTGAACCCTCCCAAACACCAATCCCAGCCACCAAAAGACTAGCATGGTATTGCCGAAGACTGGAGGCACGGGTGTCGTATATCACCTCTATCCACCAAACTCCTTTCCATACCAACAGCCACTTGGGTCTGCTATGGACGAGAAAAGCTTGATTTGCCATGCAAGGCAGGACCGAGGAGATGTTTTGATGTTCCGCGTGGAATACTGAGCAAGGATCATGGCTCTTGAATATCAATGCTCCACCTTGCAACGCGGGTTCGTTTCAAGTGTTTTGTCACTTTGGACTATTGATTGGGATAGGGCAATGGGGGAAAAAGCGGTACAGACCTTCTTTGGGTCTTGATGTGATTTTGTTTCGTGAATGCAAGAGAAAAAAAAAGAACAAGGGGGTATATCATCCTTTCGCATCGATCTTTGGTTTGTTGCTCTCGTCTCATGTCGCCCCTTCGATTCCATGTCTGATGCATGTCAATCAGTGTTTGAAGAGCTTCTAACCAGCGAATCCGACTCGTTTCTTGGCGGCCACTGGAGCGAAGCTATTGTTTCTGCTGCCCATGGTGTCGAGTAAGCGGTCCATGCCACCAAGGTCCAACTCTCCGCGTTCGAGTAATTGTTGGTCGAATATGCCGGGTCCATTGCTCACTCCAGCCGTTGCTTGTGCGAACAGCGATCTGGAAGGTGTTTGTGGTCGCATTGATTGGATGATGACCAGTCGGTATTCGCCAGTTACTGCAAAGTCGCGTTGAGACATGGGACCCAGATTGATTGCGGTGGATTGGACGGCAAATTGCGTGACACCGTTGAGTATCTCACCAGAAAGATCCAAACCTTCGATATGTGATAGCCCTGGTCCGTAGAGAGATCCAATATCCTTGCCGCTGCTGTTGAGACTGCGTTGCCAGAGAGCTGCGAGACTTGGGATGTGGTATGCTTCACTGCCGTACCACAATACAACCGAGTCGTCAACCGAGCCATGGCTGCCGGGTGTCGCAACAGCACATACGCCGCCTCTAGCTGTGGTGGTTGCTGGAGCAGCAGGCTTTGAGGCACCAAAGAGGGATTCCTGTCGTTGCTGACGAGTGTTGGGTGTCGATGGCGCGAGTCCCTGTGTAGATCTAGATTTGAGTTCCGAAGCAGGGGCAGCATCGGGACTACCGATGAAGCCTTGTATAGCAAAGGTGTTCATCTTTTTCTGCGTTACAGCATCGATATCCCAGACACCCCATTCGCCACGGTCCAGCAAGATCAAGGCAGCTGTGGCTCCGGAAACCCAAGCAACGTCTATAATCTTCCTCCTTTGAGCAAGGCCAGGATAGTTGCTTGTAGCGCCCTTTGGCATTTGGAAAGCAGTGTTGAAAGCCGAGATCCATGCGCCGGTTTCGACAGAGGTGTCGTCTGTGGAAGTACGAGACGAAGGACGGCCTCTTGGTGTTAGGGGGTCGTAAATCTTCAAGGTTCCCTTTGTGTCGGCGACCAAGAGACGTGAATGATGGCGTGAAGGGTATTGGGCAGTGCTGAAGCGTAGACACTGCGAGGGGGATGATAGCGGTACGGCGTGGAAAGGAGCGACAGTGGTTGGGATTTTGCCGCCTGTCAAGTCGTTGAAGGCGATGGGGATGCGGTAGAAGGTGAGGGTTTCGAGGTGAGACGAGGTGGAAGAGGCGACGAGCAGATCGAGCTTTTCGTCAGTTGAGGTGGAGTGTTGGGGGTCGTCTAGATGCATTTGATCGTCGGTGACGGACAAAGTTGAGCTGCTCGTCCACGTCAAAGCGACATCTTTAGCCATGGCCGAGGATGGAGCAGTTGGACTGAGGTCACAGATCTGAGCACCCAGGCGACCATTTCTCTTAGCAGAGGCCGATGGAGGAGTGAGAGGCAGCGCGATCAGGCGCAACGAAGCATCGGCGCACGCAACAGCCAGGACAATGCGTTGCTTGACTATGAGAGGCACCCTTGCTTTGGACTGCAAAGATGGAGAAGTTTGCGGGATGTTGGGCAGGGCCAGATGGAGGACTGGGCTGTCGAACGACAGCTTCAGCTCCTGTGTGAAGGACGGGTATGGTTCGTCTTCATCCAGCTCTTCGTCCTCGGCATCATAACGCGGCTTGTCTTGGTCGGGAACGTCGTCAGTGACAGGGCATCGGTGGATCGAAATGAGCTGGTTCCACTCAGTGTGCTGAGTGCGTGCGCCTGACAAGTCCTTGACGCGCTCGGTGACAGTACGCGATTTGGGCGACAGCGGCCTGCCGCCTCTCCAGAGGATGTGAAGGCCATCGTCGTGTCCGGAGATGATGATGTCGGCACCGCGCGGGGTCTGTATAGGGTAGATTTTGGTGACGTTCAATCGGTGTGGGCAATCATAGCTATGCACTTTGTTAAGCATTGCAGGTTGCGCGTAAAGACATGAGCGCATACCTGAGGTGCATTCGCTTGCCATGGCGGGAGACACGGGGCTTCTGCAGTTTGGCAGAAGAGTCATATGCCGTTGACTCCATGATTGGTGTGGACTGGCTATGCAAAGAAACATGGTCAAGTTGTGCTGCTTAGGACGCCGCAGCTGTTGACGCGCGCGGGGAAAGTGCAGCCGAGCCAGCGCGTCGACCACCAACGAAACATTCAAGACATGGGCCACCTTCCCTTCAAACACTCGATTGTCTACTGGAATCTTTTCAGATACCATCCAAAAATTATCTGACTCAACGAAGTTCATCTGCCTACCGGGACACGTCTTCTTGGGACTGCTGACCCCTCATCACCGATACACAACAAACACTTCTCTTCCTGGCTGGCCAATGGACTTTCTGTAAACACATATCTCCAACAATAATGTGTACACATTCGGCCGCATTTCTTTCTGATTCATGGCCAACTTCGTCTCATTGGGCCTCCATCGCCCCTCTGCTCTGCCCTACCTGATTTCTGAAAACATCCTTCCTGAACATCACTCCTCCAACGATTACGTCTGGAAAGTCTATCCAGGTCCCTCACATGATTCCGAACATGAGCTTCTTTACACATCCAAGTGTGTGGTCTGGTCACAGGATGGTCATGTCCGGAAAGTCTTCAACTTCGACTCGGCAAAGCAATCCGTCAGCCATGCTTTGATCACCCGCTTTCGCAATGAACCCCCTTCCAAAACTTCCACCACAACCTCAGACCATGTCATCTCTTACGCCGCAACTGCATACGCATCGAGGTGGGGCACAAAGTCTCAGCGTGATCCCAGGAACCTGCTGGCACTGGGCATCAGCGACCCATACGGCTTCAACCGTGCTTTGGTCATCATCTTGAAGTCCGAGATGCACATCCACTACCTCTCTGGCTCGAACCATGTACTGAGCGTCCCTTTTGACCTCGAGAAAGCCTTTCCTGCCATCGATGGTCTTGTAGTGCAGAGAAAGGCCACTACAGTAACCAAAGAATCTCCTACCCCTACCGTTCCTACTGCACCGCCAAACTCCTTTGCCTCATCTCAGCCCTACCTGTTTTCTCAACCAAAGTCTCCCGAATCAAGGCCCAACCGCTATCGCCCAAGCGTTCTGCCTCCAAGCCCATCAGCTCACTTCAATCTCGATGCTTTGTTCCAGGATCTTACCAAAGGCCCTGAATCACACACGATCGATGAACTGCCTCGATTCTATTCATTGGAGAATCCGCTTTCAGACTTTGCGCCTGTATCGCACGCTAGTGTTTGTCGTCAACCTCGATTTCCTCGCCCTGGAGCCCCGAGTGGTCCCATTGTCGAATATGACATGCTTGACCCGGCGGAAGAGCTCGTGTACGTGTCTTCTCAGGACGAACTTGCTGATGCTGCAGAACCCGGGAATGCACCTCTCTTTTTGCTGGTCACTGTCAATAGGGAGCTAGGTCAAATCACGGTCTGGCAAGCATGGTATCTGCAACCTCCCAAGCTCTCTGAGCTATTGTCACAAAGAGCAGCACATCAAGCAGCCAAGGCCAAGCGTCCTAGCTCTGTGATGACTAGCCGTACGGCCGGCGCTGCCACTCCTGCTCTGAAGCCCCGTGATCATCGTGACAGGGTGCGCGAGAGTTTTGCTGCATCCACTAGACTGTCTGTTGCTTCGACGACAAGACCTTCACAAGACGACGAAAAAGTCATGGCATCACAGATGGACCCGGAATATCTGCTTAAGAAGCCTTCTGGTGGCCCCAGACGAGTCAGTTCCATCCTCTCACGTGGTGATGTAGGCAACTCGGATCCGTCCATCAAGCAGACCGCTCTTGGCGCTAGCTTTAGCGGAGCTGGGCGTAGATATCCTTCGATGGGCAGCTTTACAGATCGTGATCGTCGAAGTTTTGGAGGCAACCAGGTACCCCGCAAGAGTCGTGCGTCAACGCCAGGAAGCATCTTCAGCAAGAGCATCGGACCGGACGATGCCACTGAGATTGGAAGTAACCGAATGCAAGACTACAACGATGAATCGGAGAGTGCTGAGCGACTCATCGGGGCTACCCACAGATCTGCCGGTACTGAGTCTGTTCTAGGCTCTTCACCCGATGGCCTCCGAAAAGAGCTTGTTATACGCAAGCTCGATGTCTTCATGACTGATGTTTCCAATTCCGGCTCGATCGCCATTGAAGATCTTATCAAGGTTTCTCCACTGGTCCATCCATCTCAGTCAGAGCAAAACAGTTTCATGATCTCACTATACATCCTCGACGCTTCATCAAAGTCCATGACGACAGTCAAACTGCGTGTACAGAAGAAGAATGCGTCAAGAATTCAAACAGACAACCATACACCAGAACGATACATGCCTATACCATTTCTATGCGACCGCAACATAACACATAACATTGTCGACATCGCTAAGCTCCAGGACGGTCGTGTAACAGCCATTGTCTACCTCTCAGCCAAGTCTCAAGAACTTGGCATAATACCTGCCCGAGGTGTCACCTGGTCGGTACCGATCTCACGGAATGTACGCATGGCACATCCCTCTGATGCTGCAAGTATTCTCCATTCGACTGTAGAGGGCGCTCGAG
Source organism: Aureobasidium sp. EXF-10727 (assembly GCA_023848595.1). NCBI lineage: Eukaryota > Fungi > Ascomycota > Dothideomycetes > Dothideales > Saccotheciaceae > Aureobasidium > Aureobasidium sp. EXF-10727. The sequence continues at coordinate 185,232 of SWBF01000019.1, read as the reverse complement.
AGTCAACACCACTCCAATGGCCGTGCAAATTACAGCACCCTGGAAACCATGGCAAGATCACTATAACTTCATCAGATGGCCTTCAGAACCGATTCCAAATACGACTTGGTCCGAAATCTACTTCTGTGCGCCAGATTCTGGAATTATGTCAATCAGTGCTTCCAGCAAAAGAAGGAGGCTCCATTGCGGCCATCTGGTGCAATATACATCATCGATTTGCTGCTGATGAGATCCAACTTACCAGTGGTCTCGATGTTGAATGGGAAGCAATGATCATAGCGCTTTTCGCATTTGCAGCTGGCTCGATCGGAAGGACGTTACGCGGCAACCAAAGGAGTAAATCTACTATGGCAGATGGATCCCGACTTGGTACCTACGGAAGCCAACTGCGATCTCGTAGCCTTAAGTTGGATCTTGATAAACTCACATCGCCCGCCTGGAGCTGGCTTGAGAAGCCTACTATGACCTCAAGGCTCAGTGCCATCACTCCTAGATCAAGACTTCGAACTCCTCGCAGCACGCATAAAACTAAAAAGCATTCATTCTCGTTGCTAGAGTACGAGACGATGGCCCGCCACCTATTGCATGACATCGCTGTAGATGAGCTGGACTGGCTTGTGTCATCGGAGGCTGCCAGCTCTCGTTACGTCTGTTGTACCAAAATCATGCTTGTGCTGTACCTCTTCCGAGAAGAGCAAAGGCTGAATTCCCTCTCCGATGATGCGGAGGGGATAGTCGCCGGTTCTCTTTGTGCAATCATCGCGCAGTTTGGGCAGTGGCTCTCACTTGATACGTGGTGCTACAGAGCTGCTTTCTACCATGAGTCAGACGGCGAGATAGATGATTGGGAGCTATCTTCGTCCATGATGAACACAACTGTAAAGACCATACAGAGCACATGTCCACTTCCTCAGTCCGTTTTCGCTTGGGTCGAGAAGAACTTTGTCCAGGGAGCATCAGAACAATTTCTGGGTGTTGAAACGATAGCTTCTCTGTGGACAGATGTACCACCCGCCATGCCCTCGAAACTCGTCGGAGAGATTCTACCTCGACTGACGTCTCTGCGATCGCTGGCTGCTCGATTCTCTGCCATAAGAGCCTCGCCAAGTGCATTAGTAGAGACGATGAAGAACGCAAATCTCGGTTCTGAGGCTTTCGAAACTCTCCCTGAGGGTGTGCTTGCTCCGCTTCGCGAAGCTATCAGTCGTTGTCAAACAGCACCGCCAACAACGTGGTCTTCAGACCTTCTAGAATTTGTCGCACGCGAGGATCTGATTGGCTTATCACAACTGAACAAGGACGCCAGTCGCCCATCTAGCCGAGGCGCACCGTCTAATGTTTTAGTCCCTCACGATGTGCAGACGATCTACAGCTCTGCAGATCGGGCTCCTCTCACAGCCAAAACACATGAGGCAGAAAGACACGCAGTAATCTCGCTTATCTTTTCTGAAGACCGTCGATTCGTTGATGCTGCCCGGTTGATGAACCCGACTGCCGTTCAGGTTGCTGAATGCCCCCCTCAGCCCGAATGGTCGGAAGTCGAGCATCTAGAACAGCAAAAGCGAGTGATGCAATGGGTGATGGTAAGAACACTTGCATTATCACCTGGAGATGGTATGATTCACTTTGAAAGTCAGCGTCCTCTTCTCTCAGAAAAGTTCCATATCAAAGGGTTTAGTACATCATGTCAGATGAAGCCAATGGACACAACCATTAGCGCGGACCGAAGTGGGTTCACAGAAGAGAAGTTCGCCTGGACTTTCTTCCATGCTGGTGTCTCCGCAGGCTTGAGCATCTCGCGAAACGCTACCGGTATCGACACTTCTTGGATTGTGTTCAACAAGCCTACTGAACTCAACAACCGTCATGCTGGGTTCCTTTTAGCTCTTGGTATTAACGGTCATCTGAGGACTCTTGCCAAATGGCTCGCTTTCAAATATTTAACTCCCAAACACAACATGACTTCAATCGGTCTTTTACTAGGGTTATCAGCATCGTATCTTGGCACCATGGACACTTTACTTACTCGAATGCTGTCTGTACACATCACGAGAATGCTTCCACACGGTGCTGCTGAACTCAACGTTTCGCCAAGCACACAAACTGCCGGACTCATGGGCATTGGACTGGTTTACTATAACACGCAACACCGACGGATGAGCGAGATAATGCTCTCTGAGGTTGAACATCGTGAGATCGAGGACCCTGGAAGCACAATGGACCAGTTACGCGATGAATCATATCGACTTGCCGCAGGGTTGGCTCTTGGATACATCAATATTGGGAAAGGTCGAGACCTGCGTGGTCTCCATGGCATGAACCTTTTGGAACGATTATTGACCGTTGCCATCGGTCCTCGACCAGTAGAACTCGTTCATGTTGTCGACAAAGCCACTGCTGGTGCAATTGTTGCAATCACCTTGATCTACATGAAGACTGGAGACCAGTCAGTGGCACGCAAGATCGACATACCTGACACCATTGCTCAGCTCGAGCATTGCCGTCCGGACATACTGCTTCTTAGGACTGTTGCGAGCCACCTTATCATGTGGGACGCAATCACTGATGAGTCCGATTGGATTTGTAGGAACCTTCCTAGCGAATACGTGCACCGATACTATGGCTCCAAGAACTCAATCGAGATGACGACTCTTCCTCAATTACGCAGTAAGGATGTACCGGTCTTCAACATTTTGACTGGCCTTGCTTGGAGTTTGGCCCTAAGATTCGCTGGTAGTGGTAACCAACGAGCGAGAGACCAAGTGATCGCAATTCTCAGGGCCTTCATCGCAGTATCTAAGCAGGACGCATTCTTTTATGATGCCAAACTAGCCAGAGCTACGGTGAAGCGTTGTATTGATGTATTGGCGCTTGCTATGGCTACCATCATGGCAGGTACTGGTGATCTTCAGAGTTTCAGGTATCTGCGTTCGTTGCATGGCCGAGTCGACGCAGAAACCACATACGGATCACACCTAGCAGCTCACCTTGCAATCGGTACTCTGTTCCTTGGTGGTGGCACATATACTTTTGGGACGTCCAACTTTGCGATCGCGTCTCTGATGTGTGCATTCTACCCTCTATTCCCGAGCGATGTTCTCGACAACCGTGTTCATCTGCAAGCACTCAGACATTTCTGGGTTTTCGCCGCCGAGCCTCGTTGCATTGTCGTGCAAGATATTGACACCAAACGTCCAATCCATGTCAAGCTCCGAGTCGTTACTCGAGATGGCAGACAGCAACAGATGACTTCCCCCTGCTTACTGCCAGAATTAAGTACAATCTCACACATCAGCACAGACGATCCCACTTACTGGTTAGTCACACTTGACTTTGCCGCGAACCCAAAGCATCTCGCCACCTTCCGTCGCTCGCAAACAGTCTACGTGCGTCGTTGCCCACCAGGCGAAGCTTCAGATAGTGTCTTCAGTACTACTTTGTCGGCTTTGATCGATGCTCAGTCCAGCATCAGCGGCCGTCAGATGTGGGAATGGATAATCAACCTTCCCGCCTTCCAGGACTTTGATCAAGCAGATTTCAGTCTTGTCTTGCCTTCTGATCCGCGTAGCGCGACACACTTGGATGAGAAATTGACATCTGTGGACAGCAGGCTGATTTTGAGCCGAAGTGTGGAGGCTCCCAAGGCGAATGCGCTATGGAGCTTGAGACTACTGTTTGCATGGGCACAAGATGCGATGGATAATGGAGACGGAAGGCTGAGATGGATAGGCAAGCATGTGGTGGATATGTTGCAGGCGAGAGTGGCAGAGAGAGGTGACGACCACTAAGTGTTCGATCTTATCGAAATTGAATTGGTATCTACGTTTGGTATCGTGACCCTCCAATCTCCACTTTCGCGGGATATGCTGTCACAAGCTACACCTTTTTCTTCTATTTAGCTCTCGCGATGCGATATTTTTCTTATCAGCCTGAGGGAAGTGCTGCACTCCAGATCAGCTTTTTCGTTCTTTCCCTGAATTGGAAAATTCATTATCAGCTTTTGGGCAGCAAGGGGCCGCGTGGAAGAGAAAACTTTTCTGTCTTGCGTGATATGTATATATGTACATCAGAATCGCACTTCTACGAGGCGACGGAAAGGAGGAACCTGTACTTTCAAAAAGTCAATTCCGATTAAAGCAGATCGTATTGCCGTTTCAGATAGTTCCGTCGCTCGCTTTTAACCCTGGACGGCTCTGAGGGTCGGTTGACAGCTGAGAGCGATGGTCCCCTGTGGACTTGTGTCTCCTTGCGCTGTATCGAGTGGCCTTAAGTGCTACGGGACAAGATTCCTTTTTCTCTTTCTGGTTGTTGTGAGATATCGGGAGCAGGCATGGGAAGACACTGGAATGTTTGTTTCGTTCTTTGGCGTTGACGTGTTCAGTCGCTGGGTTCAGAGGTTTTGCCCTCAGCCTTTTCCTTTCTGCGCATGCCGACGTCCCAGTTGTAGACGCGAGCAGTAGCGACCTCGAGTGTCTGTTATAAAACCCCGATTAGTCCTTGTCTCACCCATTGATCCAAGAAGGAAAGAAAACTCACCGTGATCTGCTCCCTCAAGAAATCCATATCCTCGTCTGCATTCTCCAACCCACTCTTTGCCGCCTCCAATTTGCCCTCCAACAAGTCCTCCGCCTCGTCCATCGGATACGCCAACATGACATTGGCGCCCAGCCACAAATACACCTCGTCCGTCTTTGGCACCTTGGCCTTTGCAAACAACGTATCGTTCAACTCGAAAAAGCTTTCCAGCTCTTCTGCCTCTGCACCTCTGCTCTTGAGAAACCGCACCGTGTCCAGCGTCTTTGATATGTCGGGGATCTTTTCGCGCAGGCCGGCGGCGCGGCGCGACGTGTTCACCTCCATGAACTGGTACTTTTGGATCATTTCGGAAAAGGACTTTAGGGTTGGCTCGACTTCGGCGCGGGTGGTGCAGTAGTCGGCGACGTTGTCGACGAAGGGGGCGAAGGGGATGCCGCGGGGGTTGGTGGGTGCGTCGCTTTTTTTGCTGGGTGGTGCTTGTTAGGAAGGTTGTTCGTTCGAGGGAGAGGTGAGGGCGAGGTTTGGGACGAGGGACTTGAGAGTTGGATTGGTGATGCGCACCTTGTTGTTGCCATGATTACGGTGTTGTGTTGGGGTGTAGACAGATGTTGTCTGCTTTTCTGGTGCGCTCTTGCTTGTTTACTCTACGAGCTTGAGCACTTGCGCATGTGAATGTTGCTTCTGGATGTGGAAGTTACGTCGTGTTTGAGCTGTTTGCACCTAGTCTTGCACAACGCTTTGTGCGCTCTTTGTGTATACATATCTTCGAGCATAAACTGTGCATGTGCATAAGCAATAAGCCGCTTGCATGCGGAGACAGAAGCTTAAGCACAGGCCACACCAGCCATCAACCTCACCTGCTTACATCAAGACCTCACCCAAAATTGAATGATGCGTTCATGTCGGCACACCTCAACCCGCCGTATTCCCATCCCTCAGCTCTGCAGTCTTTGTACAGTAATGTCCCCGTGTGCGCACGACGATCCTCATGTCTCTACTCGCGCCGACAAAAGACTGTCTAAGAAAAGGAGCAAAAGCACGAATCGCACAAGTTGCTATGTTATTGATTGTCGAAGGATGTGCCTTCGTATTGCTGACGTGCGGCATAAACCAAGCTGAGCCAAATTCTCCGGACCCACGGCATCTCTTGTTTTCGTAAACAAGGGCAAGAGATTAGGACCTATCCTAGTATTCGGTTGTTCCTTCTCTGCTTCTTTCCCTCCTTTCTCTGCGCTCTTTTCTTTCGTTATCGCTTTCGGCGGGTCCACTGTGCTCTTTCACATGTCAATCCATATCCAAGGCTGGCTGCTATCAGCCGTTTGCAGAAAGAGGTGGACTTGGTGGAGCCCTTCGCAAATGAGCTATCTGTCACTGCCGCTAGCAGTCCGACTCCTTGAGTGAACCATTCTCCGAACAGTCTACAATGGTGGAGGGGTTCTCCGTGCGTGGCGCCCTGTCGCTGTCCTTGCCCTTCCCGCAAAAAGTACACCTTCAAGGTTGTGTATCTTGAAAGTTATGCCCATCACCTTCTGCCATTCTCCGGGCAGCCACACTTTGTCCTCGCAAGTGTAACAAGCCATTGACGATGCATGAAGATCTGGACTGCGGATGAAAGCACCCACCCTTGTTGACTGTGGTGGCTGTTCTTCATCCTGCCTCCCAGCCGCGGAAGTATCGGGGCGCTCGATAGACTTCCCATCATAGACTTGGGATGCTCAAAGACGTGATAATAGATGTGCAGGGTACATGGTGACGGTTTTGGCGATCCTGGGAGTATTTTCGGACGTCTGCAAGGTGCCAGGTAGACATGAGGGTGGGGAGGGGGGCCCTGCATTTAGCGTACTGTACAGTACCTCGAGGTACCTGGATAAGGTACCAACAAGGTCGATCAATCATAATATCTTGGTTCGCAGTTGATCGCTGTGATGATCAAAAGAGACCACGAATGGTGTGATTTACTTTGCCTGTGCAGATGCAGGATGCGCATAAACAAGGACCAGAAAATCGTTTCCAGAGCAGGTATATGATAATGCACGGCTTGGAAGGTACGACTCCCAATGTCAAGGTTGAAAAGCATGTGTTTGATCAAGGAGTCCTCAATATGAGATTTGGAATTGCAAGAACGAGTCTCTGTCCAGGGAAAAGAAAGCACAAGGCGCAAAGCAAGCCGAAGGAAGTGCAACTCAAGCTGGTTAGAATCAAGTCTTCCAACACAAGCTAACCAAGACGGAAAGAGCCAGTCACAATGCAATGATGGGAAGAGAGAAATAGTAGAAAAAATCATCTGAGGTTGAAACACTATGTATAGATAAAATGAGGAAACTGGTTGACCTCTCGTGCTGTGGAGTCCAAATTCATAAGAAACTGATCGTGAACCTCGCCAGGAGAATGTTAGGAAAGCAGAACAAAAATCATCCGTCTAGCGAGCCGACACCTGTATCGTTGCAAGCAAGTCGCGAAACATCAACAATAGAGAGAAAGGAAAAGGAAGCCACACAGAACGGAAGAGTGAAAGGAGAGAACAAGAAACAAGGGTCAACAACATGGCTTCCACTCAGCCCAAGCAAAGGCCGTGTCAGTCACCCCATGATCATATCCTCCTCATCTCGAGTTTAGGGTGTGGGAGTCGCGATCGACCTCAGCCCAAGGCAACCACTGCCTCTCAGCATCCTAGCATGAGCACCCTTCCGCTGCTTTTTTTATGGAATTTTGTTGTTTTTAGATCTGAAGACCTTCTTGGATAAGCTTGCCAAGTTCTTGAGCGTGAGGGTCCTTCATCATGCTGAAGTGGTTGCCGCCCATGACACCAAACTTCATCTCGTTGCCGCAGAGTTGAGCCCAACCGTTGTCGGTGAAGTCGGTGCGGTGGTTCAACAGCCAGGTCATGGGTGCAGGGTCCTCTTCCTCGGCCGGGGGAGGGCGAGGGTCACCGGGGTTACCAGCAACACCATCACGGCACCAGATAGCGTAAGTCTTGATAGGCTTCAACGAAGGTTGAGGTTCGTAGTCAGAGAGCGAACGGATGGCGGCGGTGAAGTGAGGAAGCAGCCACTTGGGGGTCTTGGACGGGTCACCAGTACCAAGGAGACCAATCTCGTTGAAGAAAACGTGGAGACGCTGAGGGAGAGGTGCGAGGTTGACGGGGCAAGGAGAGTCGAGAAGAAGGAGGCGGTCAACTTCTTCACCGTTGGCAAGCAGAGCCTGGGCAACGGCATAGGCGATGACACCACCAGCAGACCATCCACCGATGATGTAAGGGCCTTGAGGCTGGCGTCTCTTGATCTCAGCGAGGTAGAGGAGGGAGACAGTCTCGATGCCACAAGTCCAATCGGTAGGGTTCTTCATGAAGGGGCAGTTGAGACCAAAGGCAGCAACATCGGTACCGATGTTGGGGATGCTGACATACGATGTAGCAGAGCCGGAACCATCGGGCAAGAAGAAGATCTTCTTGGTAGCGATCTTAGCATTGCCCTGGAGCAAGACTGAGGTTGCGGCGGGGAACTTTGAGAGATCGGTAAGCTTGGCGTTGACCTTGTCAAGTTGAGGCGAACTCTGCTTTGTGGCCTTAGGGGCAGGAGCAGACTTGGCCTTGGGTTTGGGGCGCATACCGAGAGCATTCTCAATGTCCAAGATGGTAGAGTTGGTAGAGAGGAAGGTCGAGGGGAGATCGACACCGGTCTTCTCGCGGAGCTCACTGAGGATGGTCAAGCTCATCAAAGAGTCCATACCAAGCTCAGAGAGGTCTGCCTCATCGGTAAGCTCGGAGCTGTCAATGCCCATCTCCTGGACGATGATGTGGCGAGCCAAACTGACTTCGCCAACCTCAGAGTCGGGGATCTCGCGAGTGGGAGAGTCAATGTCGGGCTTTCCGGCATCACTGGGAGCTGAGCTAGGGGCAGAGCTGGCAGGGGTGCTGAGGTCGTCCTCGTAAGGAGTAGCGATGTCCGAAGGCTCAGACTCGTCCTCAGAATCATCCTCAACTGGGCCGACGTTACCATCGAACTGAGAGAAGTACTTCTTCATCTCACCGACGGTAGGGTAGTCGGTGAAGAGTGTCGAGCTGATCTCCATGTCAAGGTCCTCTCTGAACTTGGCAGAGATGGTCAAAGACATGAGAGAGTCGACACCGAGATTCTCGAAAGCAGCCTCGTCAACGAGCTCAGACTGTTCAACATCAGTCTCGGTAGCAATGATTTGCATCACACGAGAAGTAATGGTGGCACCCTGAGGCTTCTTTGCAGCGACCTTCTTGGGAGCTTTGGCAGCCTTAACAACAGGCTTAGGGGCCTGAGCCTGGACCTTGGGAGCAGCAGCCTTAGGTGCAGCAATGGCCTTAGGAGCGGCAGCAGGAGCAGCAGGGGGAGCGGCCTTGACAGGTGCGCCAGCCTTCTGGGGAGGCAGGAAGACGTTCAGAACACGGCGAGGGATCTGCTGGAACTTAAGACCACCGCAGACAGCAACGATTTCCTCTCCCTCCATGATGTAGACATCACCTTGGTACACGTTACCAGGCTTGGGAAGCATGCGGACGTAAGAGCGGTAGTTGCCCTCAGGAGACATCTGCTTGGCAATTCTCATCGAACCCCAACCGTGAGAGATGCAGACGTTATTGTCAGAGTCGATCAGGTCAGTTGCGTTGACGATGAAGCCTGAGATGTGGCACATGCTGTCAATTTGGTAAGGAGCTTGGTACCAGTCACCGTCGGCGGGCCCGTTCTGGAACTTGATCGAGGCAGTAGCTTCAGTGGTCTGGCTGTTGACAATGACCTCTTCCATACCACGGTACTTCTCGTCGTAGTTGACGAAGCACTTGAAGAGCTTGTAGGCCATACCGCGTTGCATGACGTGGGCCTCCTGGGTCTTGGTCTTAGCCTTAAGAACATCGACCTGAGACTTGACCATGAAGTTGATACGCTCCCAGTCGTCAGTCCAGGAGTTGATGTCTTCGAACTTGACAAGACAGTGAGCATGGTCCTGGATGAGCTTGCCATCGGGAGTGACACTTCTGAACTTCAAGTGAGCGACACCCTCGTCAAGGTCAGCCTTGGCCTCGAGTTGGATGTGCTGGCCCTCAGCGGGCTGCTCCAGCTTGGCGATGAAAGGCTTGGGGACTTCCATCTCGCAGACATTCAAGCCAATCTTGGGAGCAGAAGGTCTGAGCTGCTTGTAGAGGTAGTCGCAGACAGTCAATGCCATATCGGCGTACAGGGATGAAGGGCAAAGAGCAGTATCGTTAACCTGGTGACCAATGACAGCCTGGAAGAGCTTGGGCTCAGCGACATTGGACTGGATGACGACGGTACCAGAGTTGGCCTCGAACTCCTCGTGCACAACCTTTTGACAGGAAGTGGAGAGGCGCTTGGCAGGCTTTTCAACAACAGGAGCAGCTTGAGGAGCAACTTGAGGAGTAGCCTCGATGGTCTTCTGAACCTCGCCCTTGGTCAGGGTCCAGTTGTTGTGGTAGTCGAGCCAGTACTTCTTGTTATCGAAAGCGTAGGTAGGCAGGGGAAGAAGTTCCTGAGCCGCGTTGAACTCACGGTGGTACTCGTCAAAGTTGATCTGGACACCTGCATTGAAGAGAGCGCAGACGCTGGTAGCAATGGTCTTCCAGGGGTCCTCGTTGCGGCGAAGCGAAGGAGCAGTGACGGTGGCGCCAACGGAAGCCTTGACCATACCGGAGCAGACGGGGTGAGCGCCGACCTCGAGCCAAGCAGTCTTCTCGTCGAACATCTTCTCCTTCTGACCAGTGGTCAAGGCTGTCCAGAAGTTGACAGTCTCTCTGGCATGTCTAGCAAGGTAGTCAGGGCCGATGATGCCGGCCTCACGAATAACTTCACCAGACAGGGGAGAAAGAACAGGGACGGCAGGCTTGCTGAAGGTGACGGAAGAGGCAACCTTCTTGAAGGACTCGAGGATGGGGTCGACCTGAGCAGAGTGGAAGGCGAAGGGAACGTTGAGCTTGGTAGCCTTGAAGCCACGAGCGGACAGAGTCTCGTTGGCAGCACCAACAACCTCACCACTACCGCAAAGGACAGTCTCTTCAGGTCCATTGATGCAGGCAATCTCGGTCATCTTGGAGCCAAGAACGTCGCGGATAGCTTCAGCACCACCCTTGACAGCGAGCATACCGTGAGTGTGAGGGGTGCAGTCCTTAACAAGGAGCTCAGCGCGGCGACCGACCAGGGTGATCATGTCGCTGGCAGAGATGACACCAGCAACGTGAAGAGCAGCGTACTCGCCCAAGCTGTGACCGATGACAGCAGTGGGGGTAATGCCCCACGAAGCCCACATGCGAGCGAGAGCGACCTGAATACAAGCCATACCCAGCTGGACCTTGACAGGAGAAAGAGTGGCGACATCAGTGCCATCAAGCAACTCAATGAACGAAGGAAGGCCCTGGATGGTGGCCATGTTGTCAAGCTGGTTGATGTCGTCGCGGAAAGGCTTGAGGTCTTGGTAGAGTTTCTGGCCAAGAGCAGTGTACTGCGAGCCCTGTCCAGTGAAGCAGAAGGCAGTCTTGGTGGGAACCATAGGGACCGGGCTGTAAGTGTCCTTGGTCTGGGCCTGAAGGGCGTCGCTGACCTTAGCAATGTCACCGATGGGGAAGGCGATGCGGTAGTTGTGCTGGATGCGACGGGCAGTCGAGGTGTAAGACAGACTGGGAAGAGTGGTCTCGGGGTTCTCGCTAAGGTAGCCCTGCAGACGCTGGATGTTGCTCTTCAGAGCAGCGATCGAACGGGCAGTAACGGTGACGGGAAGAGTACCTCTGGGGTCGACAGCCTTGGGGGCTTCGCGAAGGGGTCCGTCCTCGAGGAGGATGGCAGTGTTACCGCCGGCAGCGGAGAAGTTGTTCAAGAAGATCTTGCGCTTCTCAGCTCCGTTGCGAGGGAAGGCAATCTGCTGCTGAGGAATGTGGACATTGCGGTCCTTCAAGTCCTTGGGGAAAGTCTTGTTGATCTCACCCTTGATACCAACGTTGGCAGGGATGGCGTTCTTCTTCATCATCATCAAGACCTTGCAAAGAGAGTTGATACCCGAAGCGGCCTCACCGTGACCAATGTTGGCCTTGATGGCACCGAGGTGAAGCTTCTCCTCAGGCTTGCGCTGGCGGTGGCGAGGGGCGAAGACGTTGGTGACCGAAGTCATCTCGATACCATCACCAGCCTGGGTACCAGTACCGTGCATCTCGACGTAGCTGATCTCGTGAGCATCAACACCGGCGTTAGCGAGGACCTTCTTGTAGAGGAACTCCTGGGCACCAGCGTGAGGGTGAGTGATAGAAACAGCCTCGGCGGAGTGGTTGGTAGCGGCGCCAAGAATGCATCCGAGGATGTTATCCTTGTCGTTGAGCGCATCCTCGTATCTCTTGAGGACAACGGTACCAACACCATCACCACGGCAGTAACCATCAGCAGCGTTATCGTAGGTCTTGCAAGAACCTGTCTTGGACAAGAACTGACCCTTGGAGAGACCAGAGAAAATGTCAGGGTTGGTAAGGACGTTCAGACCACCGGCACAAGCGGTGTCGCAGTCACCGGCCCACAGCGAAGTGCAGGCAAGCTGAATGGCAGCCAAAGACGATGAGCAAGCAGTGTCGATCGAGAACGAAGGACCGCTGAACTTGAAGTAGTAGTTGATGCGACCGGGTGCGAAAGCACGTACACCACCAGTGATGAAGTAGGTGTCGACGTTCTCAGAAGCGTTGATTTCACGCCAATCGTCAGAGGTCTGTCCGTAGAAGGTACCGATGCGGTGAAGTTTGGTGGAAGGCGTACGGTTGGGGACGTAACCAGATTGCTCGAGGGCCTCGTATGCGGTGACAAGAGCCAAACGACCCATAGGATCAGTCTGAGCAGCCTCACGAGGAGACATGTTGAAGAAGCGAGGGTCGAAAAGACCAGGCTCGTCAATGAAGCAACCGTAAGGGGTGTGAGACTTGTTCTTACCCTTGCCAGAGGGGTCGCAGTGAGCGTCGGCGTCGAAGCGGTCAGAGGGGATCTTGCGGTGAACATCAAGACCCTTCTCGAGAAGTTCCCAAAGAGCCTCGGTGCTGGCAGCACTGGGAAAACGACCAGACATACCGACGATGGCAATCTTGTCGTTCTGAGTGCGGCCATGGGCGGCATCAGTGACGGCAGATTCCCAAGCGGAGTGATCGACGAGAGAGACCGAGGACTGGCCACCAGCCTTGATGGCCGAAACGAGACTGTTGGAGACGTTGCTGACGCCAATGCAGAAGACCTTGGCGGGAGCGTTGGTGTTGGCAGTGATCTGAGAAACGCTCTCCTCAAGAAGGGCATTCCAGCCAACAGGGGCTCTGAGCATGTCGTTGAGGGACAACTTGAACAGTTCGTAGGTGTTCTCGGCAATGTGGCACATGCCAGATGAGCCAGAGTGGACCAAAGAGCGAGGCTGGTAAGCCTGGAGGAACTTGGAAGACTCCTCACCAATGATGGCCTCGATATCGGCACTGCTGTAGAGGTGCTCGGCGTGGTAAGGGGCGTACACGGGAATCTTGACGCGGTTGTTCTTTCGTACGGCCTCAGACTCCTCGAAGAAGCGCTTGGTGGTGGTGGGAGGACCGCTGATGGTGATGGCCATGGTGCTAACGGCGCTGATGTAGGCGTGGCTGGTAGTAGGAATGCCAGCGGACTGGTGGAAAGCGTTCAGAGCCTCCTTGGCGGACTCCTCATTGATGCCGGTAACGATGGTAGACCAGCTCTCCTTGGACATGAGGTCCTGGCCGAGAGCAACTCTGGCGTTGTTGACGCGGACACCAGTGCGGAAGGCGATGCGGACGGTCTCAACACCGAGAGTGACGAGCTCGTCAAGAGTTCTGGCGGACGCAACGGCGGCAGCGGCGAGGGATCCAGTGCAGAGAGCAAGGACGCGAGTGTTGGCAGCGGGAGGAAGCTCGTTGGTGTTCTCGGAGAAGTATCCAATGTAGTGGCCAAGCTGAGCGATGGTGACCAGGGAACTCTCGAGATGGGGGAGCTTCAGTCCCTTCTCGTAGTAAAGGTCGACCAAGTTGTTGAGGGTCATGAAATCAGGGATGGCATCGCGCTGAGGGCGTGAGAGTTGGGCAATTTCTGCACGCAGGGCAACGACGGTGCGCTCCAAGAAGTTAAGGACGAGAGCGTTCTTGGTTCTCAAGACCACCTTGCGGAGCAGAGGGTACTGCTCGGCGGTCTGATCGCCGAAGAGGAGAACGTTCGACATTTTGTTGAAGTGAAGCTGACTTGCACTATAGTGGTTGATAGATTAGGCTGATTTGTTGGTGAATTGGTTGGAGAACGATAGTACTGAAAGTAGTCGATATTCGAATGACTTGGCTAGGGTCAACAGAATATGATGTGGCGGAGAACGAGGGATGGATTAACGTGATAGTAGACTCTGGCTGGGAGTGATACTATGCAACGAAGCGAAATGAAGAGTACTCGAGACGTGGGCTGGACTTCTCGAAGTAACAAGAGATGATGAAACGGATGAGGAAAGGAAACACAGAGCTTGGGAACGAGGAGGGTATATATTATCAAGGTGAGTTGGGAGCTCAAATAATGTCCGAAGGTAAAACCACTCGCATGAGATCGAGCGCTGTGTATGGAGGCCACTAGTACCGGCAGCGGATCTTCGCGAAGCACTGATACTGCGAGGCTACGATGACCACCTTACAGCGTCCGGGACGTGTACAGCCAGCCTTGATCCATGTTCCTGACGTGAGGAGAGTGATGTCGACAAGCTGCGGAATTCCGCAGAGGGTCCACTCGTGCGGTATGGAGACTAGCCAGCAGAATGCCATGCAGAGTCGCAGGAATCTCCGACCATACTATTGATAGGCGCAGGGAAGCGAGCCCGACTGAGTTCAGCGGTTGGGTAGCGTCAAGTCGAAACCAGATAAGAAACGTGAGACGATGCTGGGTCACAGCGATCTGATGTGTGGAGAGCCGCGACTCGAAGTCCGTATTCCCTTGCTTTGCTCCTCGAACCAGTAAGGTCCGATCGACAGAAATAGAGAACGCTCAGCAAGGTTGCAGAACATGCATTGCAACCGCAAAGATGCCACTAAACTTACTGTTGGGTCCGGAATATTATTTGCACGTCCGACATGCTTGCGGAGCGTGCATGGTCGTGAACGTCAAGCCCGTTCCCAGACAGATGTTGCCACCGGAGGTTTACTAGTCCATTATGCGATTTCAGCATGGAAGACACAGCTGGTGTGCATTTGGGCCAACCCTAAGGCCCGTGGATCGCAGTTGGCCTACAGTGAGAGGATTGTGGATCGCCGTTCCAGAAAGCTCGCCAAACGTGTACGGTGAGCTGAATGTTGGAGGTACAGTACGGTCAATCATGTCGCATCATCATGTCAGAAAGACCGATTTAGTTTGGCAACACCAGGCTGTGGCAGGGCACACACTTTGCGTCTGATATACGATGCCTTCGACAGCGGACCTGTAGAGGAACTTGAGGCGGCCATTGTTTTGTGGGGGTCTATTGATGGCACGGGAATATTGACAGTGCGCGGCGCGCCGGGACAAAGAGAGCATCATCCAATCAGTCGTGCCTTCCGCGCCGGCTTGCCGTAGCTTGGCACCCGGCACCTTCTTCGAAGTTCGCACGTCGCTCTGCCTCGACGTGCCACGGCATCTTGAGCAACACTAGGGTTGTCTACAGCCTGGCCAACCAACACACCGATTGCGAAACTACAAGTTGTGCTCGAGAAACACATGGCGAGTATCTCACATCAGACTCTCCGCGTGCGCGCTCTGCCTCGACCTTTAAAGATCCGAAAACCATGTTCAATCCCGCCGAGCCTTGTGCACCCTGGCTCTTTGCTAAGCATTGTCAGAATCGTCTCGAATCTTTGACCATGCTTGGTTTCCATATTTGATCTCTGGTAGGTGTCTGCCGTGGTGCTCGCTTCGCCAGCATGCAGAGTGCAGAACCATATCCCAGCTTTGCACCCTTTGTTTGAAGTCTTGCGCACTCGAGAAGGCCATTCTCTCACGTGGAAACGGAACGAGAAGTGCCCTTTCCACACGTCTGTGTCTCACCAGACTTGTTACTATTCAGACCAATGGCCCGCGCTTACGATAAATAGCAGCAAACGCGGTTCTGACACGCGTTTCAGCGATTCATGGCTCGTGCTTGGAAGCAGCAACACTTTCAAACCACAACTTCTGGAGAACATGTCAGATGTTCGCTGGGCTATTTTCAGCTACGACTGTACTGAGCTCCAATACCGTGCTTCCAGGCGACGACAGATCTCTCTCGAACAACTGAGCGAATTCGACCTGTGCTTGCGCCAGCACCAGACCTGACAGACTGAGCCCTCGCTGTTCGTTTGGTCATTACGCATAGTCTAGTCCTACTCATGTCATGCGTGGCGGTTATTTGTCAATTCAACAATCGTAGGGGGCGCGTTGACCTTGCATGGTTTATGACGCCGATGTCAAGTCTCATGCACCCAACCGAGATGTGCATGGGTCTGGCGGTATATCAAGATTGGCTTTGATGTCGACTGAAGCAAAATGAGCAGACTGGGAGGTTGCAGAGCAGATCCCCAGGAGATGAGTGCTGTGGTCATTCGTCATTGACTTTCTAACTCCTGTTTACCAGTTGTACCTCTCATGGAGTCGCAATTCTCAACGATTTTTATGCATCAGAAACGAGTTTGGCAGCGCAGAGTTCACATGGAATGATGCACAATGACTCGAAGTCGAGTTCTAAGCGTCATCGTTTTGGCCCTGAGCCGTCTCTATATTTCACAGCACTTTGGGAGCAGGGAGACCCTGGCTTACAGTTCGATCACATCATGAACCTTTTAGTCGAGGTTGATCACGAAAATCGACGACTTGCAGAATAGAGGTCTCAACTGAGCATATCCCAGATACCGGTGGTCCAGTTAAAGGTCGTGCGAACCAACAAGCGGTCAGACAGTGGTCGATATCGAGTGTTCCAGCACGTGGCAGGTGACCTAGGGGACGCAGCACACATCTGGCTGGGACGTCGCACAAGACATATCGCGACATCATAGAATCGTCCTTCTCACGTTTTTCAAAGACGCAGTGCAACCTCAAGGACCCGAAACATAGGAATGCGGGTGCTGTTATATCGCTCTGGGACAGACTCGAAAGGACAGGCACGAGGCGTATTGTGCAACACACCGCATGACTGGATTCTGGTATGCTTGCTGCCGTGCTCGGTACTAGAATACGCGCACGCGCGTGCCCTCAGAGTGAGGACGTATAGCGCACAGGGATGATGAAATCAGTCTATTCCGAGCTGCTTACCTTGTCGAGCATACTTGAAGACATTGAGCTATCCAACACTCGGTTCCAATATACGACAACGGTGCACATACTTGCAGCAGTTGCCGTGCGTTCTTTTTCAGACCGCTACAGCTCGATATGTACCTCAATTATGCGTATGGATCAGCGGATTATGGGAGGGTCAATCCCTCAGGCTGTACAACCGGTGATCGCTGAGTCCAGTAACTCAAGTAACTCATATACATTGCCTCGTAAAGACTTTGTAGGATGTCGAGCCTACAATAATAGACAAAAGTCCAGACGTGACGAACACGAGCCAAGGAGAGGGGAAATGGTCTTCGAGAAGAGCAGACGTGGCCGATTACAAGCATGCCAATATCAATGATTCCCTCGAGCATCTGCAGGTTTCCGGCAGGAGGATTACAGCAAATAGAATACGAGTATCCACTGCCCACTTGGCATGACAGCTGCTGAAGGGAAAAGCCTGATTGGAAATGTACCAATACCTTGGCTTAAATGAGAGTCGTTCATTGCTTATCGAGCGGTACGAGGTCAGGTACATGCATGTAGCCTTATGCATATGCGGGTAAAAACGATACATTCTGGCCGACCCCTGTATCGCGTGCAATTGCGAGCCAACTCAGCAAGATGTCAGCAACTCGCTAATCCAGTGAAGGCACTCCGTGGCCATTGCATAGCATGTGCTGTAGCTCTTCGATAGGTTACCAAAAAGTATGGGAGTAAGTAAGCGACGAAAGATTGGGGAAAAGGGCAAGGGGCCAGCGGACATTTTTGTCGAAGGAATGCTGCGTCGCGCAAGCAGGTTTGGTTTGTGGCTTGGACACACTCTGCTTCCGGACGAAAGCAAGTGTATCCGAATCGCGCTGAAGCACGATATAATTGTTCCGATGTATGTGAAGGAAGTTATGCATATCGTCCACATTATCAGCTCGAGTAGCCGGCCAACTGTTGTTAGTTGAGGACAGGTGGTTGGCGTCAAGCGGCACATTAGGTTTCGCGAAGCTCTCCACAAACATCTTGTCTTCTGTTGGCGGAGAAATGCTTCATTGCACCATCTCAAGACCGAAAGACTATTCAGATGGACTTCTCGACTAGTGTCGAGATATTCGCCGGTTGGCGATCACCCATGTGTTTAACTCGGTCGAACATATGAATCTAATCACGCCCCGGTTACCGTGAGCCGTTCCGGCTCTTGTAGGGTTATCTAAACGCTCCTTGCACCTGAGAGGTAATGCCGTTTACGGCTCGTGGACCATCCCAGGAACGCCCGTGTCTACTAGCAACGCCCTGCCATGTCTATGCGGCTGAGAAGCACTGTCTTAGATCTGACAATGCTCCACAATATCGGCTGAGCAAGGGCCTCGAATGGAGAGAGCAAAGTAAATATCCAATCTTTCTTCCACCTTGAAGGATGAATCTTGTGGGTGGACAGGGTTCTGAGCTTGGCGATAAATGCTGAGCTTTAGAGGATTTGTCTTTGAAAGATGGCGGAAGGCTGAAGCAAGCTGTGTATCCATGAGCGAAGAGGCTGTGACCGGAGGATTATCACCCAGCTTGCGTAGTTGGCAGATCAGATACAAGGAAGTTGTAGCGTGCTGAGTATACAAGGGAGGTCCCTGCGTGCGCGGGATCATGGAGAGTTCAGCATTATTCATAATACTGCACTCCGCGAACAACAATCGTCGATGAGTCGCCACTAATCTTACCCCAGATTCGACTTCGAAACACTGAGCCTCTCTATTTGACGCCGGAGTCTTTTGCGAAGTCGTGCCAGTGTCAACGTTGAGAAGACCCATGTCTATCAACAGTGGGGTGGAAAAAGTGTATCTTTGGACACCCCCGATATGGACTAGTCCAAAGCTTGGCTCGGAGATCTCTTGGGACATCCTTGCGCGCCTTTGGCAAAGGGTAACCCCGGCGGCTGAGGTCTGACTAGCAGATCTAGAGGACACTAGTACGACGTAGTGTGTATCTCGTCAGCGTTCTCAAGTGGTGAGCGGAGGATTAACTTACTGCCCTGTTCGTTATCTTCGTATGCTCGCTGTGCTACAAGCATAGGTACAAGCATGATCAACAGATTACTGAAGCTCTCCTGAGCAACCAGGAGTCGACGACCATTCGTACGAAGATCGTCATTGCGCAGATGCACGAACGCATCACCATTCCTCGAATAATACTCCGCAGATTTCTATCGCGTCACTTGCAAGCACAAACGGCCCATGGCAGAGTGGGGATTGGCAAAGCTCCCGGGGTGCAGGCAGATCGAGCTGCACGTTAGCTGCTCTGCTGCAAATGCCATGCTAGATCCAATCTCTCCGACTGTCGCTCGGATAGTGGCTGATCTGGCGCTCTTCCTCCGAAGAAGGCTCGTGAAAAACTGATATTTGGATACGGCTCCGCTGTGCTACCCTTAAAGCGAGGCCTCAGAGCGATGTGCTTTCCTGACCTGACTTATGCTGACGCCATGATAGCACAGGGCGGGCCTCGACCCAACCACAGAGCGGCGTCTATATCCGGATGGGCGCGCCGAGCTTGGCGTCCGTATGCCATAAGCGGCATCGTTGTGCAGGAAGGTTGACCGTTTTGGGTCTTATCATGTTAACATCCGATTGGATCTCAAGTCGAACCGCGGTGACAAGCGCGTGCAGTCCTTCCGCTGGGGAGTTTAGGGTGGGTAGGAGAATTTGGAGGCGGGCTGACTCGTGCATGCGTTCGACGATAATGGGGCGGTTGGTGTGGTCGTAGTGTGTGCCTCCGACTGGAGCCCATGCTTTGAGCCCGCATGAAACCATACGAAACGTCGCCCATGATAGCTTGATTATGCACCAAATACGTTCCGTCCCTGGGAGCATCTGCCTCGCTTCGCTGGTACTCTAGTCGACAAGTCATGATGTGTCAAGGATCCGCAAACCAGACCCGAGCTTCATGCTCCTCCCTCAGCAGCTTTTAATAATACCATCAGTGTATCCAACTCGGTCAGGCTGGTCCAACACTTTAGTAGCACCTCATCTTCTCACCTCTCGCTCCGTCTTCTCACGTCTTCTCTTTCCTTCTCATATCTTCTCATCTTCCACTTTCTATCTTTCTTCATCATTGCATGCCAGGGTCATCGTTGACAGCTTAGCTCTCCTCTCCATCTCACAATGGTTTTCTGCACATATTGTGGTCACTCGTTCACCAGGGACGAGCATCTCGAAAGACATATCCTCACCCGTATGGCCAGCCGTTACCTCTTTCAGGAACAAACCCTTGCTGACAATCTCAGACACCAACGTTAAGCCGTTCAAGTGTTTCACCTGCCACATGTCATTCGCTAGACGGTAAGCCGCATACTGCTTGGCAAGACATTCCAGAACTTAGGCTAATCCTGTATCTAGCGATCTCCTCCAGAGACATTATACCGTCCATGGCCGAGACCAAAACCAAGAGATCATTCCTGCTGCCAATGGCATGATCCCCAAGTCAGCCGGAAGAACACCCATTGCTTGCAGCAACTGTGCCAAAACAAAGACCAAGTGCGACAAGAAGTTCCCATGCAGTCGATGTGCGGGCCGCAACCTTCGTTGCACCCTCCGTCCTACTCGTCGCTCCTCCAAGAATGCCAATCGTATGGGCTTGATCACTGCCGAGACCATCGCTAGTGGTGTTGCCAATGGCATCCTTCCTCCGGACCAAACCGTTGCTGCTGAGGCTGCTCCTATGCCTGTCACTTCCCCAAAGTCGGCCGAGAAACACATGCACCAGAAGCCTTCGAGTCCGGGGTCTGGTGTGCCTACAACTATTCCAGAGGAGAAGCTTATGAACGATGTCTCTGCTCAATACTTTGAGCAACCAATGTCTAATGGTCATACCCCTCCCGCCCAGCAAGTCTCACCTTTGCCTACGCCCGACTCTGGTTTTATTCAAGGACACATGCCTACCTACGAGGACTTCATGAACGGCACCAAGGAAGACGAGGCCAACCCTCGCTTCATGCTTGACTGGGGCCAGATGCCTATGCCCATGGGCTTCGACCACATGGCTCGTGCAGACTTAATGCTTGACCCTAGCATGGGCTTTGATCCCACCCAGTTGTCCTTGATGCCGCCCAACGAAAACACTCTTACCATCATTCCCGAGATGGCTAATGCCGGTGCTCCCTTGATCACACCTATTGAGACGCCAAAGGTCGAACGTTCGTTCGCCGACATGGATCTCGGTAACTCCAACATGTTCTATGCACACGCCAGACACATGTCGACCGCCTCGCTGGCGTCCAACGACGGACATGATATCAGATCTGTCATCGCTGCTCAGGACGGATGGAATGTATTCAGATGCACACCTACCGTTCCTTCGAGCTCGTGTCCAACCACCGCAAAGATGAACCTTGAATGCCTGGAGCAGACCCTCAAGAACCACGAGGGCTGGAGCACGTGGACTCCCACCTGGGATGAAGCCGACTTTGCTGGTGGCGAGAACCTGGCTGTCATGCAGCTCCATGAGAGCACGCGTGACAAGCTTCTCGCCATCACGCAGACTTTTCTCCACAAGGCTCTTGAGACCCACAAGGAAGGTCAACAAGGTGGTCAGTCTCCAATGTCAAACGGTGGCTCGAACTTCGTTCTCTTGCCACCAGCCAGAGTCCTCGAGTACTTCCTTCGATCATATGCCAACGGCTTCGAGAGATACTACTCATTGACATCACGAGGCATTCTTGACGCAAATGAGCTGATGCATTGTTACAATGACAAAGCTTCTTGTCTCTTGGTCCTTATGATGATCGCTCAAGGCTCAATGAACATCAGCTCCGTCGAGGCCAGATGGCTTGCTGGTGGTCTCACTGAAGCTTGCCGTATCTCGCTCTTTGACCTTATCGAGCGCAACATTACGATGGCCAGTGACCCAATCGCTCTCCACTCTGCCCTTCTCTTCACCTCTCAAGCTGCCTGGAGTGGAGACAAGTGGCAGATGGATATTGCAATGGGTCAGCGAAGCATGTACTTCCACATGCTGCGACACTCGGGTGTTCTGGACGGCAGAGCATTTGCATCTCCTCAGATCGACCATCAGGGCAACGCTGACTCTCTGTGGACCGAATGGATCCAGCACGAGAGCCGCAGTCGACTTGTCTACTCGTGGGTCATGATCGATCAAGATCTTGCTCTGTTCCATGATACCGCACCGCTTTTCTCTGTGACCGAGTTTGGCGCTCCTATGCCTGATTCCGATCGCTTGTGGCAGGCCAAGAGCGCACCTGAATGGTCACAGATCTTCGAACAGGTACATGAGTTCTCGAGCGGCTACTCCTCTCTTGGCTCGGGCGCCAGACCCATGTCCCTGCACGATCTGTTCCGTCACTTCTTAGATGACGAGATGGCTTCCCTTGGCATCGGAATGACGCCTCTACAGATGAGGCTACTCCTACACCCTCTCCAGTCTATGGTTTGTCACTACGGCCAGCTCATGAGCTGCTTCTCCGATTCACTTTCGTCACGCAACAAGACACGCACCGTCACTGCATCATCGACTAGATGTCGTTTGGAAGAAGTACAGTCACTGCTTCAACGATGGTACGACATGGCCGACCGCTATCTTAAGGTCAACCCTATCTGTGCCGTCATGCAAGCCAACCTTGTTATGTTCCACCTTATCAGCCTGAATGCTGTCACGAACTTCTCCGAGATCGAGCGTCTGGCTCGTCGTGAAGGTTTCGACGGCACCTACCAGCAGTTGGTCTGGACTCACAAGAGATGCATCGCCGATGTTGAGGAGGCTGTCTTCCACTGCGGGCAAGTCTTGCGTATCATTCGCTCTATGCCCCGCGGTGTCCGTCCTCCGTGGTGGGCTGGTGCAGTCTACCGCGCTGCTCTTGTGCTTTGGACTGATAGTCTGATCAACAAGGAAACGCCGGCTGCAACTGCTACTGGCGGCTTCCCCTCGCCGGGACCTAGCTTTGCAATTGATGCATTGCCAGTTGATCACCCTATGGTCGTTCGCTTCTTGAGCAAGCGTGTGGGTCAGCCTGCCCTTAGCAAGAGGGATGGTACTCACGTTCCGATGGACCATGGCGTCACTGTCCTTGCTCACTGTATTGAGATCATGGACGAGGGCACATCCAACAGATTTGTTGACGGCGTCCGCAACAAGCTCGACCGTTTGATGAGGAGCTGAGCGATCCCATTTCATGTTTTACGACCTTTTCCTTACTCTTCCTGTCCAAAATAGATGGGCTTGGTGTCATCGGTGTTGGTGGTATTGCGTTTGCTTCTTGTCCTTTCCTGTTTTGACGATAATGTCTTTGATACCAAAGGGGTGGGCAACCTCGAACCGCAATGGAAGCGGTCACTGGCGTTTTGTTGTGCTTTGCTGTTCTGTTCCCCTCTTTCAAGTAGACCTTGATGCAACATATCCAATTCGATCTTTCTTGAACTCTTTCTCCCTCTTCCAGTGCCATGACTTCCTTGTCTTCTTCAACCATGCTGCAGATCATATCCATCCCTCCTTGCGAATCCAACCATGATCCTCTCTGAGTTTCTGCATCAAGTTTCGTCGTCGAAGTCGTTCCCATACTGGTTATGTCGAAGTGGTTCATTTGAGTTGGTTCAGTCGTCATAGTAGGCGAGGCTCTCTGATGTGCAACTCCAGCCACAACACCGAGTATAGGAAGAAACAGTAACTCGAAGACGCTGAGAAAGGACGACTTTATAACAACTCCCATGACCGGACAAACCAACATTGTCCGGCGTGCATGGATGATCAGATTTTTGTTTTGCCCTTGACACAGTGTGACGCAAATTGAAAATAGCAGATCAAACCAACAATGTCCGGAGGTGCACTTCGGAGGTGAGGAGGTCTCGTGTCTAGTATGGTGATCCGGATTCTGGAGATGGAACAGAACACCTGATCTCAGACCACATCACTGACTCTGGCTGCTATGCTCCTCTCAATGTTTTCACAAAACAAGCGGTGTTCAGAATGAGATTGCTATCTGTATTGTTGTGCTATCTGTGCTGTCTCGGGGCCCTGTCAAACACCCTAGAAGCGAGTCGACCACCCATGTTGCTATTTTGCCTCTGCCGGACGGACAACACTTTTTCCACGCTTCCCCTCACGCATCTCAGGAAACAGTGTTTCTGATCTCCTAGCTCTTTCCGGCCGTATCGTAGCTGCTCACCGCATCTCGGTGAACTGTTTCCATGCTTGCTTGACAGTGTAAATTCCTTTCCCCATGGAGTCCCGCAAAAGGATCACCATCACTGGGGTGATTGTCAATTGCAAGCAGGTTTTCCAAGCCTGGGCGTAGCAGCAACACACTGGTCCTCAAAGAGAGCTCCGGGGACCGGTAGTGGCCCAGTAGTCCTGCTGTTGGTGAGGAAGGTTCCAGGAATAGGAGTCGCTGCTGCAGCGGACTGAGCGGGCAGCCGATACAATCCGGAGCTATGGGCACACTGCATGATGCATGGAGTGCACAAAATTATCCTGGATAGATATGCAACGAGCCCGAAAAGAAGGTGTCACAACAAGTAAGAGCGAGAGGGTAGTGAAAGGCCGCGCAATTGTACGTCTGAACAAGGTCGACTTCCAAGACGGCGTCCAAGACTACAAGAACACGGGAAAAGCTGTCAGACCATAGATGACAAACACTCATTCATCTGCCAAGCACAATCTGACGAAGATCCTCGTGGTTTCCAAGGCTCAGCAGAGTCACCACGAGCGTGGTATCACGTTGGGCAAACACGTTCTCTCTCGCTGTACTTAGCCATGAATTGTGGTCTTTGCCTTCGGCTGGCCACCATCACCACGTTGCTGACAAAACAGTACATGCCGTGTTCTCAGCGATCCATTATCATCATGGCGGACAAACTCAACAATCTGCTGTAGCATTGCCCGTTTCCATGATGCTTTGGCGAGGCCTTCACGGCGGAGATGGCACCGGTGAGTCCACTACACGAAAAGGAAGCGGCTTTTCGAGGCTTATGGGCTCGCCTCGACGAGCTGAAGCTCAGGAATGCAGATACGAGCCCTGAGGGCATTTCTGGATCCCGAGGGATTCGATAGCGCATCCAAGGAGTCCAGACGAGAGAAAGGTGGGCGAGACGAACAGACAAGCATTCGATAATTGCTGCAAGCAAACTGCCAGCGCTTATGCAAAAAGCCACCCTGCTCCTTCCTCCTCAACAACCCGCAACCCGCGACGACGTGCAAACAAACTTCGGACTTGGCGTACTTGCCAGATCTGATTAGGTAGGCCGGTAGGGTATGGCGAAAAGTACCCCACAGATCTCGAAACGGGTTCCGCACACCGGACCGCGATTTGTCCCGCGTCGAGCTTTTCCGTTTCTAGTTGGAAGTATAATAGCTCGACAATTCGGGCACAGCCGGAGCGCCGGTTTGGAACCAATCTGAAGCACTCGAGTGTGAGCCGCATGAAAACTCTCCGAGAGCCGCGGCTAAACTTGGATGTTTCGTAACAGGCCTATGCATCAAGTATTCTTGGAATGCTAAGGACAACAAGAGGTGCCAGACTTGGCTCGAGAGCATGCCAACCAAACGACTGGCGAAGAGCAAAGACATGGTCACCAAGGAGATCAAAACAGCAGAAGCAGTAGTATCTGAGGTTTCACGAGCTGTTGCAGTGGTGAGGTAAACGACTATCTTCGGGAGCATGGATGTTCCTCGACAGCTCGGCAATGATCGCCTCTATCCTGCATCCAAGACTCGAAGTCCGAAGATTGGCTGGCAACCGCGTCCGTGCTGAACGTCCATTCTGCAACTGCCCCAGCGCGATTTGCCTGCCATGCTGCTTCCACGCTCGACTTTCTGCGTGGAGGCCTGCCGGCCATTGCTTGTCGATAATGCCTCTCCGAAACTCACACGGAGGATTGAGAGCATGTTCGCTCCTCGCTCTTTCGGGGTCTTCGCCCGGCGCGAAGATCCCTTTGCACACTACCGCCTTGTCGCCCATTCAAGCTTAGCTAGCTATCGATGAGGTCGGTCCACTGCCATCTGCTACACTCGCTGCCCAGTGCTTGTCTGAACCATTGCCTCTACCAAACCCGAGTGGAGCCGTCATGTTCTATCATTGGGATATTCTCCGAACAAGGGCTCAACACCTCGGAGCTTTCTTGAGAACGAAAGAGCGAGCATCAATGGTATATAGAGGTCTACAATCACCAGGCTAAGTCATTCTTTTCTCATCATCAATCAACTCCTCATCCAATCCACTCCTCTTCAAAAGCCACTCGCTTCAATCACCACTTTTCCACTCTTCACCAACCAACCCAACAACCACAATCACAATGTCTGCTATTGAGACTTCTCGCCTCGACGGAAAGGTCGCCCTTGTCACTGGCTCTGGTAAGTCTTCTGCCACTGTTTCATCCCATCCACTTTTCTAATAAATATCAACAGGCCGTGGTATCGGCAAGGCTATGGCCATTGAGCTCGGAAAGCGTGGTGCCAAGGTCATTGTCAACTACGCCAACTCTGCCGATGCTGCCAACCAAGTCGTCGAGGAGATCAAGAAGAACGGCTCCGACGCCATTGCCCTCAAAGCCAACGTCGGTGAGGTCTCGGAGACCATCAAGCTCTTCGACCAGGCCGTCGAGCACTTCGGTCAGCTCGACATTGTCTGCTCCAACTCTGGTGTCGTCTCCTTCGGCCACCTCAAGGATGTCACCGAGGAGGAGTTCGACCGCGTCTTCAAGATCAACACCCGTGGCCAGTTCTTCGTTGCCCGTGAGGCCTACAAGCACCTTTCCGTCGGCGGCCGCATCATCCTGATGGGCTCCATCACCGGCCAGGCCAAGGGTGTCCCCAAGCACACCGTCTACTCTGGCTCCAAGGGTGCCATCGAGACCTTCGTCCGCTGCATGGCCATCGACTGCGGTGACAAGCGCATCACCGTCAACGCCGTTGCCCCCGGTGGCATCAAGACCGACATGTACCACGCCGTCTGCCGCGAGTACATCCCCGGCGGCGAGAACCTCTCCGACGACCAGGTCGACGAGTACGCCAAGACCTGGTCGCCCATGCAGCGTGTCGGCCAGCCCGTCGACATTGCCCGCGTCGTCTGCTTCCTCGCCTCCCAGGACGGCGAGTGGGTCAACGGCAAGGTCATTGGCATTGACGGTGCCGCCTGCATGTAAAAGAGTCTACTCTTTTCTCTTCCACTTTTTCATGAGCCACAGCATGTTAGTGCCTGGAGCACATGGATGATTTTACACCAGTTTTCCTTTGTTTTCTCTGATCATGAGCGGATGGCGTTTATTATTACTATAATGTTGATGGCAAAAAGAAGGGATTTACAGGTTGAACCTGGATCTTTGAAATCAAGCTATTTTTCATACTAGACAGCACAAAAAAAAATTGGAGTCTCAGCATTTTCTGAAAAACGATTCTTTTTTGTTCCATGCTTGTGATATGCTCGTTCTGTATTCATTGTTGACTGACTTTGAATGCTTCGATCGTTTTCTGTCTTGATCTTCTATCTTTCATCAAGACCAGGAGATTAGGAGGGAAGGCAACGAGCAGTGTTTCAGTCATCCACTCTCTGCTGTCACCCGTCTTAGCACGCTCACATTCCCTCCAACAACTGCAACAGATCCCTCTTCTTGGCATCCTTGATCCTCCTCTTCTTCTTGCCGTCCTCTTGTTTCGCCCCTTCTGTTTCTTGTTCCCTTTTCTTCCTTTCTGCTTCCATTGTCCTGGTTTGCTCGGCATCTTTGACCCAACACTGTATCTCGTCTGCAGAGAAAAGTGAATTTGTTGATGCGGTGGGAGGTTGACGTCCCAGTTGGATAAGAGACAGCGGTATCGTTGGGGACGAAGAAGCAGAAGTCAAGTTACTGATAATGTATGTATCCACCAGATCCAAGTACTTCCTTCCATTGGGTGTATCCCTTAGCCTCGCCTCTACATACGCAAAAAACGAGTCGCTACTTTTGATCAGCACTGCACACCAACAACCAAGAAAAGAAAATGTACTCACTTGGTTCTTTTCCACCCCTTGCCTTTTGCGATTCTGTTTGCTGGTTTGATACTGATACCACAACGACTAATCACCACCAACCTCAATTGCTTAAACCCATCCAATTCAGCCAATGCAAGTTCCGTGATCGCGGGCTGGAAGCGCAGAACCAGCGTTTTCAAACAAGGAAACGCGAAACTGTGTTTCGCCTGTTTATTCCAGAGTCTGACTGTATCGTCTGTGATCATGGAAGTCTGCTTTGTGGACGCAGAGCAACCGATGAAATGTAAAGAAATTAGATTGGGGAGAGAGGATAGGACTTGGATGGAAGAAGTATAGTCTGCGATTGTGGAGACGAGGGTGAGGGAGGTAAGATATTCGAGAGGTGAGGCAGAGATGGAAGGGAGAAGCAGGGAGAGGGGGATATGGTGGTGGGTTGTTGTTTTATGGGTGGAAGTTGGCGGAGAGGAGGGAGAGGTCTTTGTAAATATTTGCCAGAGGTGGAGGGATTCGAGGTTGCTGTAATGGGGTGTGTTAGTGAGATGATGTTGATGTTCGAATTCGGTTTGCTTGTTGTCAGGTAGAAGGATAAGTAGGTCTTGTGTGCTTTGTGTTGTGAAGCTGGTGAAGATGGATTGAAATCACATATCGAGCGATTTCTCATCGTCAACAGGATGCAATCAAACACGACTATCACCATGCCATATTTGAGCCCATCAAAAGGCCTCAGTATACCCAGATTAGTCGCCCACCCTCAGTAGCAACCTCAGTCTCACCATCGGGCCAAAAAATGCTTGTCATGGGTGTAACCCTGCCCGCATCTCAACCTCAAAACGCAATACCAACAACACAACGCAACACAAAGGAAACCAAAACTTACTGCTCTAAAACCTCCCGCCAAACCCTCTGCAACATAATCTCCGGCACAGCCTCCAAACTCTGCACCTCCAGCATATCCAAGTGATTCAACAAACACCTCATCGCCATCGTCTCCAGAGCATCAACTCCTTGGCTCGAAGACAGGGGAGGTGGTGTACCGATGAATTGATGCATGAATTCGTGGATTTTTGAGGATATGGGTCGTGGAGATGTTGTGAGGATGGTTTCGTTCCAGGATAGGCCGGATGATGTGTCGTGGTGTTGCGACTGCTGTGGGTGGTTGAGGGGTCTTTGGCTCATGTTGGATGTGTGTAAGTGTTGAAGGAGAGAGTGTTGATTTAATGTTGTAGGAGATGGTGTTGTTCTCGTGCGAATATTGATTGTAGTTGTATTCGTCTGGTCTGCCAGTCCGGGTCGATTGTTGTGCTTCACGCTGTTTTGGAACGTTGCCAGAGATAAGTAGCATGAGTGCTTGTTCAGCTAGAGGGTGAAAAGAAACTTGTTTGCAAAATGCAGAAACGAGTGTTGGATGACTGTGATACGCACAGCGATTCGAAGGTAAAATCTCGATAATCGGCGCGTACCAAGCAGGCGCTCGGCGTCAAGCGATATCAAATTGTTCACCATCACAAGCAGGGGAATGAGATAGATAGAGTGCATCAAAGTTCATACTACTTCTAGAGTACAGGATTCTGTAGAAAAATTGGTCGTTGCAACAAGCCAACAACTGAAAGATACCCATAAAAAAATCCCATAATGCCCGAAAAACGCCAGGGTGCGTGTTTGTTGCACCACTCAGCTTTTCTTTTGACTTGCTACTTTCAGAGCGAATCATTTAAAGCTCATCGTGCTCAGCAAGGTCACCGTCGCTGTCAACGAGACCATCCTTGACAACGGCAGCAGCCTCACCAGCCTTCTCGACAACTGCGTCCTTGACGGCACCAGCGACCTTAGCGGCGACACCCTCGGTGGCAGCCTCGGCCTGCTTGGGCATACCCTCAGTCTCAACATCATCGCTCTTAACGTCGGCGTCAATCTTGTGGCTACCGTTCTCACGGATGAAAGTGGCGAGGTCCTCAACAGTGCGGGCACCGCTGTACTCGATAGGCTCACCCTTACCGTGGGCAGGGAAGAGCTTGATGGTAGGGAAGCCCTGGATCTCATCGGGAACATCGTTGGCAGTGGCATCGACCTTGGCGATGGTGACCTTGTTGGAGTGGGGCTTGAACATCTCACCGAGCTCCTCGTACTTGGGAGCAAGGGACTTGCAGTGACCGCACCAGGGAGCGTAGAACTCGACCAGGACATCCTTGTCGGCGTTCATGACAATCTCGTCGTAGTTCTTGGCAACAATGACAGTGACGGGGCCGTCGTTCTTCTTGGGGACGGGCTCGGACTTGATGCTGGGGTCGACTTTGCCGGCAACAAAGTCGTCAAGGAACTTGGTGATCTTCTTGGTGGAGAGGTCAGTGCCCTCGAAGGGGAACTTCTGGTTCTTCTGGGTGTCCTGGATGGCGAAGGCGGGCCACTTGCCGACCTCGAGGTTGAGGTTGCCGGCGTGTTGACCGAAGGCCTTGGCGTCGATGGTAGCAAAGTTGACCTTGCCCTTGTGCTTCTCGGCGACCGACTTGAGGGAAGTGGCAAGAGTCTCACGCTCCTCGGGAGTCTCGGCGAAGATGTAGGCGAGGGGGATACCGGCCTGCGAGTGCAGTGTTAGCTATGCGCTTGGAGAGGAATCCAGAGCAAAACTTACGGCCATGTAGGTGGAGTAGGTCTCGGGACCAACCTCACCGATGAGAGGAACAGAGGCAGTGTTGGCGAAGGTGGTGATGGCTTCCTTGGTGAACTTCTCGTCAAAGGTGTTCTTACCCTCATCGAAGCTCTTGTAAAGAACAATCGAGGGCTGCTTGACGCCCTCGGCCTTGGCCAGAGCGGCGTCGCTGGTGGCACCGAAAAGGAAGTTGTCGCGGAGGCCGTTGGCGGCAGCGGTGAAAGTCTCGTTGGAAGCCTTGTCGTCGGCGGCAAAGTAGCCAACCAGGACGACCTTGTCGGCGGTCTTGAAGTCCTCAATGGTGGCCTTGTCGACGATGGAGACGGCGGGAAGGGATTGCTTGGTCATGTACGAGACAATGCTGCAGAGATGTTAGCCAAAACTCTCCTGTCGTGCTGACGCTGGTACAACGTACGCAGGGGCCTTGCGCTGGCCGCTGTAAGGGGAGACATTGTCGAGGCCTCTGAAGACCTTGAGAGTAGGGTATCCCTCGACACCGTGGTCGCGGCAGAGGTCGGCCTCCTCGGTGCAGTCAATCTTGGCCAGGGCAATGTTCTTCTCCTTGAGGGTGGTAGCGGCCTCCTCGTACTCGGGTGCGAGAGCCTTGCAGTGTCCGCACCAGGGGGCGAAGACTGTGAGGTGTTGTCAGACGTGCGCTCAGAATATAGCGGAGAGGAAATAGTGCTTACACTCTGCGAGGACGAGGTCGTTCTCCTCGACGAAACCCTTGAAGGTGTCCTGCTTAAGGTCGACAACGTCGGAAGCGGCGGCCAGGGCGGCTGCGCCGAGCAGACCCAGAGCTGCAAAGTTGCGCATTGTGATGTGTTGTGTGGAAAAGTGGGAGAAAGAGAAACAGATCAAGGACAAGCACAGTATGGAAAAGTGCAATGTCTGGAGGGTGCTTCTTGAAAGAGACAGATCACCTTGACTGCTGCTTGCTAAGCCGGAAGGGACCAACTGGCCTCACACGCCCGAAGCTTCGTGAACCCCGCCTTGCGCCTTCCTTCCAAAAATTGCCCCTGGTTTCAGCTCTCTCTAGACCCTTAATCTTCAATCTATTTCATCTCTACATATTGCCGTGGCTGTTCATGCTATAGCCTCGTGTCGCTTAGCGAGCAACCCATCATCTGACCATCGTACAGAGCAATGAAACCATTGGACTCGACCTGCTGAGCATATCATTTGTTAAGAAAGGGGTATCTGAATTTAGGGAAACCATCTACTTGTACTCGGATATGGCCATCCGATAAGCATGCCGCGGCTTCAACAAGGGAAAGCCCAGAACACGACCATCAGCTTTCAGTACACCATCTTCATCATAACTCGAGACATTACAGCTCCTGTACCCAAACCTCCATCTTGCCCATATCCGCTCCTTCTTTGCCTGCCTTTTCTTTTGCAGTCATCACCATCATTTCCAAATCGTCCTCGTCGCCCATGGTAACCATGTCTCCCTCTTCGTCCTTCATTTTCAACTTGAAGCTTTCTCTACCCGTGAAGCCGAATTTCTTGCGTATTTGCTCGACAAACGTGTCGTAAGAGACGTCGGGCTGTATCATGACATAGCGCGTATCCGATCCAAATACCTTGACGCGGATCTTGCGAAGGGTGGAAAGAGCAGGCTGTGGTTGTTGGTGAGCGGCAGGTGTGATTTCGTAGGGTAGTGCGTTTGTGATGGTGGTCTGGAGGGCTTGCAGAGAAGAGTCCTTGTCAAAGGATGGCTGCGTCTCCTTGGCTTCTTCCTCGAGACTTTCGTCCTCTTCGGCGATGGATCGAGGATATTCGCGCAAGGATTGTCCTCCTGATCTGCTGCGTTGGTGGTGGAAAGATGTCGGTTGGAGTTTCTCGGGCTCGGAGAGTGCTTGTTGTACAGCTGTGGCCACCGTGTCTGGTGTATACACATCTGGTCGTAAGACGTGTGATTCATCATTGGCGTGGTGAGTATCAGAGTATCTATTGTGTTCACGCATTCTTGGCGGACTTGAACGTGATGATTGCGTGTCTCGTGCTCTAGGTCTCTCCGAAGCAGATCTCTTGGTGCCCAGTCGTGGCTTCTCTATCACAAGACTCGTCGTTGATGAAAATGCCTGCTCGAAAGCGGCCAATCCCAGATCCAATTTGGCGGGTTTTGGTACCGAAGGACGGCTTTGATGCATTCCTGTTGGCATACTTGCTGTGCTTTCGGACGATTTCCGTTTTGTGTTTGCGGCTGTGGTCGAAGCTGCTCTATCGGCTTCTGGTGGGGGAGTCGGTGGAAACATGTTCCTGTGAATCGGTGGTTCCGACTGCTGACGTGAACGACTTGCAAGACCTGGTTTCACGAGATTGATGGCAGCATATGATAGCTTTTCCTCAGGACGGTCGTCTATTGCAAAGCTAGAGGCAGTCAAATTCCGTCGAGAATCCAGAAATACTTGGTTAGATCGACCTTGAGCCCGGACAAGAGTCGACGTCCCAAGGTAGTTCTTGGATTTGATGTTCTTGACTTTTGCCTCGTTTGGCCTGTAGAGTATGCCCACTGGAATCGAAAAAACGGTATATCCCTACTATCGTCAACAATGCCTAGCAATGATTATCTCACAACAGAAGACTCACCTCAGCTTGCTCACGTATCGCTTCGTCGATGACATCGTGATCAGGTACAGCCTTTTCCTTCGATGCATAGAACAGATCCTGAAGACCGGCACTCCGTTGCTGCAGATAGATGTAGCAGAGACCACGATTGAAAAGTGCTTCGCAAGAATGGAGCTTGAACTTGAGACCCAATTGATCATAATCAATCCATCTGTTGCCGCGGAGGTAGAGCAAAGTATCGTTGAAATTGGCAAGAGCCTCTTCAAAGTCGCCTAGAAGAAAGTTTGAGACACCCTGCTGGAAATAGGCGATTGCCATGTATTGATCAAAGTGAATTGCTCTCTGATAGCATTGAACCTGTCGCACGCATAAGTATTGAACAGAGAACAACACAGTATTGTTACTTGCAGCTTGAGTATGCTCTCCCAATGTCGCATGTATCACGGCGCAATTGAAGAGGATCTTCGACGTGTCTGCGACTGTCATGAATGCTCGAAGAGCAGCATCGTATTCGTTGTAGTCATAATGCTCCAATGCTCGCACCCATGTTTCAATCTCCTTGAGAGACCGTCAGCAGAGTTCTGCCCTAGTGAGACGACATGACTTACTTGCTTGAGAGACATGGCTAAGAAAGAGATATACAACAAGATGTTCTACCGACCGAGCATGTGGTTGATAATCAGACGTTCGAGGATTGTGACAATACGGAGAACACAACAGGTATAATCATGCATTTGTTTGATCACGGATTGCGGAGTCGATCTGCGTGCAGTACTTTTACAGACAATTGAGGAGAGACACAGACCTACATGGACAATCAGGGGATATAACATGCAGCCCTGAGCGGACCAAAAGCAGTGTGCTACGTCGAGAAGCGTGGGGTACTTGGGCGCTTGAGCGATCGATGGCATTGGCTAGAAAGCGTCAAGAGGCCAATCACGGAAACAGCTGATGCACTTGGCGGCGATGCATATCATGCAGGTCGACTCGGTTGGTGGGCGGCGCTTAGAACGGACATTTGAGTACATTCAAGCGTGTGAAGAACTGAATCGAGAATGCTGGTTTCGACTCAAGCCGCTTGGCTGACTTCGGATTTAAAGCGACCATCCAATTGTCTGTCACATCTTGGTGTCGCTCGTTGTGATTCGAGTTTACGGATATCTCGCTTCAAGGATGAATTTCTTGGACAAAGTCGGTGTGTTTCCTAGTTGGAGGTGTCATGCTGGTGTTGGGTGCATGCTGTGTTGGCAATGTTCATAACTCGTTATTCCAAGACAAATAAGACCATGTATCTTGCGGATATGCTCGAAGGTGAGCGCGTATTTACACGGTACTTCCCTCTCTTTGCGACGGCTCAGAGCATGCCCTTTCCGACTTGCTCCGTCCTCTCTTCCCACACAGTCTTGCCCGAGCACGAGCAGACAGTCTTGTCATTGTCCCAAACGCCGGCACTTCTGGCAATGACGCCTACAAGAGTGTCGGGATCCTCTTTGTCGAACTTGCCGTCTTGTTGCCTGGAGACGACTATGCTGCGACCGATCATCTCCCAGATCTGGATGGGCTTGTCGAGGAAGACGGACGCGATGCCACTCTTGTTGACTTCGACGGTGCCGAAGATGCCTCTTGCAGATTGAGGTTTACCCTCGTTCTTGGCACGCAGCATATCCCAGATAGCACCAGTGTTCTCAGCGCCGCGCGAGATGTCGCCAGTCTCGCGAACGGTCGCATAATATGTACCAGGAGAAAGACCACGGATGGAGAGGTCGATGATGGTCATGTTGGCAGCGACCTGGACCATGCGGATCAGGCCGCGCACCTGATCTTTCACGGAAGTCGAGTGTGTTTCGAGGATGCAGACAGCGGCGCTCTCGGACTTGCCTGAGCCTCTCAAGATGGCATCGCGACCGGTATCCTGAATGGCGGCGACGATGGCCGAAGGAGCGGCAGTGCCGTTCACTGAGATGAGCTGGTTCGCAAGGTCGGCTGACACATTTTGAATGCCTTGTCGAAAGTTAGAGAAACAGAAAGTAGATGGAGGGGTAGCGAGAGCATGTACCGGCAATCTTGTACAAGGACGTTGAGACGTCTTTGATGCACGAGTCACAGCTGAGAGGCACTGCGAAGGTTGTTTCGAACGAAGGAATCATGTTGATATACACGCAGTACGAAACAAGTCTATAGGAGAGCAGAAAGACAACATGATGGGTGGTCTTGTTGCAATAGTGAGAGAGCGAGCCGGTTGCGCCTTCGGTGATTTCAAAGCCGCCGCCTTTTGGTCTTGGCACCTTTTGTTCCATCGAGAATTGATTGTCGCATGAGAGAGCCATCGCCATACCACCACATATTCCTGTCGCCCTCGAGCACACGACACTTGACATCGCCCTAGTCCTCGTCCAAGAGCCATCGTCAATACGCCAGCGCGCGCCTGAGCCCTCTCCGAAATACCACCCAGGCCACCGAGCCTTCCTCAATTCACAATGTCGCAATACGTCGGAAAGGTACATACCGCAAGCCTTGGAAAGCAGGATACAAAAAGAGCAAAGGGACTGAGAGAACTCTAGACAAACCTCGCCTACTCGCGCGCATGGCACCTCATCGACGTGGGCGCCGACCCCCGTCCCCTCGGTCGCATTGCCTCGCAAATCGCCATTACCCTCATGGGCAAGCACAAGCCCATCTGGGACCCCTCGACCGACTGCGGAGACTATGTTGTTGCCGTCGGTCTGCACGACCTGCACACCACCGGAAAGAAGCGCTACCAGAAAAAGTACTACAGCCACACCACTCGTCCCGGTAGCTTGAAGGAGATTACCATGGACCGTATGATGGAGAAGTGGGGTGGTTCAGAGGTCTTGAGGAGAGCTGTCAGGGGTATGCTGCCCAAGAACAGACTGAGAGACGACCGTATGGCCAGGCTGAAGAGTGAGTACTTATCCAAGCTATACGAACCTGATTTCCTCTAACCACAACATCTGCAGTGTTCGAGGGCGTCGCTCACCCCTACAAGCAAAATATCATCAAGGACTACACCCGCCCTTCAATAGCACAACAACCCGAGGTCAAGGTTGCCTTTGCCCAGCAGAAGCAGCAATGATTGCATCACAGTCCTTGTACTATTTAGCATCCACTGTTCTTCATGGCGTGCAAGGCATCATCTTCCACTCGGCGTGTCAATCGGTTTGTGTAAAATTTCCTTTCTTGTACCAGAACTCATGTAGATATAACCGCGCTGTATTGCCAGCCCACTTTTAACGCCCATCACAAAAAACATATTATCCTCATATCATGAATGCTCCTCTATTACTCTCGTATCAATCGACAGTCGATTTACAGCTTGGCCTTGGGATCCTTTCTCGACACACGGCAGTGAATCAGACCGTTGGGGTCGCTCTGAGGAGCGTAGACTTCGGCATCCTTGCCGGTGTTCTTCAAGCCCTTGAACCAGCTGAGGTCAACTTCAAAGTAGTGCTTGTTGGGCAGAGTGTACTCGATATCCGTCGTGTCAGGGGCAGCGGCAAGAATCTGGTTGCACATGTTGTACATGGTGGCTTGCACGCTGGCGCTGTTCTCCTTTGCAAACGTGTCGACGGTGATTTGTCTGGCAGCCTCGTAAGACTTGTTGAACTTGTCCTGCTCCTTGCGGACCTGCTCGACGTTCTTGAACTGCTTCCACTGCCACGAGTTCTGGACTTCGGTGCTGAGGATACGGTCCCAGGTCTCGGGGAGTCTGGTGTACTCGTCTCTGTGGAAGCCGTAGAAGGCGGATCCGGTGCTCTTGAGAACCAGCAGGCCGTCGATGCCTGACTTGATCGTGATGCCCTGGCCGCGTCTTGCGACAAGCTCAACAGTACGCTTATCGGTACCGTCGCGAAGGAAAGAGTGAGGGTGAGCGCTTCCGTCGACGGTCATGCGGCTCCAGCGGTGGACGATGATCTTGACATTTGCGACATGGATGTGGCTGTAAGTGTCGATGAAGTGCTGGCCGAGGATGGCAGCGAAGAGCTCGGGAGGGTCGACGGGGTTCTGCTTGGCGAGGACGTAGACTGTTTGCTTTTGGGTATCGGTTGCGACGACGGGCGAGTTGTCTGCCTTGGTGTAGCTGCAAGGCGTCAGACCCATTCACGAAACACCTTGATGTTTTGGTGCGACTTACGATTCTTCAATGTCACCTTCAAGAAGAGTGCAGACAGTCATCTCAGTGACATGCTGGACACCGTTCTCCTCACGACGGACCTTGAACAGGCGGACATTGTCCTTGCCGTATTTCGCATAGCTGAGTTGTGACTGGGACATTTTTGGATGTGTCTTGAGCTCGGAAGATTAGAATATGTGGGGAAGCAGATAGAAGAGATGTTGGAGGAATGCAAGGATATGTATAGGAGTGACTACTTGATCAAGAGCGGGCAGAATACGACGGGCAGGACCAGGTACATATAACCATGGACGATAGAGCTTATCACTTGTTCTGGGCGGGTGCGCCCGCGAAGGGTAACGGGATTTGGTGTACTCGACTGGGCCGGTCTATCGGCGAAGCCCGACGTGAACAGGTGGGAGTGTCCGTCGACAGGCAATTGTATCCGACAGCGGCGGCGCGACTGTAGACGATATCAAATGTCAGGAGATGTTGTCTCGATCCCCAACAAAACCACGTATGCACAAGATTGGACTTTTGTAAAGATTCAAGGAGGAAGGCGCGGTAAAGAGCGGCGGAGAAGGGGTTCGTCGAAAAAGGCAGTCGCGGGGCCAGCGAAGGCAAGGGCGGAGAGCTGGAGGCTCGAAACACAGATGCTGAAACAGCCTTGGCGCTTCCATCATCGCATCAACAGCTGCAACTACCTACTTATTAGCATACGTATAGCATCGCCGTCGCTGCATACAGAGATCTGGTTGTCGGGACGGAGCCGATGCGCTCTCTGGACCTTGTAGCTGCCGCTGCCGGCTCTCGACACATATCCATGACTTGTTAACCCTATGCCGCCCATGACAAGGCCCACGGCGCATTCTGTGACCGGACACACCCAAGACCAATCGCTCCTGCCGCCTCAGTTCAAGGACCATCGCTCTCACTCGGCCACGAGTCTGGTGTCCAAGACGCTTCCACCCGGCAGCTTCTCGACCGAACTACGTCCAACCGTCTCGCGCGTCGACAATGGCCGCATCGACTTCTCTACCTTTGACTCGGATCAATCTGCTTCCACCGTGACAACCGAACAGCGCCTTGCCGACTATCGCGACAAGATCGAGAAAGAGACAAAGATCAAAATTGGCAGTGAGAACCTGCTCGAGGCTCTCAACTCAAAGAATGCGAAGCAAAGTCGGGACCAGCGTCGTCTGGTCGAGTCGGAGCTCAACACTTCCAATCGCAAGATTGCTCAGCTGAAGCTTGACCTCGAAGCTGAGATCCAACGGGCAAAGGAATCCGTCACAAGTCCTGCCAATCGTCTCTCCTTTGCTATTCCGCAGAGATCCCCGTCCAACCTAACCCTGCTACAAAATGCCGAACCAGATGACCTGGACCCGGAATCAGAATCGCCGACGTACATTCTTGCAGAGATTCTACAGGCCCTCGAGACTGAGGACATGAAGCCTGATTATTACGTGAGCCACGCAAACGAATTGGTGGGCCTGTTCAAGCGCCATCCTGCCTTGAAATATGATCTGGCATGGTCCATCTTTGGCCTTCGTATGCAGATGATGCTTCTCAGCGACAGTCGCGAGGTTATTGCCGCAGGCTACCGCGTCTTACGGCATGCTATAACAGATCGCAAGTCATTGCAGACCATCCGAGCACATCACACAGACTTTCTTGTTATTTTGTCCTTGGTCAAAGAAGCGAAAGCCATGGTGGAGCGAGAGCAGGCCTTGAAACTCGTTCGCGCGTTCCTCGACGTCAAAGATGGTGTTCACGAGGTCGCTCCGTCTGTCGTTCGAATCATCGTTGCTATTGCCGAACATCCAGAGGACCGTCTTCGTTCCATATCCATCATGACTCTTGCCGAATTGCTCATACGCAATCCTGATCTCGTCATTGCTGCTGGCGGTATTGGCACTCTTGCGGACGCTATGGGCAACGGTGCTTACCAGGCTCCAGAAACACTGGCTGCCGTCTTCCTGCATTTGCTAGATCTACCAGCACGAAGAGGCCTCTTGCGCTCTGGTTTTGAGCTCAGTCTTCCTTTCGCAGCATTCACCGAGCCTCCAACTTCGAGCGCCCACGAGGATCGCATGAGATCAAGTGCAAAAGTGGTAGCAGCACTTTTCAAAAGTTGGTCTGGTATCATGACAATATCCTTGCATGACTTCTTGCCAGCTCGTTCTGTCGTCTCCTCCCTGTTGATTGACGCCGTGGCGGTAAGGTCGATCGTGCTCGAGCTTCTTTTCGATATTCTTCGCATCAAGCCTCCGTCTTGGTCCTCCTCTTTCTTAGCAGGAAGACGCTTGACCACCTATGGTCGCGTCACCAATCTCAAAGCGAATGACCATCATAAACCTTCAAGCAATGATCCAGAAGAAGGTTCGAAGAGAATGAGTTTGATAGAACACTTTTCTGCAGTCGTTCTGACCATCCTACTGCGAGTCGGGTTGCTACCAGCATTGATGCACGCTGAGCGTGACGCACCGAATCTTTCTCTCAAGCGAAAAACCACGTTACTTATTGGCGAAGTTTTGAAACTTGCCAACCAACTACTGCCCAGTGAATGGAGTGCTGAACTCCAGGTATTACCTGACCTGTTTCACCAAGCGACAGCCTTCGGCCAAGATGAACGGTCACAGGCGGTAGCTACAGTATACCAAGTCGACAGTGTTAACCGCACATTGTACCGATCAGTGGGCGGAGGGCCTGGCGTCAAATCTACTCGGGCGGACGAGTTTGAGCCTATTAAATCTGCAGAACAACCAAAGGTCCAGATGAGCGCCAACATGGACGAAGCGCAATTCAGAGGACTACTTATGGAGTGTCAAGTCCTGAACACAGTCAATTATACCAAATGGAGATGGGATCTGATTCAACCCATGATCGAAGGACCGCTGACTAATTCAAGGAGATTGGACGAGGCGATGAAGGCGACAAAATTTGTCCACCGTCTACTGGGCTTCCTTCGACCCTTCAAGTACAGATTCTCAGATGCCAAAAACACGAAACCAAATCAAAGATATGTCAGAGCTGGGTGTGCGCTCGTCCGTACGCTGCTACTGACGCCAGAAGGCACCAAGTATCTGGCAGATAACAAAATGTTGCGACAGATTGCAGAGTGCTTGGCTCAGTTCGACCGCATGAGTGGTATCACATCTACGACCCCTCTTTTCTCTCCAGACAGGCTGGCAGATACGCTCGTAGGTGGGTACTTTGCCATCCTTGGTGTCCTCTGTAGTGACCAGAAGGGGCTGCAAATGATGGAACGATGGAAGATTATCAACATGTTCTACCACATCGTTGAGCTCAGAGGGAGAGATGATCTTATCATGGCACTTCTCACCAATCTTGACTATACTTTGGACAGCCACCCCCGGATCATTCTATCGAAAGCCATGATTTCCGGATCCAAAGACGTCCGCATAGCTGCTACAAGAATACTACGCAAATACGCCATCAGACCACTGGATACCAGTCCCAAGTCGAGTGGCAGTGGAGAGTGCGCTGCATGGGCAATCCGACTCTTGGTGACACAACTTTATGATCCGGAGATTGAGGTCTGCGAGATTGCAATCAAGATTCTCGAAGAAGCTTGCAACGACAACAATTCGCTCGAGTACGTTGTGAAGTGCCGACCAGCACTGGATCATCTCGGCGAGATTGGTGCGCCTCTTCTACTCCGCTTCCTCTCAACATCAGTCGGCTACCATTACCTCGATGGCCTGGACTATATCACAAAGGAAATGGACGACTGGTTCCTCGGCCGCAACGACACTTATGTGACACTAGTCGAAGCCTCGCTCGCCCGTGCCCTGGCCGATATCCCCGAGAAGGCAGTCTCGACGTTTGAAGAAACACCCGAACCTCAAGATTTTGGCCTTGTTCCTCCACACTTTTATCGCGAACTCACACGTACAGCGGAAGGCTGCGAGCTGCTAAGTACCAAAGGACACTTTGAAGAGTTTGTAGCCACAATCCAAGATTTCGGCATGGAAGAGGAAGACGCGGAAACGATTGTCAAAGTCAAAGGATGTCTTTGGGCTGTGGGTAACGTAGGGTCCATGGAGCTGGGCGCGCCATTCCTCGAGCAGTCGGATGTCACACAGCACATCATCGAGATTGCAGAGAGATCCGAGGTGTTGACGTTGAGAGGCACAGCTTTCTTTGTGTTGGGTTTGATCTCTCGATCTCTGCACGGCCAAGAGATCTTGGCGAGTCACCATTGGAACGGCACGGTGAACATGCTAGGAGAGTCGCTAGGGTATTGCTTACCCCTTGACTTTACCAAGCTTTTCAATGTAAGCTTCTTCTCTCTGCTTCTCTGTGCTCACAAACGACTAACCCCAAGAAACCGCAGGTCCGCCAATGGGGTCCAACACACCCTCTCCCCTCTACTCTAACCTCCCCCCTCAACAACACTCACACCCCTCCCCTCCTCTCCAAACCTGCCTCATCATCATCATCACCAACCCTCTCACCCCAAAACGCCGAAATCCTCAAAGCAGTCACCAAACTAGGCAACACGGTCCTCTCCAATAAAGCAGCCGCCGACCTCAACGTCCTGAAACAGAAAAAAGCGCCGGGCCTCAAGAGTCCGGTGTTGTTCCAAATGGTTTTGCAGGTGTTGAGTTCACATCGGTATAAATTGCCGGCGTGTAGGTTTGTGTTTGATCTTTTTGAGAGGGGGGTTTTGCGGAAATTGGTGCTTGAAGAGGAAGAGGAGGAAGAGAGTGATGAGGAAGAGAGTGGGGATGAGGTAAAGGGGAATGGGTTTGAGGGTGCTTTTGGGGGTGGTGTAGGTGGTGTGGGTGGTGGGGTTTAAGCGATTTTTTGCATGCATTGCATTGGCTGTCATGGGCTATGGAGAGAGATTCAAGGGAATGGCGTCTTTGGAGTTTTCTTCATCTGCTGGAGCATTTTTCTCTTGCGGTTCGGGTTTGGTCTTGCAAGCAAGCAAGGGGTTTCAGATGGATGGAATCACAGTGTTTGAAAAGATATGGGCGTTTATTTTTCTTTTCCCTTTTGCGGACAAAGTATTCATGGTTTCTTCGTGTGTGATATATGCAAAATTCTTCCACTGCTTCATTCCATTCTTTCCATCAGTGTTTGCCTGAAACTTTGCTTTAATGCCCCAATGCCATCCAAAATTCCCCACGACTCTTTTTTTCTCTGCCCTCCACCAATACCTATTTCACTACTATAACGACGACAAGGAATTCCCAAGCCCCGTAAGTTTGCCGAGACGATCAGACACGGCATCCACCAGCGCCGTTTCTCGCTGCAGCAACTGCATGATTTGCGCAATCTTCTGCCGTCTAAAGTCTGCGGGCACGCGACTGACGCTGGCGCTCAAATCTTGCGGTTCCGTGTTTCCATCGTCTTGGGTTGGAGTCGATGGCGCGAGGACTTTTTGCTGTTCGGCGGCTTCGTTTGCGCGGGCGACGAGGGCGCGTTGTAGTTCGCCGATGGCTTGGAGACGAGAGCTTAGGTCGTCTGCTGCTGGGGATGGATCGTCGGTGGTGATCGGGGTGTAGGGTTCTGGTTCGCCGAGACTGGTGGAAAGGGCGCTGACTTCTGCTGCCCAGGCTTCTTCCTTGATGCTCAGTTCTTTGCCGCCTAGTTCTTTTGCCATACGGCGACGCATGGCTTCGACACGCTGGGCGAGTTCCTTGGAGCGGTTGCGCGCCTTCTCCATGCGTTCGTCAATCTTTTCTTTGCCGACCAGACGAGGTTGTTCTGCGTCCTGGCCGTCATCGTCATCTCCAGTTACTGCTTCAGCGCGCTTGGAGATTTCGTCGACCTGGCGGATTTGCTCTGACAACTCGGCGCGCATTCTTTCGCAGCGACGGAAGAGATCGGCAGCTGCGGCGCCCAGGCGGCTTGTTTCGGTAGAAAGCAGGCGGTGTGCATCGGTGAGCAAGTCCAGAGTTGCAGGGGAAAAACGGACTTGTGTCTTCAAATCTGCCTTTCTCAACTGAGTGTTCCTTTGAACAGCCGTGTCCAGGAAGCCGGGAAGTGCAGAGGAAGCAAAGAAAGCCTCAGAGGGTTGGTATGGTTGACGAAGATCGGGCGCGGGGAGAGCCAGCGGTGCCTCGTCTGGAGCAAATGAAGCATAGATGGATCGGTCAACTGGAAGGTCCAGAATGACGGCTTGAGGCTGGGAAGAGGTAGCGGTCAGGACGAAATGGCCCAAATCGGAATCGACTATCGATACACAAGAGGGCGCAACACCAGAATGAGCGGTTCGTTTGAGAAGACGATCAACGGTGGATTTCTCGACATCAAACAGCACATCGAGACGGAACGCGGCGCCGGAATCGCTAGGGCTGATTAGTTCGTCCTCGAGAGGGGCGATCCAGGATTCAAGTGAGATGTTGAAAATGCCTTCGTTTGAGCTGAGGAAGAAGCCGTAGCGGCTGGTAGTGGTCGGTGTGAAGGTAGGCCATGAGTTTTCGGATTCAGGGGTAGTCAGGGTTTCGACGAGAAGCAGTTCAGAGACGGCCTCTTCCTCATCGAAGCGGCGACGGAATGCAGCACGTCTAGAGGGAAGCCACTGAGCTTCGACGCCATCAAGATCCAGACAAATGTGGACCTTTCCAGAAGCGGTTGCCAAGCACACTATGCCGACAGAGAGACCGTCGTGGCCGAGGAAGTCTTCTTGATCCTCTTCTTGCATCAGGGCATCATCGTCGAGACGGGGAGCGATAACAAAGATGTCGGTGATGTTGTCATAATCGGGTTCAGGGTTGAGGTAGAAGGGGCCTTGGAGCTTGGGAATGGCAGGGGGATTAGCAGGACGGGTGTAAACCTCAAACTCGGCCAAAGTGTCAACATGCGAGACGACTGTGGGCTCTTGGTTGTCGATGTCGGCGAGCCATCGCTGTTGCTGATCGACAATGCGGCGTTCTTCGGGAGAGGGATCTGATTGAGAGTTGACCTCGGCCTTGGCTACGACGGCGGTCGACAGAGAAGGAATGGTGGTGGGAGTCGGCTCCCACTTGGAAGGCAATAGAGGACAGAGAGCATAGACGTCTCCTTCGGTCATGGCGATCCAGAGGGTCATGGGAGACCAGCCGTGCTCGTCCGAGGTGGCCCTAGCACCAAAGCAAGCAGCTGCGACTTCCATTTCGACCGAGTCAGGAGAGAAGCCCTTGCTGGCGCCGTACTTGCTCGTGGAGAAGTCCTGGTCGGCCGAGGTAGCATTTGCAAGCTTCTTCAGGTCAAGGGCGAGCTCGGGCTCGTCAAAGGAGGCGCGCGAATCGCGATTCAGTTCCCATAGACGCACGCAAGCGTCTTTTGTCACGGTGACCAAACAGCTTCCCATGTGGCCCAGAGGGTGCCAGAGGGCCGAGACGACTGGAGCCTGCTCGAGCACATGTGCAGTTGGACCCAGTTGGAAAGTCTTGATGCGCAGAGGTGAGACATCCTGGACGGAGAGATGTGAGGAGTCGGGCAAGACGGCAATGTGAACGGTGTGCTCGGTGAGGATGGCGAGGTAGTCGCCATGGGGTGAGACGACGAGCTGCTTGATCTGGTTTGTAACGGATGTCTTGAGCACTCTGTAAGACTGCTTGTCGCTATCGGCAGCATCTCTTAGCGAGACCAGGTCGGACCAGCGAATTTCATTGCCGACCAGGACGAAGACCTCTGTTCCGCGGTGGGCAATGGTGCGCGTAGGCCCTCGTGATTCTGTCTTGGTGAGT
Organism: Aureobasidium sp. EXF-10727; assembly: GCA_023848595.1. Taxonomy (NCBI): domain Eukaryota; kingdom Fungi; phylum Ascomycota; class Dothideomycetes; order Dothideales; family Saccotheciaceae; genus Aureobasidium; species Aureobasidium sp. EXF-10727. Next base: position 140,393 of record SWBF01000019.1, on the reverse strand, counting down.
GCTTTGGTCACGGCGGCAGGAGCTTTCGTGTCGGAATTGCGCTGGAAGAGGTTGAAGCCGGCCGAAGGCGCAGAGAGCCACGACGGGGTGTGGCCGATGACTCTGGCCATGGTCGACGTGTATGGATAGATGTCGTGGACAAAAGAAGAAGGTGCAAGCAATTGACAAACATTCACTCTTACGCGCCGCAGCCCATACCGGAAGCTTGGACCACGTCACTTTGAAGAGCCCTCAATCCACTATTTACTCGCTCTGTTTACCACAACCACCACGACTTGCATCATTCATCATGGCCGCCAACATCATGTTGCGCACCACATGCGACCGTCTGGACCGTCCGAGTTCATACACTGTCGCCAAGGTACATTATATTCACATCCCTCTTCTTGTCACTAGATGCCAACTCTCTCTCGCAGAAGCGTCGCAGATACCAGCGCGCCCCCGACGACGACACACCCCAAGAAAAGACGCCCGAGCCCGAGGACAAACTCAAAGATGCTACAACCCTCTACGTCGGCAACCTCTCCTTCTACACGACCGAGGAGCAGATCCACGAGCTCTTCTCAAAGTGCGGCGAGATCAAGCGCCTGATCATGGGTCTGGACCGCTTCCAAAAGACCCCCTGCGGCTTCTGCTTTGTCGAGTACTACACCCACCAGGACGCCCTCGACTGCCTCAAGTATATTGGCGGCACAAAGCTCGACGAGCGCATCATCCGTACCGATCTCGACGAGGGCTTCAACGAGGGCAGACAGTACGGTCGTGGCAAGAGCGGCGGTCAGGTCAGAGACGAGTATCGCGAGGAGTTTGACCCCGGCAGAGGAGGCTACGGCAGAGCCATCAAAGAAGACTACGACGTCTACAACGACAACTACCGATGATTTCACCCACACGGCGTCCCGGCGTTCTACCTTTTCTTACCACTTCCAAAACCACGCTGCCACTACTCTCCGAGGATCGAGGCCGAGCAGCATGCATTTTCGTATATCATCTAGTTGCCGATACCCATTTTCACTTTCCATGTCTAGTCTGCTTACTGCAAAGCCTGTAGCACCTGCTTGACCCACCACACGTGAATGCGAGCATCACCCGTCAACTCTGGGTGGAAGCTGGTCCCAAACACATTGCCCTGTCTGACGGCCACAATATCGCCCTCCTCACCCACCTCTCTCGCTGTCGTCTTGTTGTCATTCAATGCTTTGGCGCGACCAGGCAAACGTGCCATGACTTCGACCTTGCCAAGTGACTTTCCATTCGATGCTGCTTTTGACGGCGCAACCACTGTATCGTCCAACTTTGCTTCCTCCTCTTGCTCTCCCAACTGTGTCGCCAGAATCTTCTCAACAACAGGCGCTCTGATAAAGACACTTCGGAATGGCTTGTTGCTAGTAGCAAAGTCCTCGCCGCCCGCGTCAACCAAGAAAGGCAGATCCAACGCCGCCTCGAAGCTCTCGACCTGACGACCAAAGTGATTGCGATTGACGCGCACATCCAGTCCACCGATCAACTCTTGTCCCGTCTGCTTTGTGCGGTTGGCCGACTCGGCCAGAAGAATAAGACCTGCACACGTGCCCCAGGTAGGCTTTCTCGACACCTTGACAAAGTCGCGCAGAGGCTCCAGCATGCCCGATCGTGCGGCGACGAGTGAGATTGTGGTGCTCTCACCGCCGGGGAGGACTAGCGCGGCGCATGATTGTAGTTGTTCGACGGTGCGGACTTCAATAAATTGCCACTTTCGTGGTGTCGCGTTGGCTTCGGAATCAATGTAGTTGGCTGCTTGTTGTAGGAGTTGAATGTGCTCGCTGAAGGCGCCTTGGAGCGCCAAAACTCCAATGGTGATTTGGTTCATGGTTGCCGTGACTGATTGTGAATGGACAGATGAGAGAAACACGACGATGACACATTTCCCTTATCGATAAGGTCGTTACATTCACCGCCTTTGTCGGCCCCACCTTACCATCAATCAACATTGGGACCTTGATCTGACAGTGTCAGACTGTCATTCTCTTTGCTACAAATCTTTGAGCAGGTCTTCGTGTCAACTTTTTACGGACAACGATACGATCATGGCCAACTCGAATCTGCAAGGACTGACATGCTGGCTCATCGACACTCGAACTCTGTGGCCTGGCCAACACATCAAGGACGCTGTTAGTGCTCTCGCACTCTGACGATACCCATTTGTCCACTCTGACCGGCCCAGGCTTCTGACATTTTACACCTTCTATCTGATGATGAGAAAGATGCCGTGCTTAGAAAGATATTCATTGCCGACGCTCGAATGTCTCTTGCATCTGCTTTGTTGAAACGACTCTACATCTCGAGAACCCTAAGCATACCTTGGCGAGACGTCAAAATTGCCCGTAGAGGAGATCCCAAGCACGGAAAGCCATGCGCTGTTCTACCCAATGGTTCTTTCGCCCATATTGACTTCAATATCTCGCATCAAGCTGGTTTGGTTTCTCTGGTGGGCTGGAACCCATCACCCGGTGACTCGCAATCCGCTCTGGTGGGAGCAGACATTGTCTGTGTCAACGAACGCGACGACTACCGCACCATCGACCAAGAAGGCTTTGACGCATGGATAGACATCTACGAGGACATCTTCTCAGACGCCGAACGCTGGGACATGAAGTACAATGTTGACTACATCACCCTCCTCGACGGCAGAATCATCCCAGGCAGCAATCTCGACCGAGTCGATCGCTGCGTACAACGGAACAAAAACCTGACTATCACACTCCCGAATGGAGAAACCGAGTCTTTCAACAGCGATATATTGATTGATGCAAAGCTGCGCCGCTTCTACAGCTTCTTTTGCTACAAAGAAGCTTACATCAAGCTTGCCGGAGAAGCTCTCCTCGCTCCCTGGCTCAAAGAACTCGAGTTCCAAAACGTCAGAAGTCCAAAGCCAGGGACAGTAGCCAGGTGTTCGACCCACGGAACCTGGGGGGAGAAGGTCAGCGATGTAGAGGTTGTGCTGCATGGCCAGAAAGTCGACGACGTCAAGATGACTCTACAAGCCTTTGAGGAGAACTTTATGCTGGCTACTGCTGTGCAAGGATTGCAGGATTTGGAAGCACCGCCATTCACAAAACTACACCTAGAGAATGATGTTCTTGCGTTTGCGACTTAGGTTCTACAACAACGTCTTTACACCATGATTGTCAGATACAAAATCGAGATAGCCAAGAAAGTACAATCTTTGGTATCGGGTGTACTGGATCCACAGGGGATGCGTTTCATGTTGCACAATGAGCAGCTTCTACTCGTCTTACTCTGGCTTCCATACTCATGGTGTTGACATGGGCGCGAGAATGGTGCAATTGGATGCTGTCTTGAGTTCTGATGGCGAGAATATGATCGACGTTACCTCGCATTATGCCACCGGGCGTGTACATGCTTTGGGTCATTGGAAAGGGGGTTCCTTCCGAGGCTGTATGGATAAAGTTGGAGCTTTGATCAGAGTGTTTTCTTGTAAATGTGGTTTTTTTTTGTTCCTCTTCATCTTTGTGTAGTTCTTGTTGTTAGAGTCAAGTAATGTTTTATCCCCGAGCAGACTTAGAAGGCAGTTGTAATCCTTCAAACCTGTTGATCAAGCTTTTCCGCCTCATCTCTCGCTCTTGCAGCAAGGTAATTACCAGCAACCAACACACCCCTAACCAACACCAACGCCACACAAATCTCCGCACACCTCTGCACGACCACAAAATCCACAGTCCACAATGTGACCCTTTGATGATCCTGATCCAGAAAAACGAGATCCACGGCGACAACCACCAGTGCTAGGGTCGCGGTTGCTATACCTAGCAACACATTGGCTGTATGAGCGAAGTGCTGTTGCGTATCCCTGATGAGGACGAGAAAGGGGTGGACGAGAGTCAGGGAGATGAAGATGGTTGTTGAGGAGCAGAGGGTTATGAGGATGATTGTGCAGGCGAGGGTGGTGCCGTGGAGGAGGGTTGAGTGGATGGTGTCCATGGTGAGTTTGGTCCGAGAAGTCGAGTAGGTGGGTTCGAAGTGTGAGGACTTGTGTATATGTGAGTGCTGGTCTTTGCTTGGGTGTTTGTCGAATGCGCTCAATGGTGGAATGGAGAAGATGGGGACCAAAAGCTTTAAAGATGTTGTGATTCATCAAAAATCAACCACCGAGACAGTATGAGTTCATTCTGCCTTCCCAGTCATATCACTCGGCACATCCACAGCCACAACCCATCCTCACTTCCCAAGCACTCTCCTCACAACACTAAAAACCCCCCTCAACATCCCCAAAGCGGCAAAAGCTTCAAAGATCCCTTTGAGCACCAAAACGCCATAGTCCCATAAGCTTATATATCTTATACCAGCCTCCGCCAGTCCAAATTCAAACACAACACAGCAAAACACGAACATCAATGCAATAGCTCCAGAGAATGTTCTTTCGAGCTTCTTGCGTGTTTGTTGCCGAGATGGTTTGGCAGATTTTTGCTGGGCGGTGGAGGCTTCTTGGTCGTCGAGTGTATTGTTGAGGCTGACGCACGCATCGAACAAGATGATACCGAAGGGCGAGGCGATTTTGCTGCCGATGATCCAGGTGGCAGTGATGAGACTCACGACGGCTATGATTGATGAGGCGATGATTGCACTCGTGTACAGAGCTGACATGATTGTGTCCATGTTGTAGATTTTGCTCGAGTGAAAAGGTGTTGAGACCAGTGTTTTTGCTGTTGGTTGGATGGTGAGTGGTGGAAGATAGGATAGTATAGTCGTATACTGATCAGTTGTGAAGCCCTGTCGGCTTAAAGTATTCTTATAGTGCTTGGATCGGCTTTACTGGCAGTCAGTACGGCCGTGAATCCTTTGGACCATCACTGCGGCGAGTCGCCAAGAGTGCTGTCCAAAGCCGAGCATCCGCATCATGGTAGCTGTAGGCAGGAAGCAATCAATGTTATCTTGATAGCATCAATTTCTCAGCCGATTTATCAGAATTCAATGATTGAATGGAAGGAGATCCGAAAACACAGGTCGAGAGCTGTGGTCGATGGCCGGCGAGAAACTCCCGACATCGCCCTCGAACCTCATGCAAATGACATAACCGTGTATTAACAAGAGCGTAAAGTCTGTTGTCGACAACAAAGCGATACAGGGTCATCAAAGCTCTGGTCCTATTGTCAACTCATAATGTTTCGAGGAGCGACAAAAAAAGCAAGATATTCTTCTGCGGATGCACGGCACCAGGATGCAGGCCGTGACTCGTGCGCTTTCTTGACCCTTATACATCAGACCCTCCTCAGCCAATGGGGCCTCATTGCTCCTCACAACATCAACTTCGACTCGCTAGTTGGTCAAGAACAAAGCGACCTCGTTCATGAGTGAGACTCTCCGTCATGGCAGCTGCCCGTTGTAGACACCGCAAGAGCCTCAATCTGTGGGGAAGGTAAATCGAAGGGACACATATCTAGCCAATCTACCGGCACCTTCTCTCGTATCAAGGCTGGCACTACCAACTCGTGAGTACATTGACCATGCAGATTCCAATCATCGACTTCTCAGCCTTCTTGGACACTTCCAGCAGCAACGACGCAAAGCTCAAGGTAGCAAAGAGCCTCGATCAAGCATGTCGCGAAGTGGGCTTCTTTTACCTCTCTGGTCATGGTATTGATTCATCACTATTTACCGAGATGCTCTCGAACGCCAAGAAGTTCTTTACCACCGCATCATCCGAAGAGAAGGAGGAAATCAGAGTCAAACCGAGCGGCGAGGGTTCCGGGGACGATAGCAGAGGCTATAGGGTAGTCGAGAGAGCGGATGCAGGCTATGAAGTAGGCTTGGATGAATGAAACTCGATATGGGTCTGAACTAATGTGCTCGCTTCCCAGGCTGTCGATTTCCTTCGCGAACTCGAGACGGAAGGACCACCATACACAAAAGGTCTTGGCCGCAACCAGTGGCCCAAAACTCCAGCATCTCTGCGTCAAAGTGCTGAAGAGTACACTACACGTCTCGTGGCCCTTGGGGTCGCCATCATGAAAGCCTTTGCTCTGGCCTTGGACGTACCCGAAGAGATATTCGCCAGCAGAGTCGACAAGTCATTCTGGCAACTGCGTCTAGCTGCATATCCCGGAGTCACCGAAGGAGTAGATCAAACCAAGAGCGGACTATACCAACACAGCGATTTTGGAATCTTGACGTTTCTATTGACCGATGAGCACAAAGGCTCTTTGAAAGTGCTGGCTCCCAATGGAGAGGACTGGATATCTGCCGATCCAATTCCAGTACTTTGCCATCACTGCTTATCTCTCTGTAGTGTCGCTGACCTCTTACAGGGTACTCTGATTTGCAATATCGGTGACATGTTGTCTGTCTGGACTGATGGCATCTACAAGTCGACTCAGCACAAAGTTCTGCACGCATCTCAAGATATGCGCATATCTATCCCGTTCTTCTTCGATCCGAACTGGGACGCCAGGATAGAGCCTGTGCTGGGTAATGCCGAGAACAAATCAAAGGGTGAAGGCGTGAACTATAAAGATATATTCACGGGTGCGATCAAGTATCCCTACTGAGACAGTGCGAGGAACGATCTCATGATCAACCTCTCTCCCACGATGGCATATGGCGTCTTGATGAACCATAAAGATGCACGTTCGCTTACTCGAAAAGACTTGGTTACGGAGATGTCCCAAGATGACCTTTCTTCCGTGCCTACTGCTCTGTTTCGGAAAGTGTTGTGCATCTCTATAGCTACACTATAATACACAGAGGCTAAGAACCTTCCGACTACGACAAGAACCAAGCGCTGAACCTCGCGCCTAGAACCATACAACATGATACTAACTTGCGCATTAAGCTAACCACATCGCGACACTGATAACCAGCATCACCAAGGATATTAAACTTGCGCTCGAGCCTTTAGCGGCACCAGAAGTCGCAGGACTCTTTTTATTGACATGATCCGTCTTGACCCGAAGACACACAGGATAGGTGTCCTTTCCAGAAAAGATGACCACGTGCAAGCGTTCAGTTTCCCGTGTATATGCCGAATCGTTCCCAGCAGTATAGGCCGGCGACGACCAGTGGAAGAAATCGAGTGGGGACATTTGTGTCTCTCCCTGAGCCCCCAGCGCTGTTACACAAAAGTCAGCCAAAAATAGCCCCGAGCAAAGACGCAGATATCAAAAAACTCACGAGCGCTCCCGATGCCCCCAGAGCCAAATTTAGAAGCACAGCTTTGGGGTATGGTAGGTGAGCATGGGACGTTTGAGTCATAACTTGCTTGCTTGAGATCTTGCACACATTGTTTGCCAAGTGCTCCAGAGCAGTCTCCATTGTCATTGTTACTGTAGCCATTATTGACTGACGCCGACAATAAACCTAGAGGTAGTGCCGCGCAGACACGAGCAGGCTGGTCGTCCCCAAGTGCTTCCGCAGCAGCAATGGTATCGTTTAGACTCGTGCCGCTCTGCCACACGAGAGTGTAGAAAGAAGTCACGACGCGTGGGTTCTGTACCGTGGTATTCCAATCTGGAGTCAACTCTGCAACGTCGACGCGGAATGTGAAGTTTTGGTTGCCCATCTGGAAGCCTACTGCACTCGTGATGTTGGGGTCGTGTCGCGCGGCCATTAGGGCAGTGTTGTTGGTATCTCCAAAAGTGCTCCCAGACATGATGTCCGCGGCGGATGCGAGAGCGAAGCCTGAGGTGAGGAGTAGGGTCTGTCTGATCATGGTGTGAGATATGCTATACAATTGACGTGATCGCAAAAGTGCGTAAGGTAACCATCAATGTATGGGGTGGCTTGCCCGATGGGTTATATACCTGTGATCTACACACTCAGCCCCAAGGATCTTACCTACCGTGTTGAGAATTCGAACTATCAAAACGCCTCTCAGGCATTCTTTGGTATCATGCGCGCTCATTGTACATTCCTGACCGACATCAGTGCACAATGGTTTGCTACGGATTGAGGGGCTGTGAGAGTTCAGATCCTGCGATCAACAGCAAGTCACGCGCCAGGCTGTAACTTCATGTACTATTCTTGTCAAGCCTTCCAGATACCGATAAGGATCTGCTGCGTCCGCAGCAATAAGGACGAAGGATGAAGGATGAGGAAGGGAATGACATAGTGATCGTTGTGCCAAGCCAACTCATCAGGAGCCGAGGCCCAATCCTGATTCGTTGGTACGGTAATAAGACTGCTCTGCCTTCGGACATCCAGTCTATCGATGCACGATTGATCTGAACGCAGTCTACACTTTAAGGGAAGTATCCCAATCGCCTTCAGGTGTCTCCTTCCATTGCTTAGTATCAGGGTCAAGCAATCGCTGTGCAACCTCCCATTCTTCTCTGATGATACGCGCTCTATTCTCATCGCGAGGCAGAATGGTTGCTTCGAAAGGCCCAGGTCTGGCTACAATACCACCGACAATCAAGTAGTCAGGGTCTGGCAGCATGTCTCGACCTTCAGCGTCCTTTTTCGGCGTGATCGAAAACGACCACAAGATCCCAGCGATACCGAGGAACAGACTTCGATCAGCAACATGCATGCCAGGACAGATACGCCGGCCGGCTCCAAAACCAATTGTTCCTCTTTTGCTGGGATCAGGGTGAGCGGCCATCTCAGGCATGGACATGTCGTCGCTGTCTTCGGTAAAGCGATCAGGGTTGAAGCGGCGGGGCTCTGTGTATCGATCCGGATCGGTCATGATTGCCCATGAATTCAGAATTATGGGTGCTCCCTTCGGAATCTTGTAGCCCATGTACTCGTCGTCGCGGGTGCAGGCGTGAGGTATTGCCCCAAGAGGTGCGGACGGGAACCAGCGTACCAGTTCCTTGACACATCGTCTGATGTATGGCAATTTGGCCGAATCAGCCATGACTGGTAATCGATGAGCTCCGACCACTCTGTCGAGTTCTTCCTGTGCTTTCGCTTGGACCTCGGGCGATAGCACCATGGCTTGTATGAAGGCATACAGAGTTATTGATGTGGTCTCCACTCCGCCCTCGAAGATGTTTCCCGCAGTATACGCAGCTTCCATGTCCGATATGCCATCTTTTTCTTGTGCTCTGGCAAGCCCAACACTCATGCAGGGGCCGGAGGTCCCATTCTTGATACGTTCCTTCACCGCATACCAGTTATCCATGTGGACTTGATGACCCACCTGGAGCGCATGATTGATCTCGCGTTTGACAGGAAGGATAGCATCAGGCAGAAATCGCAGAAACGGAAAGGCATTGAGTAATGCAGTAGCTTTGGCTCCAAAAGCGTTTGATACGATGGTCAATTCATGGTCCAGCCTGCGAGCCCTGGGATCGGTGGTCGATGAAGCTCTCCAGCCAAACAAAAGGGTAGCGGTGAGAGACGTTGTATATCTTTGCATAGAGAGCTGAACATCGTCGGGACGCTCAAGGATCTCATTAAGCATCTGCTTGCGTTCCAGCTCCTGGTAAGGATCATAGTTCTCTACGACCTTGGTGGACAGGAGACTATGGGCTACCTTGCGCAATTTGCGCCACAGAGGTGTATAAGGCTGATAGTATCAGACGTTAGCAAGGTCGATCTCTGTGCTACAACACCAGCTTACCATAAACACCAGTCGCAACTTGCTGGCAGGGATATGGTCTGCTGCATAAGCCTTAGGACGATCAGAATAGATGGCACTGCGCTTATCAAGCAAGTCTTTGACGACTTCCACACTGGACAGGACAATAAGAGCTTGACTGCCGACCATAATGCTGTATATTGGGCCATATTTCTTGGCCCATTTCGTGAATAGAAGATATTCGTCCTTGTCAGGAAGCTTGCTCGAGGTCAGCTCTGTGTTTCTGTGTTGAATCAGTACATACTTGGTGCAAGTTACCGATGATTGGCAGAGTAGGAGGGCCTGGTGGAAAATTCTTTGGTCTAGAGCCCAACCCTAACAAATAACATGCTCCAAGTGCAAAGATCAAGATGACGCCGGATACGGCGGTATACGTGAAAAACATCTTCAGCGATGAACAAAATCGAGGACTAATCTTACTGGCAAAATGAGGTATGATTCGACCTTTTATCACAGTCGATATAGAGTCCGTCCTAAATGCCTATTTTGTAAGGTCAAGTTCATTTTGCAGTGACTGCCCCGCACTGTATATTACCTGCTTCCTATGGGCAGGCGCAGCGAGCAATCGTGACCGGTGAGAGACATTAATTCGTCCAAGTTGTACATCTTATAGGCTGTCAGTTGTTTCATATGAGAGCGGGCGTCTGTTTTAGCGATTGGTCCGAGACATGCAGATAAGCAACATCAACGAGCCAAGTATCTTCTGAGACGGTCTTGTTGAGCAGAATGAATGGTCTCGCTCCTTCTTCAGCTTACTTTCCCAAACCAGAGTCATCAACTCCAGACTTTTTCTTGGACTGTGTTTGTCTTACTCTTTCCACTCGTCCCTTCCCAGTCTTACAATGTCCGATTTGTTCTAGCACCCAGAACTTCTGTGGAGCCGTGCCATTCTCCACCATGTTGATAGCAGCTACCGCCGCCCTTCCAATAGTCGTCTGATCTTGCGCCGCACAGTCTTGTTAGTCTCATTCATGCCACACAAGAACATAAAGATAAAGACACCCATACCCCATTTATCCTGGAACCCTTGCGAGATCTTCTGGAACCCACCAAAGATATCCTCAAGCCACTTGTTCTTCGGACTTCGCCTTCCCAATATCATCCCAGGCCGCAGGATAATCGCGTTTCCAAAGTCGAGTTCTTTGATGGTGGTTTCCACGCCCCTCTTCATTTTCGCATACGGAGTGAGCGCGAATGGACTTAGTGAGCTACTGGTACCTGCACTTGAGCAATAGACATATGTCTTGACGCCAGCAGCCTTTGCCGCTTTCGCGTTTTCGACACACAGGTCGTGGTCGATGGCCCATTGTGCATCGACGGACCCGGCGCTGGCGTAGGTGGTGCCGACTGCGTTGAAGACTACCGAAGGTGTTGGTGATGAACTAGCAATCAAGGGTCCCCATTTTGCAGTGTCAGCCTCCACTATAGGTTTGAAGTTCGAGTGTTCGATTTGGGTTTGTGGAACGCGTCGTGAGATAGTTGTAATGGACGCGCAAGAAGGGGATGAGAGCAGCGTGGCCAGGATCTGAGATCCCACTGCACCTGTTGAACCGAATATGAGGGCTATGGCCATGAGAAGTGATAGATGTTGATAGATGCAGTATGGCCAGTCACGAAATCAAGGATGATACCTGCTGTTAGATTGTGGCGTGAGTGGTTGTTATTGATCAGGGTCACATCCACCACCATCGATGAGAAACACTCTGTAGTTGTCGAAATGCACATACCGCTCAAACAAGATGATTATATTGCTGAAAGACATACTTTCAACACGTTGAATAAAGCAAAGTGGTTGGGATAATAAGGAAAGAACAAAAAACAAAGTGTCATAAAAGTCATCCTCGAACACCAACTTCCTACTGCCCAGCAGCAACAACGACAGCGTTGGTGAGCAACATCATCCCTCCCATCCCATCAACACTACCTAGCAATCTTCCGCGTACTCTTCCAACCCCCTCACTTCTTCTGAGGCTGGCTCTTAGCCCCAGTAACATCGTTAATGCTCCCACCAGCACCCTTGGCCGTATTCTCAAGTCCAGACGACGCATCAGACAAAGTCTTTCCAACCCCGCGTCCGACGTTGCCAACGACACCTCCGACGGTGTTGACGGTGCCTTGACCAGAACATATTAGTCTAACTGTCTGTGGAGCATAAAAGCAGAGAAAGACTCACCTGATGCTACACCACCGACGCCAGAAGCGAGACCACCGGCAGCGTTGCCGAGGGTGCCGAAGAGACCGCCGCCGCCTTGCTTGGGCTGCTGGGCAGAGTTGTTGTTGTTGTCAGACATTGTTTGTGTGGAGTGGATTAAGGTTTCGGGTGTTAGGTTTGAGATTGTCTCGTTGAAAGTTCAAAAGTTGGAACTTGGTGTGCGTTTTTTTTGTTGATGTTTGGAATAAGACTTTGGATGAAGGAAAAAGATTGGAGGATGAGGTGCAGGAAGCTTAGCTGTTTTGTAACTCGAAGGTCGAGCGTAGGAGCACATAAAGGTGGATACACGAGCAATGACGTCTTTTTTTTCTGGGGGGAGCTGTTTACCAATCGCGGGGCATGTTTGGCCAGACACGGTTCGAAGACAGGGGTGTGTCAGTGACTCTGAGCAGTGAGTGGCATGTTCATCATGCACGAGCGGGACAAGAAGGACAGATGTGAGATGGTGGCTTGGGAGTGCAGCATCTTCGATCTCACGTCTTCTGTTCGACCGATTATCAGGTTGAAATTCTGGTCGTCACGAATCATCGCGAAACACTTTGGTGAGATAAAGTAATTAAAATTCGTTCAGTTCATAGCGTGAATGTACTAGGGATATAAGGTACATGACTCTTCTTTCTTTCTTCTCCGATCCAAGTGTAAGGGACTCGGATCTTCTTCTTGCTCTTGAAACGTTCAGACTTCTTATGCGAAGATGGGAATGTTGAGGCCGTAGTTGACGGGGTCGTTGAAGCGGAGGCCTCTGTCGAGTTCGCTGATGGCCTTGATCTCGTCCTCGGCAAGATCGAAACTACAGACGTCGAGGTTCTGGGCAAGGCGGTCCTTGTTGTTGGACTTGGGAATGACGGCAACACCACGCTGAGTAGCCCATCTGAGCAGGACCTGACCAGCAGACTTGTTGTGCTTGTCGGCAATCTTCTTGACCGTCTCGTTGTCGAAAAGAAGAGGGGTGTCGTGTGCTCTCTGCATCTTCAGCTCGACGAAGGAAGCAGGGCCGAAAGATGAGTAGGCAGTGACGTGGATGTTGTTCTCCTTGCAGAGCTTGACGAGACCCTCCTGGGTGAGGTAAGGGTGGTGCTCAATCTGAAGAGTGGCGGGGGTGATTCTGGCGTAGCGGAGAAGGTCGAGCATAAGGCCACCGTTGTAGTTGGAGACACCGATGCTCTTGGCGAGACCCTCGTCAACCAATTGCTCCATGGCCTTGTATGTCTCGGAGAGAGGAGTCTTGGAGAAAGTGATCTTGTCGTTCTCGTCGGTCCAGCTAGGAGGGTAGCGAACGCTGGGGTCGACATACTTCAGGGCGACGGGGAAGTGAATGATGTAAAGATCGAAGTAGTCGATGCCCAAGTCTGCGAGCTGCTTCTTGGCGATGGGCTTGACTTGGTCGGCGTCGTGGAAAGAGTTCCAGAGCTTAGAAACAAGGAAGAGCTCCTCGCGCTTGACGAGTCCGTCCTTGATGGCACGGGCAACACCCTGGCCAACCTCCTTCTCGTTGCCGTAGTCGCAGGCACCGTCAAAGAGTCTGTATCCAACCTTGATAGCGTTGTAGACAGTGTCGGCGCAAGTGTCGTTGTCGACCTTCCAGAGACCGAAACCGACGAGAGGCATCTGTGCTCGAAATCAGTATTTTGTAAACTTTGGTATTCCAGCCATGAAATCTCACCTCGTGGCCGCTGTTAAGCTTGACAGTAGGAGCAGAAGGCATCTTGGATGAGTAGTGGCGAATTGCAACTGGTTCAATTCTCTTGTAGGTGGTAAAGGCAGGTCTTGCAACGGACGAGTAGCGCAGAGTAGCTCTAGAAGCGAGTATAGGAGCAGATCTGGAGGGGAAGAAGAGAATAAAGTCAGCGATCCGAGGAGGGGGAGGCTTCACGTCTTAAATACTATGGCATGCACTTACCGCGCAAAAGGCTTGAGCACGTTCATCATGGTCTCTGGGTGGCAGCCAACGGCGGCAGCGTACAGGATAGCTTTTAGTGTGGTGGACAAAGCGGACCTTCGACTTTAGGCGGGAGAGGCGAAGATGGAGTAGATGTCACTGTCACTTTCTGGAGAAGACAGAGAAACAAAGTCGAATCTCGAGAAAGATTGCATGCACCTTGGTGGCACCTGCCTACATTTTTGTGCCACAATCAACTGCCATGCTCCAATCCCGTCTCCTCTTTCTGCCCGTCCGATCTTCGAGAAACGAGACGATGCATTCTCCCGCACCAAACAGCACACTCTACCCGGGCAGGCTGGCGGAAGCATGTAAAGAGTGGATTGCCCATGGAGGGGCACTACGCAACCGAAAAAACAGAGTGTGGGGACATCTTTTTAGCCAAAACTCGGCCCGCATTTCAAACATCTCCACGCGCTTGCCGGCACAATGATGCAGCGATAAGCTAGCCGCTCGGCTGAGGATAAAACCATGGATAAATCAGGGGTAACCGCCAAAGGGCCGAAAATCACACCGCGGACAATGATGTTCCTATAGCATGCTTATACTACCAAAGCTGCTAGTTTGTAGCCTTTGTCCATGCTCTCAAAATGTACAAGATGAGGGTGAGAGTGCGCAAAGCAGACAGGAAGTACAGAAAGCATCCACGACGAAAATCTGGTATTGTTTGATATCGAAAAAGGAGAAGGCAACCTGGGGCGAAGAAATCTGGTATAAGAGCGACTTTTTGTCTTTTTACATCCCAGCACAAATGACAATAACTCGACGCCGACCGTATGGGGAGATACAAGAAGAGGTGGAACAGTAAAACAAAGGACAAGATCGGTATCGCAAGCACGAGACCGATGTAGGGGTATGTGTCTACGAGGAGAACTTCTTGGTGATCTTGGCCAGAACTGGAGCGTTATGTCAGTGCGATTCTCTTGCTTGGACGGATGGAGAGTAGTACTGTGTAGTGCGACGACCGAGATGATGAAGCCAACGGAGAGCACGAGGACGACAAAGGGATCGACCTTGAGGCCTGGTGACTCGTCGGTGTAGAGTCTCAACATGGTACTGCTGCTGCCACCGGCACCTGCGGCGCGAGTGCTGCTGGGTCTGACATTGGCGGCGCGGTCGGCACGATCAGCGGCTGCCTTTCTGCGAATAGCGGTTGCGGGACCGCCAGGGGCTCTGGGAGAAGCGGCGCGAGCGGTGGTGGAGCCAGTCGAGGCAGCGGCGTTGACGGGTGAAGAAGGGCGAGGAGAAGACTGTTGAGTGCAGCTGTGTCAGCTGGATGTACTTGGAGTATAGTCGTGTGACGGTCTGAAAACAGTGTTGTACATTGCTGCCACGTTCGCGTTGTTCGCTTGCAGTGAACCAAGTCGCAATAGTGTCTCTCTACGGACAGCTCTCAAGCGATCCTTTAAAGCAACGGGCATATGCGCAATGTGTTCTTGTCGAGGAAACCCATAGACCACGGAGGAGAGGAGCGGATAGGGACAAGTGGGCATACCATGGTGGCCGAGTTGTGACAGGGAGCCGGAGGTGAACGTGGCAGCTGGGTCGCTAGAAGATTCGAATACGGAAGACGACGAGGATCGAGTCAGAACAGCAATTGATGGGCGTGAGGGTGTCGTTGTGCAGTCGAAAGCTTCCTGAACTCTCTCCCTCGGTGCTCTCCAGTTGACACCAGCTGTTCGTCCCGGCCAGCGTTGCGCACGGATCCAATCTGAGGCCTTGGCGCAAGCTCCCTCCCTTTTGCTCCCAGCCACGACCCTCTGGACTTTTGACGCTCTCACACAGTCTGGGGAACTCCGGACCCCTCCACAGTTCACCAGTCACAATGACCGAAAATCATGGCATCAGCATCGTGTCCCAGCCAAACATGCTTTTTTTGATACATTGGAGACTTGTCCGTCCCGTTCTATGCGTCCATACAAATTACCCATGACACACACAACCACCCCTCCGATCCCATCGTACTGAACAAAGACTCCGACCCAATCCCCATAACCTGACCACCCAACAACCCTTGGAAAAGCAAAAGATCGAACATGTCCGGACGGCCGGTTTCGAGCCGCCAGGACATGTGTTGGCACCTGTACCGACAACCACCACCTATCCTCCGACGACATTTTGACATGACAAAGAAAAAAGATCAATCCCAAGATAGTCGGACAGGAAACATCCAGTGCGGTTGCTGATGTCCACTGCACATACACAGTCTTTCCATCCGCTATCTTGGGTTGACAAGAATGACCCAAGCCCACAACTCGATGCATGAACGGGGGTATAAGCTGTTTCCCAGGAACCCACAAAAGACACCTTCTTGTCCAGTTTCGATGGTGCGTTGCCGTGCTTGAAAACGATGACCCATGCAGTATGAGAGATGATGAAAAAGAAAACATAAAAGCAAACTCCGGCGTATCCCTTACAGATTGAGAGGATTAGTAATGCGTAGACACATGATCATGGCCTAGCCCCAGACAGGAGCTTGAACACCAAGACTGTTCTTAGCAGAGCCCCAGACTCCGCTGTTGGATCCCCAGGAACCAAGGCTGACTCCCTTGTCAGCTACAGAGCCATTGGGACCAGCAGAGGTGGAACGCTCGCTTCTGGCTTGTTCGTTGGCACTGAAGCCAAAGCTGAGAGGCGAGGGAAGAGGAGTGGTCGAGCGCTTGTTCAGACCGGTGGCTTGCGCAGCATTGGGTACTGGGCGAGTGCCGATGGGAGCAGCTGCAGCACCCTTTGAGCCCTGGCCAAGAGGAGGGGAACCGCTGGGCGAAGACACTGAAGTACGGCTCGACTGCTGAGTCTCACCCAGCAAGCTGCCAAAAGTGGTAGGGTTCGACTGTGGGGACGAAGCGCTGTTGGGCGACTTGGGAAGCATGACACCGTCACGAGGAGGCATCTGAACAGCAGGCTCGCCATGGAAAGGATCGAAAGCCAGAGGCGAAGCACCACCTCTAGAGGCTCCAGAGATGGAAGCTCTGACGTCGCCCGAGATGGAGCCTCTAACGTCCTGCGAGGCACGGCGAGCGGCAACAGCAGCAGCCTCAGAGGTGGGGTACAGGGCGGATTCGTTGCCGTAAAGAGCGCGGTGCTGGCGGGCAATGAGGTCGCGGCGTTCGTCTTCACTCATGGTTGTGGCAGCTGCAGGGCTCAGAGCGCGGTCGGGCTTGGGGCCTTGGGCGGAAGTGTCTGTAGGCGGGAATCAACTTGCCATTCTATTTCTAAGGCTGTTCTGCGACGCTCTTACTCCTGTTGTATTGCTGCTCCTGGTGATAGTTGCGAAGTTCCCTCTCTCTTTGCGCAGCCATCCTTCGCTTGGCCTGCATCATCTGCTCTGCCTCATTTTGACGCGGTGCGAAGCGCTGCGACGCATAGTAGCCCTGGAGGCCTGCCGCCGAGTTGGATCGCATACCGTCGTATTCACTGACCGAGTGGTGGCGTGCCTGTCCGGGGCCGCCCATGCGACCGTCGGCGGGAGAGTTGGACTTTGAACCAGCTGCATCCATCGGTAAGTACTGACTCGATTTGTAGAAACCCAAGATACTTACCATAGTCGGCGTTGAATCCACGACCCATCATCATGGGAGGCATGGACTCGCGGCGGCTGTTGTACTGCGGTGCTCCGCCGGCCATCCACTTGCCGCTCTTGACGAGGTTGTCGGTGGCACGCTCAATCTCTGCGATAGTCTGTCAGCTGCTGCTCTCACTTGCGTGCCCTCCAGTCAACCCAACAGAGCCAATGCTGATCGTCCCAAGTCCTCATCCACCTCTTGTTCCAGAGCAATTGGCCTCATGTCGAGTTGCTGTCTCTTTCTCCTACACACCTTCGAATTGGGAGCTGAATGCGGCCGACTCGTCTCTGGACGCGGAAGCGGTGCCTGCAAGGTAATGTCTCAGATATGTGGTTCCGGTCGTCGAGTGGTAGCGTCTACTAACCAGATCTCGAGGGAGGGGCAGGTTGTTCCCACGAAGGCTGGCGGCCAGGTGCAGGCCATGCACCAGTGGCAGCGGCGGCTTGGTTCTGCTCGTAGAAGGCGGACATGGCGACTATAACAATGGATGCGTCGGTCGAGGCTGGCTATGTACAAGAGTCCAGGTCGTTATGTGGAGCGACTGCCGTTCGTAAAGACTCGAGGGGTGAGAAATTCGAAGGGGCAGAAAATGCGGACTGTTGAACGGCTACCGTTAGTTTGGTCGAGGGCCCAAGGAATGGAAAAAGGAGTGGCAGGAGGGCAATTGAAGACTGGCGGCGACGAGGGCAGCAAGGAAGGACAGTGAGGTGGACACCGACAGACCGGACGAAGTCGCAACAGCAGCAGCAGCAGCGAGCAGTAGGGACAAGTACGGCGGGAGATTGAAAGCAAAGCCGCTGGTGTGCACAACGGGCCAAACTCGTTGGTGTCTAAAAAAGTCAAAGCCCGCGTGCACCGCATCTAGCCCGAGCGTCGTCCTCTTTGCTTGAAACCCTAACCAGATTTTTCCTCTTCTTGATCACCGGAGACATGCGAAACGACAAAGGGCAGAGTAGCAGGAAACACTCGAGTACTCACCAGACGATGCGCAAAAGGAATGACTGAGCTGGCCGTAGAATCTCGTCCTGGCGGGATGCAAAACTCGAGGAAAAGGGAGAAGGAGAAGGGATACGTGGTCCAAGGCCAGGAAGACTGAGTGGGATTCGATCAAAAGAGGAGCGTCTTTGCGGGCGTGGGCGCGTTCGGCGGTGCGCTTGAGTGAGAAGGGCGCGGACGGCGGGAACCGAAATTGTTTGGCCCGCTCCTTTTCTGCCATCCTGCCACCTTGGCCATGTTCGCTCAACAAGATGCTGTCGCATCGATATTGACAGTCGTCTTCTTGTTGCGTTCGATCTGCTTCCTCATCCGAGTGCTTCCCCATCGCAGCCTCTGTAACTGTTGATCTTGTGTTCCACTGACTTCTGTGTTTCAATCATTGGGCTATTTACAAGACTGGGGCGCCGAGGCTTCAGACCAGAACAGAAAACAATTGAACCGAGCCACTTGATACATCATGCACACCTGCATTCACCCAGTGCGCGACTTCTGCTCCTCCCTATCGCTTAGTGGCCGCCGTGACGCATGATGATGCTTCACCACGATCAACACCCTTGGATGTCACGTCCCGAGTCTCTTTTATGGTCGCGCTGGGAAGACGCTTTGTCCGGCTCTTGCTCCACAACGGTAGTGGAGGCTCTCGCTAACCAACTCCGATGCGTTGCTGTCCGTGACCATGAGACCTTTTTGAATATATTGATGATTCGATGTTGCAATCTTGGAGGTTGTCACTCTGCGTCGTGAACTACGTAGGAGGGAGAGCATTCTGCAAGTAGGATCTATACCTGCATTAGGCGAATAGCGAAGCGCCTACGCTGAGGGGTTCTCTTCTTTCATCTCGTCGATATCTCTACCACGCGGTCGACCCCGCCCTCTACCGCGAGTCTGCACATTTCGCGGCCAACGCGGCACGCAATCTTCGGCCTCTACCCCACATCGCGGTCAAATATGGTGCTCGTGTCCCAATGTTGAGTGTCGGGAGCCCCAGGCACTCAGCAGAATGGTCACTTTCTCACTTGCGAGACTCGCTGGTCAGGATCGAAGCTGCCCCGTTATTTGGTATCAGACGCTCCTCCACAGAGTGCTGAAGGATGGTTGGTCGGATTGATGAATGCAAGCGTCGCGTGTATCACATGTCAGGGTTTGGAGATGACATGTCGGAGCTTTGCGATATCGTGCATTAATTTCCGAAATGCCATGTCTCAAAGCCTCTTTCCTCCAACGAGTTGTTCGGTGATGATCGGTGGTCACGAGTGGTTGGGGCTCGGGAGTTGAAAGCGACAAGCAGGCAAAACATCGTGTAGACAATAGAGCTATGCAGGCACGTGGTCAGCCAAGGTCGGAGCGATGAACAGCCAGCACGGTATGTGGTTTGCTATGCTAGGTAACGTCGGATACGTGTCATTTGCAAAGAGCAAACGAGCTCTTCAAAGCATCTTGTGTGTTTAGATGTTGTGCAGGCTGGTTTGACGTTCAATTAATGTATGATTGTATGTTGCAGGAAACCTGTAGAAATTAGCACTGACGACATTGAACATGACTTGATTGTTTGATGTGCCAAAGTGTAGCTTGTGAAAGTATGTTGATGCTAAGCCGGAGTGGTATACCAGCAGAAACAGCAGCTTGGCATAGATCGGGATGGAAGTGGAAAGTTCCGACGGGTGCTGAAGCTTGACCAAAAAATCGTTTCGTCAGACAGCCCTCGCCGCCGTGAGCGCGACGTCGTCAAGCAACAATATCGCTCTTTATTCATACACACCGCAACAACCACAATGGGCATCTGGGACTCCTTCACCGGTCGCAAGACCCCCGAGCAACCTGCACAGGATGCGCACATGCAAGACATGGCCGTGACGACATCGTCGCAACCGCAATTCGAGGCCCAGGACGTCAACTCTTTCTTCAACACACCCGGCGCCTTCGACCCTGCCTCGCTACATCCCCTTGCTGGCCTCAACCAGGACACTCTGGACTACCTGTCACTCGATGATCAAGCCCTTTCGGAGCTCCCTGGCAACCGTAGTGCCCTGCCATCGCGTGGCTGGTCCGACGATCTCTGTTACGGCACTGGAGTCACATACCTCGCTGGTCTGACTGTTGGTGGAGCATGGGGTCTTGCAGAGGGTCTGAACAGACTACCGGCGTCGTCGCCGCCAAAGCTTCGTCTCAACTCGGCTCTGAACGCCATCACTCGTCGCGGCCCCTTCCTGGGCAACTCGGCTGGTGTCATCGCCATGGTCTACAACGGCTTCAACTCTTTCATCGGCCACTACCGCGGTCAGCACGACGCCGTCAACAGCATCGCTGCTGGCGCACTGAGCGGCATGCTCTTCAAGAGCACAAAGGGCATCAGGCCCATGATGATTTCTGGTGGTCTTGTCGCTGGTACCGCTGGTGCCTGGACTGTAAGTCTTGCAACGACTTCCTCCTCTTCGGACTCCTACTGATTCAGAACCTCCTAGTTCGTCCGCCAAATGATCTAAACTCCTGTTTCCCTCCATATCGCACCTTAATCTTGCCACGCTCCCTGGCCGGATATCCCCACCATCAGGACATCTCCTCTACAACGGCAGTCATGACTTTTTTCCATGACCATCACCTCGTTCCCGCGTCGCTCGATCCGACCTCCATCTTACATGTGTACAGTAGAAGCAAAAAGAAGCGCGGGTTGGGCATTGCAAGGCGTCTCGGATCAATCTTCTTTACTCTTTTACAGCGGCCTTCTTTGAATACATTGTCTCCCTTTCGACTCTCCTCTCAGATCTTGCTATGGTGGGTGCCAATGCTGTTTCCTTTGATCTTGGTGGGTTTGATCTTGGTTGTTGCTATAAAATGGCTTGCTCTTTCGTGGTCTATCCACGTACGTCGAGAAGAGTTATGCAAAAATGTTCATTTTCTTCTACTTCTTCTTTTGTCCTCGTCCGTGCCTTGTGTCGTTCGTGCATGTCATGTTTCGACTGGCTTGTCCGACTCTCTTCTCGAATCTGCTCCACGTCGAGTTTTGTTTATTTGTTTCCCCTAGAACTTTCGTATTGGTCCTCAAAAGTCCGTTCACTGGCGCATGCATCTCATGGAATGCTCGACGACCGCTTCACTCGCGCTTTTGTCCAAGCTCTGGACGCTCATTTCTTTGCTTCACGTTGTCTTCTTCCACTTGACTCCTGGCGCCACTTAAATCCTTACACACGGTCATCGAGTGGCGTAATACCGCGCGTGCTGTCAATACACCACCAGACTCACCACGATGGATCAGTTGACATCGTCCCAGTCCTCTTCAGGAGTTGCTGCCAGCTTTTCCACCTCCGCCTCTGCACCGTCAACTCAGACGGCTGCTACCTCGTTTTCGAGCTCGATTGACACAACCGACTCGTCACAAAACACCTCGTCACAGAATACACAACCCGTCGACAATCCTGAACTCTTCAACGATCCGTTCACCGGTGTACCCAGTTCTCCTCCTGACGCAGCTCGACTCTTCTTCCTATGCCACTGCGATCCTCGGGCTTGCAGCTATTCCATCCCTGGGTCTCTATTCTTCTTGTACTGCTATGCATCGCCATGGCAGGACGACAGTCGCAGGATCAGAAAGCAATTCCCTCGTGGCACGCGTAAGTTCGCGCTCGATTGCGAACCTAACCAGATAATCTCGACATATACCCGCCTCTTTACGGAGTGGCTGTTCAGTGGCAGCGCCCCATCTTCACTCGCGAAACTACATCGTCAGGCCGACGGCTCGACCAGTGTCTCCTTCTCGGGCAAAGTCAGAGCTTGCGTCTATATCCTCAGACTGTATCAGCACCGCAAATTCTCCATGGGACGCTCCGCCAACCAGATCGCTACGGTTTTCAGTCAACAGACTACGCCAGAAGTCAGCGAGGAGTCCTGGCGCAATGTCGTGATGTCCACCGAAGCCCCTGAGATCCTCGGCAAAGTATGGAGATACACTTATCCCACACCAGCCCTGTCAAGATCCTCGTTGCCTCCGAGTCCCAGACGCCCCAGCACAGTCGTCCAGACCGAGCCTTTTCGTGGTGTTGCGTCTCTTCTACCTGACAAGCCTGAAGATGTACCTGATGGATGGACTCTGTGGACGCCTACGACTGTACCTGCTCACCAACGCCTCGCCCGTGACAGAGCTTACGAAATGCAAAGACTACAAACCCTCGAATACGACAGCAGCAAGACCGCCATGCCATTGCATGAGTTGGACGCCTATCGAATGAGACAGGCCAGCAGCCAAAGCACGAATTCCTCCAGCCCCGACGTTCTCGCCGGTGCAGAAGAAGAAGAATATTATGCCAGAGCATTGTCAGCTGCAACTGCCCTCACCGAAAGCTCACGCAACCAGCTCATTCAAAGACTGCCTCAGCCTCCCCAATACAACACTCCCGCACCCGAAGACGCGGCTGCACCTAAGCGCAGTATTGGCCGTCCTCGCAAATCAACCACCACTGCTCCGAACAAAGCCCCTGCCAGACCAACCAGGATTCGTCTCATTGCTCCACCCAGACCAACTACCCCTCAACAAGCCGCCGCCTTTGAAGAAGCCATGGGCGACCACTCTCCCCCTCACGCATACAGTGCCGAGTTCCCAGATGTCCAAATGCATGAGATCGAAAACCCATCCGAACAAAAGGACAGCAAAGAGTTCAAC
This sequence comes from Aureobasidium sp. EXF-10727, assembly GCA_023848595.1. Taxonomy (NCBI): domain Eukaryota; kingdom Fungi; phylum Ascomycota; class Dothideomycetes; order Dothideales; family Saccotheciaceae; genus Aureobasidium; species Aureobasidium sp. EXF-10727. The sequence goes on along the minus strand of SWBF01000019.1, from coordinate 117,446 downwards.
GAGACAAAATACGAGATAGCTTTGATGGACATTGCTATGGCGATTCGCAAGCGTAGAGCTCTCGGGATGGATACACGTGGTATTGGAGTGCCCGGACTCGCTGAGGAGGGAGTTCTCTTCAACCATGCGGATTGGGAATGATCTTCGTAAATGCTTTTGTAATGTGTAATGCAAACTCTCCTTGTCCTGATCTCACAACTGCTTTCCCGTGTGTTGGTCCAACGATTCTATATGTATAGCCACTGTTCTTGAGAGGCGATTCTCTCGATTGCCGTATGGTGGGGTCCATCGTCCATCGAATAGATAGATGTAGAAATGCGCATTTCCCTCAAGCCGATAAATTTGACACCCTTGATGAAATATCTCTTGATCCCCAATATTATTATTATCCATATCCGAAATTGTTATATCGTCTACTTAAGTTGTCGTCGTCGTCAGAGGCCTGAGGTAAAGTGGATACGGGAAAATCTCGGGCGAGCACGAGAAAGGGTATGGGGTAGATTTCCAACATCACCTCCTGCTCCTCTTTCTTGTCTACAGCGTTCTGATACGAGTTGGCATATTGAGTAACAAGATAAATGTTGCTCAGATGCTGAGAGATGTACAAGGTCATGACACTGGCTTTGGTCGGTGTCACTGAGTGCAACTCATCTGACGGTCTTGCTCAAAGAAGAACACACATCTTGTATGATGTCTGTCGCATGTCCGGATGCATTGAACATTCTAAAGTGGGTAAGATATTGTCTGTATTCAGGAGCAAGGAAATTGACATTGTTCAGTACGACAGGTTACCTTCACCAATATCACGACAAGGAATATGACTTGCTCTAGAATGGGCACTTATTGACAGTCAAATCTGTGCGGTCTATACACTGCAAACCGTATTGTATGTGTGGGGCCTTATCGACTGCCCATCTGGTATTTCCGGTATTTCTTTGGTGAGTCAAGGTTGGTAAGCTATTTCAATTTCGTCAAAGAAAGAAAAGAAACAAAGAATCACACGTATCCTACATCCTTTACACCACAGCGTGCGCTATGAATTGAGGTAAGCGATTTTCTTCAACATTTCTCACCACTGCTCGAACAAGAGAGAGAGAAAAATGCGATCGGCCTGAAGAAGACACACCAGGAACATGCCGATGCCCTAGGAACTCTGTCAACGTCTCTTGACGTGGTTGACAGTGTTCAGCGGCACGATTCATGATCATCTCACGCTTTAGCGGCAGTAATGTGTCTGTAGCATGACCATTGCTGACTCCTGCCAGAGGTCAGTGGTCATGTGTTGGCATGGAGGTACTTGTTCCTGTCGTGTGGTCTCCTTTCCGTCCAGAGGTCAGATGGTGTAGTTGGTAGCAGTGTTCTGAATCACTCGCTTCGTCTCTGCTATCAGCTGTGTCATCTATCAAGACGGTCATTGGTTCGATTCCAATCCTGGTCACTTTCCTTTTTTGCACAGGCCTTTTTATGTGTGCTGCTCAACGTTTTTGGCAGTATCCAGCTCGCAAGCATGATCATTGCGAACTCCTTCCGGCTAACGTCAGTAATGTGGTGTCCTGATTGTATCTGCACGGAAGTACTTGTTTCTCCCTTGTTGCCCCCCTTCTGTCCAGCGGTCAGATGGTGTAGTTGGCAGTAGTGTTCTGAATCATTCGCTTCGTCTCTGCTATCAGCTGTGTCATCTGTCAAGACGGTCATTGGTTCGATTCCAATCCTGGTCACCTTTTTTTTGCCCAACCCTCTGCATATGTGCTGGAACAAGAGTCTTTACTACTACAAATATGCAGAGGTGTACTTAAGCAGTAGACCATCCTAATTCGAGGACTGCCTGTCTATAGGACCATGACAAGTTGCGAACTTTCGCTGAGATTTGCGACGTGATTCAAAACAAACTTGTCTGCGCGTCACTTTTCCGTCGACTGCGCTTCACTTTTCCGTCGACTGCGCTTCACATAACATTCACACTTCCAAGTTTTGCTCGGCGCACACACCGCATCTACATACACACCAAAACAAACTGATCGCAATCTGTCTCTACCATCTTGTCATCTCGTGTTGATCATCCTGCAACTGTCAACGACTTATAGGCCCATCCGTACGAGCCCCCAAACACAAATAGTCCCCGAAAGTCGTGTTTTGCGAGCTGACTGTTCCTCCGCTAGCAAGGAAAGATCCTGAGCGCCTGTCTACGATGGAAGCCCACATCACATTCAACGACACCAACCACAGCGCCGAGCACACCGACGCCGGTGTACCAGAAGACCTCACAGATGACACTAGCCGGGATCGCCTCCCTGTTGACGGAAGCGATGGTTATGGCGATGACTTTGATCCCGACAACAAGCCATGTGCAGATGATGAGCACGACTATCCAGTTGAGCAGCCTGACGCTCAGGAAATGCCAGACCATACACACTCTACTTTCCACCCATCAATCACTCATGGCTCTAACCACAACAACACGCCTATTACTTCCAGTCTGTCCGGAGACCCTACGACTGAATTGGACGTTTCATCAATCGCCGCTGTGTACAAGGACCCTGTCCTACTGATAATGTTCCGCAAGCTTGACCACCATTTCCGTACTCAGGACTCTCGTAGCCAGCTCGTTTCACGACACATCAAGTTGACTTTGGCCAAATTTGCCGTCGTCCGTAATGTGAAGGAGACTGAGACCGAATTCCCAGACCTCCTGATCGCCATGGAAACCCTTGAGTTCGACAGAGAGAACAACACCATTACTGACGCCGACGGACCTGCTCAGAAGGTTATCAAGGCTGGCCGTGCCTTGCGAAATGTGTATCAGAACGTGGATCAGGCAGCAAAGCGCAGTTTGAAGCGCCTCATTCACGACTCCGACGCACAGATTCCCAGAGTGTACAATCCAAACAAGGAAGCTGACTTGTGCGGAGTCTGGTACGCTGTCGAATCAGACAGACACTATCAAAGCAGGAAGCTCCTGATTCCTCGCTGCCTCTCCGAATCTCGAGTCCTTCTCATCACGCATCTACATCTACTCGGCGGCACACCTGCACACTACAAAATCGTGGAGAGAAAGCTGAACTGCACGTCATACCAGCAATTTATCAACCTGCTTCCCGATCTTCTCAGCTATTCCAGATGCGAACAAGCAGCCCGTCTCGGATACTCGACTAAGATGCCCACAACTGGCCCGTGGAGATATCAATTCTCACCAAGCTTGGACGCTCTCGATCCTGAGTGCTGGACAGAACTGTGCGAGGAAAACTACCAGCAAATGAAAGAGCGCAAGCAAGTCGTCTTCTTGATCCACGTAAGTCCTACTATGTTCTCCTTCCGCGACTTGAAGCAGTTGGGTACGCTATAGAAATGCACAATGTTTTCGAGAACCAGAGTAGTGTCCACTGAGAGCCTTCATTACGACAGCTCTCAGTGGACATGCTCTGCTTCTCGTATACATTGTGCCTTTTTATAAGTGACTCTGAATGCAGTATGCGGATACGAGAGTTCGACGAGCACCCCTGCCGTGCTCTGATGTACCTGAAGACCTACATACTAACGTCTCCATACAGGCCGCCGACCAAGCCATACCATCGGGGATCGCGGCAAAGGCGCTGAGCCAGCCCTTGGATTGGAACACCGGGGCCGGTTCGGTGACCCGAGTGCCTGCATCCGACTTGCCCCCTCCCTGCTTCCTGCCTGGCCCTCTGGGTGGCGCTGCCATGGCCCCTGTGGTTCCAACTCTTGCGCCTGGTCTCCCTAGGGAGATCACGCTTCCTTCTCATCCTGCGAGGAAGCGCAGCAAGCCCCACGAGGGCCAGCAGGAGAGCAAGAAGGCCAAGACCGATGAGTAGGGGGCGTGGATCAGGGAGTGTCGATGGAGACAACTGTGTGGGCCTGCAAGCATGAGGGGGGAGGGAAGGCGTTGTTGGTGGGATTTGCTTTTGATCATTAAACTGTACTATACCCCTTTGTTGTTGATTGTTTTACCCTAATTCTATTGCGTTGCGTTTTGAACTCTACGGACAAAGAACTCGACTGAGCTTTCAAGATGCACTTGATTGTTCTAAATCTCGTCCGGATCCGGTCACCTCAAATTTTGAACAAAGAAAAAAAGTCGAGGTAAACCATTCCATTCTTCCTCGAAAGCAACATTCTACTTTACCCCTAGATCGACAATCTCTACCTTTCCCCCTGTCTAATCACGTATAACAAAGTTATCATGCCGTCACACGACAGCCAAGAACCGCCTCCAGGCCAAGATGACAGAAGTGGCCTTCCACAGGGCAACTGGCAAGGAGGCTACTTCCTAGGAGAAGGAGGTCAAGGAGCAGTACACTACTGGGTCAATGTGGACTCAAACCAAAAGATCATCGACCGCGTAGTCATCAAAGATGAATGGAGCTCGGATCCCTTGGAGGAGCCCGAGATCTACCAAGGCATATATGGCGGACTGGTGCGTAAAGGCATGGATATGAGCGATGCACTGGGCGGCAAATCCATAGTAGTGCCTTTTTACAAGGAAGCCTATATCCAAGGATTACTCACACCAGAGAATACTACGGTTCAGAGCAATACCGTGCGCCTGCGAGGATACAGGAGGGGTAATCAACCGGACCCGCATGCAGCAACGACCTTCAAGAAGCGAGTCCACTGGCGCCTCTACATGGAACATTTGTATGCAGGCGATCTACATGATCTCATCTACTGGCACGCAGTCAGACAATGGCCCATCCCCGAGCCGTTCATCTGGTGGACGATGAAGTGTCTCGCCTCTGCTCTCAAACAAATGGAAGATCTCTCCAGAGCACGAAAGAATGCTCGCGAAGATCAGGACGAAACCATCGTGTTGCTGGACATGAAGCCTAGTAACATATTCCTCGATGGCGCGGGAGGACCAGAATTCAAAGTCTATCCTAGACCCGTGATAGGCGACTTTGGCTCCGCGCATTTGACCTACGGAGACGAAGTGGCGAACAGGACAAAGAAGTTGGACATATTCTTCACGCCTGGCTTCGCAGCCCCGGAGTTCAACATCAAAGAGTACCATCCCGAGAAGATTGATGCCGAGGGGATGGACGTCGACATGACCGAGGCGGAAGATTCTGAATACAACGAGGATGATGACGAAGACGTCGAATACCATGAAGTCATCACCGCACCCCTGGACTCGTGGTCCAACGTTTGGCAGCTCGGCAGGACCATCGAATGCATGATGCGGCTAGAGACTAGCCCTGATGACCGTGAGTACAGAGACGTCAGTGCCAGAGAGTCGGCAATCAAAACCCATCCTCGACATTTCCAAGCCGTACCAATGTTTCGCTACAGCGACAAGCTTGTCAACCTGGTATATGACTGTCAACAGTTTGAACCCGAACACAGACCGTTACCTGAGGAGTTACTGAGCGCCATCAATGAGGATAGTCCCCCTCATATCCATGGAATGGACGTCTGGGGCAACGAAGACTGGATCGCAGAGAGATATAGAGAATTGGGCATCGTGACCGACGACCGAAGGAAGGCAATGAAAGCAAGCATCTACAAGCGAGCACAGGCCGGCAGATTGTGGTTCCTTCACGACTTCAATAATCCTTATCTGGCTCAGAGGTATCGAGACTTGGACTTGGATCTGCCTCCGCAGTGCAGACTCGCATGGATGCCTCAGAAGTTTAGAAACAGGATAGGCCAGAAGCTTGGAGCTGAAGAACCAGAGCTGGCCGATGATCCAGGCAACAAGCGGCCTAGAACAGACGAGGCCGTCACAATGACTGCACCTCTCATAAAGAAGCCGCGGATGGTATAAGTCGGTGCAGTCTTTAAGACGGGACCCGGTTTTAGCGATTGCACCAACATAGAAAAATAGAGTCCGCCTGAGAGAATGATCCGCTGTTACCGGACCTTAATTTGCTTTTTGCGACTGTTTAATACCATTTTTCGGAACCCATTTCCTTGCACATTTACTATCAATGTTAGCACGTGAAAATACTCCATATGTTATCACTTGACATGGTAGGTTGAGGTACATGAAAAATGCGAGTAGACCGATGGATAGATTGGCTTGGTGCTGTATACAAGCCTCCTGTCTCGCTCTTGGTCGAATGAACCTTATATTCCCGTCGCACCATTTCCTCTCAGAAGGGCCCTACGACTAGTAACTCCCATAACTCCTGCTATCCCGGAATCATCAACGGGTATCTCCAATGCAACTTTTGTGGTAGCTTCTCCGGGCGGGGGTAGGTGGCGGTTCGTGGCAAGATATGTGATGGTTATGCGAACAAGGTCAAGATGCTCAAGACTGGAAGAGGGTGTCTTCTTCTCTGAGGTACTCGCCGCAGTCGGCTTGTCTGAAGACGACGATACCAGTAGGATCCAGACGTTTTGCCTCGGCAGAAGAGCGAGCAGTAACACCGAAACCGAGAGGAGTGCTGGAGCAAATTAGCATGTGTATTAGTGAGGCTGGTGCAGGCACGCATAACATACTCGTTCATCGAGTAAACGATGATACCCTGGTGCTCAGGGCAGTCCTCGCTCCAGCGGCCAACGTGAGCCTTGACAATGTGACCGCCGTACAGGAAGGGCATCTCTCCGTTGGGCTTGACCCAGATCTTTGCGCGGGCATGAGGGGCGATAATGTCCAGGGCGGTGATGTGGAGGCGGAATTTGCCAGTCTTTGTCAACTTGCCAATGCAGTTTCCAAGACACAGCAAGTTGTCTCTGGCAACTGAGGTGGCCAGGTTTGCCATATCCTCGCGCACGTAGTAGACTCTTGATTCTTGAACACGGAAGACGAATCTTGAGGCCTTTCCATCCTTGCCGAGTGCCGTGTCGGTCAATAGATTCGTAAGGGACTTTCCGGTGTAGTTGGCGAGCTTGTCGAAGACAGTCTTGGTTTCTCCTTCTGTAAGAGGACGCATGATCGCGGTGTGTGAGAAGTCGAGTTGTGCGGTAGGCGCGAGAGATATTTGACGTGTGACGGCACGTTAAGGTGAAGTCGGATGGTACGGGGAAGGCGCAAAGCTGGTCGTTCAAATCACAAGGTTCGGATAGAGATGCGAGGAAGGAGCGAGGCAGAAAAAAGAATCCTCGGATGCTTTTCAAAACTGCGGAGACGGCAGCTCGGGAGTTTCGTTTTGGCCGCAAATCCAGCCTTCTGATTGGCCCCGCAGCGGACTTGGCAGAAGCGCCCATCTTTTTTCTTTCCTTTGCTGATTCTTCTCACTCGGACAATATATCATCCAACAAGAATACATCTGGAAATGGCTCCGATTGCAAAGAGACGTCGTATCAGCCCAGAGGTCGAGTCGCCTCCTGCTTCTACCAAAAATGGAGTTTCATCCGAGGAAAAGATCGAGGATTTCTACCGCAATGCCGCTGGATGGGACCTCGAACAGGACTACGAGAACCGACCACGCAACCTGAAGAAAAAGAAGGAAGAGACAAGACTGCCCATCAAGACATCCGAGGGTTGGGTTGAGCAGGCTCCTGCCGTCGTTGAACAGAAAGAGGAGGATGCCGACAGTTTTCTGGGAAGCGGCGACGAGGCCGAGGATGTTGACGAAGACGAAGACGATGAGGAAGACGAGGAGCCAGAGGTGCCGCAGATCTCACCACGCGAACAGATTCTCCAGGCCAAGGAGGATCTTGCGCGCATCGCCAGCTTGATTTCTGAAGACCCGGAAGAACACATTGGCCAGCTCAAGAAACTGCAAGTTCACGCGACGTCACAAAACAGAACCGTCGTCAAGCTATGCATGGCTACGCAACTCGCCATCTACCGCGACATCATCCCCGGCTACCGTATCCGTCCAGTTTCCAAAGAAGAGTTGAAGCAGAAGCTATCCAAGGACGTCCGCAAACTGCGCAACTTTGAGCAAATGCTTGTTGGTGGATACCACGAGTATGTCAGGTCTTTGACAAGAGCCGCCAAGAAGAGCGGCGACAAGAACAAGGAGGCTGCTTCTGTCGCTACCGTTGCCATTTCTTGCGCCTGCACTCTTCTGAATACCGTTCCTCACTTCAACTTCCGTGGCGATCTCATCAACATCCTGGTTGGCAGACTCAGTATCAGACAGGTGAATCCGGACTTCCACAAATGCGTCGAGTGCCTTGAGACGTTGTTCCGCGACGACGAGGATGGGAATGCTTCACGCGAGGCTGTTGACTTGCTGTGCAAGATGATGAAGTCGCGAAGCTACAACATCCACGAAACCGTGCTAAACACTTTCTTGCACTTGCGACTGCTTTCCGAATTTGCACACAGAAGCAGTAGCACTCGTACCGACAAGAGCGAGGATGAGCCGGCTGTGAAGCAAAAGCAAAAGCGAGAGTTCAGAACGAAAAAGGAGAGAAAGCGTCTGCGCGAAGTCAAGGGTGTGGAGAAAGAGTTTAGAGAAGCCGACGCGACCGTCTCACATGAAGAGCGCGACAAGAACCAGTCCGAGATGCTGAAGTTGGTTTTCGTTGCATACTTCCGTATCCTCAAGCAACGAGTACCTCAGCTCATGGGTGCTGTGCTTGAAGGTCTGGCCCGCTATGCTCATCTGATCAACCAGGACTTCTTTGGTGATATCCTTGAAGCACTCCGCGAACTCGTCATTTCAACCGAAGCTGCTGAGCAAGCACTTGCCGAAGAGGATGAGGACGCCTCTACTGCACCGAGAAACATCAACCGCGAATCTCTTCTTTGCATCATCACAGCATTCGCCCTTCTCCAAGGTCAAGACGTTGTCAAGAGTGTTGGCTCTCTGCATCTGGATCTCGAATTCTTTATCACCCACCTCTACAAGACACTTCTGCCATCATCGATGAACCCCGATCTGGAGTTGAGTGCTAAATCCCTACGTCTGAGGGATCCCGATGGCAACGATGACGAAGCTCTTCTTCCTCAGCAGGCTAAGCACAAGATCAACGTTCAGACGACCACTGTGCTGCTCCTTCGTTCCTTATCGTCAGTCTTGCTACCGCCGCAAAATCTGCGTTCCGTCCCGCCGCTCCGTCTCGCAGCTTTCGCCAAACAACTCCTCACAATCTCTTTGCAGCTACCTGAAAAGTCATGTCTGGCCATGATGGGTCTGTTGCAGCAAGTGGCCAAGGTACAAGGCAAGAAGATTGCAGCGTTATGGTACACCGAGGAGAGAAAGGGAGACGGTGTCTTTGACCCTTTGAGGGAACAGGTCGAAGGAAGCAACCCTTTTGCAACTACGGTCTGGGAGGGCGAATTGTTGAGGAAACATTTCTGCCCTCAAGTCCGCGAGAGTATCGTGGCGCTTGAGAAGGGTGTTGTTGCTTCGAGATCATAAAGCGAGCATTTTATCTTCTGTCATTCATATAGCGAATTATGTTTGGTGAATACAATATACCTTTTACGTTTTCTGCATCAACTCATTGCCATGTTCTGCTCAAACACTTCCATTTAATTGTGTACATGAATTGATAAGTCCTAGATTAATAAGGTAACCAACCAGGGTGTCCCGGGCCTGGATGAGTGCATCCGTGCGTTCCATGACGTTCGAGCGCCAAGCATTGAATTGTCTTTGATGGTGAACTGATTCGACAACTTGACCATCCTCAAAATACTTCTGTTTGACACAACCTCGAAGCAATTGAAGAAAACACACGGGTCTGCCGAGATAACTGTTTTGGTTTCGATTGTGAAGGCAACTAGCCTATCCTACAACCATCGGCTTTTTCAGTTCTGAAGGCGATCCATACGCGCAAATCATCTATCTCTTGCAGCACCTTTTCACATTTATTTATCAACCCATCGGAGTCTATCAAAAGCGAGGAGCATAACATTCGATCCGAAATTGGTCTGGACTGCATCCATAGCATCGGCAACATGGTCAACCCCTTCTCTTTCATTCAACGCGGCTTGAACGTCCTGCTGCCCTTTGCGACACCCGGTACACCATTATACCAGGATCTCCTGCACCTTGCTGCATTATGTACAGCACTATATTACGCACCTCAGATTCAGGCCTATATCCAGGAACAAAGACAGTCACAAACGCAGCACCAAACAGACAATCACTCTGAACAACACATGCCCCAGGATGAACCTCGAGCTCATGAGCCGGAACAGCAACAAGCAGCACCTCCACCACAACCATTCATCGAAGACGCCGAAGAGGACGAGCAAGAGCAACCAGACGCCCCTTTCAACGACTTTGCTGGTCCTGCAGGTCCGCCTCAAGATGACGACGATGGAGAGCCTGGTCCCGTAAATCCACGTCCTCAGGCACCTCCAGGCAGCAACAATAATCGCACGGTTGGTGCCAAAAAGGCAAAGTCACTGCAACGTCGCGATCAACGCCGTGCCTATCACGAGTTCATGCGTTCGCAGGGCGAAGCTCAACGTGCGAGAGATGCCGAGGGAGCAGAGGAACGTGAAGCACAGCTTGTGGCGGAGAGGGCTAGACGTGCAGCAAGAGAGGCCGAGGTGGAGGCCAAGCGGGCAAAGGAGAGAGAAGAGAAGAGGCTAAAAGAAGAGAAGGCGAGAGAGGAAGAGATGCAAAGACGAGAAAGAGCTGTGCGACTCGTGAGGGAAGAGCTCGAAACCGGACGACTTGTTGATCTTGAGAATGTGGCAAGACGGATTGGTGGCAACGTCGGTCGTGAGTGGGTTGAGGGATTGGTCAGAGCCTCGGGATTACTTGTCGAAAGTCAAGGACAATATCACACGATGGTCACGGCGAATGGATGGGTGGTCAGGGTCGAAAGAGAGGATATGGAGGCCCTTTACAGCGATGCTGTTGCCAGTGCGGACGAGGATGGTACAGTATCGTATACTGAGCTTGGGGGACGACTAGAGAGCATATTGGAGAGAGGCCTTGCTGCTAGATAAGAAACAGTATCTATACCCACAAGTGCTCAAGCTAACACGCATGCAAATCATCCTGAATTTTGTCGTAGAAACATGTCATGGAGCCGCACGATCGAGCTGAAGCCAGAAATACAAGTACAAGAGCTTGACATGCAGGCTGAGCTCTTATTGTCAGCCGCATGCTTCTGTTGTGCGTCAAGCATCTCAACAGCGTGATCACGGGACGAAGGCCGTAAAATTTCAGACCAACCTGTCAGTCGGGTACGAGGCTTATATGAGAGACTCCGGTGAGATGAACATTCACAGAAGCTGCCAGTCGTCAATGTATCGTCTCTCCTGCATGCGACACACAATATCCGTATGTGTTGATAATGGTTGGCTGACTGATAGGATCGGCCGCAGAAACGTTGCAGGAGCCCTCAATGCAACGCGATCATGGCCTGATGCGGCAAGAGAGTGACTTGTTCGAGGAGGTCTCAGAGCCTTCGGGATTGTGAGACGAGCGACATACGGATCGAGCCGCCTAACACTGCACACTCCTTCCACTGGAGCCTGACTTGTTCGAGATGGAGGCTCAGAGGATGACAGGAGTCAGACAGGCGCAGCACAGGACAATGGCTTGCGCAATCAAAGAACAAAAGACGTTTCAGATGATTAGCGATTGAGTGACGGGGCGAGTCAGTTGAGGGCCGTGTGCGTGAAAAGCTGGGGTCCCGCAGTGGTGGGTGATGAATTGGCGGGTCAAGCTTTCCCTATCTTACGCAGCAGCAGCGCGCATGCATTTTTAGAACCCCTGCTCTCCATGGATTAGCGACCCTATCGCTCTTTCCTCTTGCACTCTTTCTTTCTGCCTGCAAACCTCGTCTTTTGACGCTTTGTTTTGACTTTTGCTTCTACCAACAGGACAACCTTTGATGATCTCTTGGCCTCCCATCCTGACACGCGTATTGCAAAACTAGTGTCGAATACCCTCGTTTTCGGGCCAGGAACAACGTTCAACATCTGCCTGCTCAACCTTCTGTCGGCCGAGGCGAGAAAAAGCTTCAGCCCATGTCTAAACGTCGCATGTCAAGAATACTTTAATCCACTCACCTTAATACTGTACACATACACACATGGCCACTGCACCATCACCAAGCAGCAGCCTCTGGGCTGCCCTGTTCCTTCTGGTCACCCTCACACAGGCCTTTTACATTCCCGGTATGCCACTGTTCTGGCTGGAGGAAGCCGACACACACTGACACGACACAGGATGGTCCATCAAGAGCTACAGCGACGGCGATGTAATACCGCTGCTCGTCAACAAAGTCTACTCGGACAAGACACAGATCCAATACGCCTACGCCGAACTTCCCTTTGTATGCCCGCCTAGCGGCCGTCGTCGAGTCGGTGGTCTCATCTCTGGATCGAGTATCGCATTAAACCTGGGCGAGGTCCTCCGAGGCGACCGCATCGTCGTCAGCGACTATGAACTGGAGATGGGAAAAGATGACGAGGTTCACTACCTCTGCAGTCACAAAGTCAACAGGGCGGGTCTACAAAAGGCCCAAGAGATTGTCAAGGACAACTACGTGGCCGAGTGGGTCGTCGACAACCTGCCTGGTGCAACCAACTTCGTGTCTACCGACAAGACTCGCAAATATTACGCCTCAGGCTTCAAGATGGGCTTTCAAGACGAGGACCCCACCACAGGCCGCCCGCGCTACTTCATCAACAACCACGTCACGCTCGTCCTTCGCCACCACATGGCTCCAGGAAGAGATGGACAACGGGGCAAGAAGGTCATCGTCGGTTTTGAGGTCTATGCAAAGAGCATTGAAGCTGGCAACAGAGACGCCCAGGGCATACCCGCTTCCATCACAGATGTCAGCAACGGCATGGAGCTGACCATGCGAAAGAACGGTACCGCTGCCGCCGCCGCATACTATTCCTCTGACTCGACCTACCATCCGGCTACCATCGACGACGTTGACGAGGCTGCCACCCTTACCATTCCTTACACGTACTCAGTCTACTTCCGAGAAGAACCACATGTCGAGTGGCAGAATCGCTGGAGCCTATTCTTCGCCGACCAAGACGACACCACTGGCACCCACTGGTTCGCCATTGTCAACTCGATCATCATCTCCGGCTTGCTCACGGCTGTTGTTGCAGTCATCTTCGCTCGCACCATCCGTGGTGATCTCAAGAGTGCCAACGTTGAAGAGGGTAAGCTCAAGGTCAAGCGCGGCAGGACTGGCACTGGTTCACCTCGCAAACCCGACGAAAAGATCGGAGGACTCCTCGATCAAGGCGATGCCGATAACGAATTTTCGTCAGACGATGAGGCTGTGGAAGACCTCACTGGCTGGAAATTGGTCCACGCAGACGTCTTCCGTACCCCTGCATATGGTGGTGTCTTGGCTGCCCTTGTTGGCTCCGGAACCCAGCTGGTCTTCGTTGTCGCTGGTCTGATCATCCTTTCTTGTTTCGGCATCCTCAACCCTTCTTTCAGAGGCGGCTTCATCAGCGTCGCTGTCGCTCTCTTCGTTCTCGCCGGTCTGATTTCCGGCTATTTCAGTGCTCGTGTGTACAAGACTTTCTCTGGGCAGTTCTGGCAAAAGAACTGTTTCGTCACGGCAACTCTTTTCCCCGGTCTTGTTTTCACAATCATATTCATTCTTAATCTTTTCGTCTGGGCCCAGGCTTCGAGCACCGCCCTACCATTCGGAACTCTCGTCGGTCTCGTCGCTCTTTGGCTTCTCATCCAGCTTCCTCTGGTCTATGTTGGCTCGTGGTATGGGTACGTGCGTGTTGGAGCTTGGTCCCATCCCATCAGAGCAAGCACCATCCCTCGTCAGATCCCCCAACAGAGCTGGTACATTCGCAGCTGGCAAAGCATCCTTCTTGCGGGACTGCCGGCATTCTTTGTTGTGGCTATCGAGCTCATGTTCGTCTTCAAGAGCATTTGGCAGGATAAGAGTGGCTACTACTATGTTTTCGGCTTCCTCGCTGTCGTGGCAGTCATGCTTGTTGCAGTGGTAATGGAAGTCACAGTCATAGCTGTGTATATCCAGCTCTGCTCCGAGGTAATTATTCGCTTTTTCCATCCGCTTGTCTCACAAACTAATCACAATCACAGAACTATCACTGGTGGTGGCACAGTTTCATGGTCGGTGCCTCGAGCAGCTTCTGGATCTTCGCCTACTGCGTCTACTACTACTTCAACCATCTACACATTCACGGCTTTGTGTCATCATTGCTTTTCTTCGCATATTCGGGTCTCGCGTGCGCTGTTTACGCTCTCTTGACCGGAACTATCGGGTTCTTGACCGCCTATGCCTTTGTGCGTAGGATATACGGTGCTATCAAGGCTGATTGAACAGACAGCAGAAATAGGGATTAATTGAGCGAAGGCGTTAATGGTAGAGGGTTATCATACATTGTATGTATTCGTTTGTGTCTCTCTTTCTTCGTACTATGGTCCATTGGGCCATTATAATGCTGTGGTCTCGATATTGTATAGCCGTGTCGATGCGTCATACGATCTTATTTTTGTCTCTGCCTCTGAGCGAAGCTAAATATAATACCCCAAGCACATGTCATTACAGTGGAGAAGTTTCGTGAATCAAAATTGGTGTCGTAGCAAAACCAAACACGCTCAGCCAATGACCAGCGTAGGCCCACTCTTCATCCTCCACCCAAACAACCCACCACACTTTTTCTTCAACTGCCGCACCGGCGACATCGTCACCTCTTTCGCCTTTTTCTTTTCCCGATCCCTTGCGTGGACTTTTCTGGACTGATGCCTTGACAATTGGACCTGTTGTTCATCCACGAGTAACATCTTTCTTACTCGCTTACTTGCCTCGCTGGCCTGACCTCTGTATTCTACATTCGGTTTGTTCGGGTAAGTGGGAGGTGCACAGATACTTGGTGCAAGCATGATAGGCACAACCCCCTCTTCAGTGACTGAAACTGCAGTAGTGGTGACCTCCACGCCGTTTATGTTGCTTAAAGCATCACTCCAGGTTCCGTCTGCTAGAACCACGTTCTCTAGGTCCAGTTCACGGAGACTGGGGTTGTGTGTTTGGATTAAGCGGTGGAGATGTAGGGATGAGATGGTGGTGTTGGTTAAAGTCAGGTACTCTAGATGAGGGAATAGAGCAGGTGCTGTGGTTCTGTATGCGGGATGGGTGGTTTGTTGCGCAATTGCAGGCTCATGCAGGGGCGAAGGGCCTCTGGTATCGAGCCAGTGAAAGGAAAATCGGTGTAGGTTTTTGTGGCTGCGGATGTAGTTGCGCAGGAGTTTGATTTGGTCGGGTTTGATTGATGAGGTGGACTCAGAGGAGATGGAAATGTTTAGTGTGCGGATGTTGAATCTAGTCCTCAAGGAGCTTGGGTGCGCGCTCAGAGCCAAAGAGGATAGAGCGGTGATGTCTGTTAGACGGATGTTGGACAGAGTGATGGTGTCTAGATGCTTAAGTCTGGCTTCTTCGACAGCATGGACGAGAGATGTGAGTGCAATCTCCATGATGTCTATGCCTCGTGCTCGAGATACCATCGCGTTATCTCCTCCAGCGCAAGAGATCCGCAAATGTTGCAAATTGGTCAGACAAGAGATTGCGCGGACGAAAGCTTGCACATTCGTAGCGGCATGGAAGAGTGGTGGATATTGCCGAATCAACAACTCTCTTGTTTCCGCATCACCATATCTTGGTTGCTTGGTCGAGTTTTCAGTCATATGGCTGTGGGCGACTAGGGGCCTCCAGATAAATTGCTTCTGTTCTCCGGTCCAGGGATCTATAAGAGGTGGCAATGTAGTGTCCATGCTTCTAGGTAGATGAAAACTGACTTCCTTGATGTGGGGACCTATTCTATGTAGAGCGGCGAGCCTGTTTGGCTTGCTGAAAGTTTTGGCTCGAAAGGTGATGTTGATGAAAGAAAAACATTGGTTGGTCACTCGCTCGCTGATCCCATGGCACACAAAACGCAGTGCAGAGAGATCTGAGGGCGTGAGAAGAGCAAGCAGCGTTTGCTGACATGTCTCGACACTCCAAAACTCGAGAAACGATGGGTTGGAGCAGAGTATGAGGCCGCATGTGGATCGTGCACTCGCAAATGCTGCAGAGATCAACGTCAAAACTTCCTCTTGTATCAAAGTCTGTCCATTTCTCACATTGGTTGCAGGAGCTATTCACTTCCCCAAACAGCAATCTTGAACCCGACGTATTGGATGATGAGGTTGAAAAGGCAGTGGAGGGTTTGCTGGTCAATGTTGTGCCAGATAAGCTCTTGCTGCTAAAGTCCATAGTGCTTTGGAATTGACAAAATTGTGTTGTTTTCTCTGGGCCGAATAATGCAATGAGAGAATGTAGAAGAGAAAAGGGATAGGTAGAATAGTCACGATCAACCATACAATTATACCTCAGACCTACCTTTGCTGGCAGATTAACAAACCCCTCTTCTGCTCACACTGAAAAGTTACACCCTTGCAAAGCACCTGCATGATCTTTGGGCTCCGAGACTCTTGTGTCTTCACCAAAAACACGAATCTCTCGCGGTCGCGAAGACGTGTTCGGAGGCATGGTTGGTTCTTTTATCCTGGTCTGAATTAACCGCCTGAGGTGTAGATCTCTCTGCCACGTTTCAGGGCTGACGAATGGCCAATGGCTGCTGTTTGCTAAGCGCCGGCACTTGCATGCAACCAAGACTTGTCCGAGACTTTGAGCAGACAGGAGAACTAGCGGATACCCCTCTTCCACAGTGAAGATATAGTGATAATGGTGATAGCGTAAGCCACGCTGTTTGAGGACGCAGGGCAGTCTCCAAAAGTGAGTGATGCCGATAGACAGACGTTGTCTTAGGAGGTATCCGTAAATACACCTTTAGTCAGAGAGACGTCGTGAATCTCTATAGCTAAACCGTGACGGGATTTAGCACACGCGGAGATGTTATCGGAGTCGAACCTGTCCGCAGACACTGTTTGTCTAGCGACTCGAGCTCATCAAACATGGCCTTGCGTGACTGTTATGTATGATAGTCAACGGCCAACTAGCCAAGACGATCTCAGCGAGCGGCGCGGCATAGTTTATCTAAAGCATGGATGAACAATTGAGCCGTTGGCAATAGAGAGCCGCTTTCAATGTTGAGCTGAAACATGAATATTGTGACGAAATGATGCACACGGTAAAGGCGACAATGGTCGAACGACGAAAAGAAAAGACGAGAAATGCGCGCAAACAAATCGTGAAGGTGGATGTCAAAAGGCGCTCAAGGCTCGGACCGGGGCAAGCGTTGAAGCTTTTCGAAATGAGATGCAGGGTGGGTCGAAGTCAGGATTGGAGCGTGGAGAGCTGAAGGAACAAGAGCTGAGATGAGGGGCCGAAGCAGTAAGCACAAGAGATGGATACGATCAAGACTATTGGCATAGGGCAAGGCTTATAGAGGAGTCAGGCGGATGATACGGGCGGGCAGTGGGAGGATTGCATTGAATGTCTCAGCCATGGAAGAATACCGAGCATAAGGTAGGAACGACGCGGACAGCAGGCCCGTTGCGAGTGCAGATTAGGCGTGCGGGCGGACAAATTGCCAGCGAAAAGACAGACTTTGGCCGATGGGCTGACGGCAAGACAGCAGGAACAGATGGAGATGAGGCTTGTGACTAGGGCAGAGCGGAGGGAGAAATGCTCTCAATTGCTCGTCTTGATGTCGGTATCTGCAGATCTATCGAGGCTCTGGCGGAGTGGGAAGCGGCGGAAGAGGCAGAAGAGGGAGCGGGTCTGTGCATTGCATACGTCAACGGGCGTGGACAAGGGCAAGCAGAACCAAGTGCAGTGGTGCACCGTTTTCCTAGGCCAAACTAATCTATCATCATCATCCTTTCCTTCTCCTCTGACACTCACCCTCTCTGACTGGCGCTGGCCATGTACGCACTCCCACGACACACGCACATCGGACATTGATGCGTCCTAGGCCAACCTCGACATGCCGGGCCAACAAAGCAGCTGGTGGTCCCGAGTAAGCGGCGGAGGCAAGGTCGGCTTCGACAAGGCTTGGAACCTCGTCGACAAACTCGGTGCCCCTGTAAACAAACTGAGCAACAAATTGGGCTCCGAGGCCTTCTGGCCTACCACCCTTGACAAGGAGAGCGACAAGGCCGCGCGCATCCTGCGCAGTTTCTGCAGTACGCCCTGAGCCATCCTATCCATTCTGCGCCCCTGCTAACCTCCCTGTTCAGAGGATGGCTTCTACCAGGAAGAAACAACCACCGCCATGACCGACGGTCCCACAGCAAAGCAAAAGGTCCTCAAACACATTCCACCAGAAGTGCGTCTACCCATCTCTCTCCACCCCTAGACTCCTCATCTGACACCCCACAGGTCATCAAGAACGCAAAAGGCCTCGCCATCTTCACAACAATGCGCACCGGCCTCTGGGTCTCTGGTGCCGGTGGTTCCGGTGTCTTGGTCGCCAGAACTCCCGACGGCAGCTGGTCACCGCCCTCGGGCATCATGCTACACACCGCCGGCCTCGGCTTCTTGGTCGGAGTCGACATTTACGACTGTGTAGTAGTCATCAACTCCCAGAAAGCTCTTGACGCTTTCTCCAAAATTAGATGCACCTTGGGAGGAGAAGTCAGTGCTGTCGCAGGCCCTCTAGGAGCCGGCGGCATGCTCGAGACCGAAATCCACAAGAGGCAAGCTCCCATATTCACCTATCTCAAGTCGCGCGGCTTCTACGCCGGTGTTCAGATCGACGGCACTGTCGTCATTGAGAGAACCGACGAGAACGAGCGCTTTTACAACGAGAAAATTTCTGTAGGCGATATTCTAGCGGGCAGGATACGCCATCCGCCTCTCGAATGTCGCTCCCTGCTTGAGACAATCAAGGCCGCTCAAGGCGACAACGACGTCGATCAGTCTATGCTTCCATCAGCTCCGCCGCCGAGCGACTTGGACATCGATAACCCCGACCATTTCTTCGGCATTCCAGACAAAGAAGATCCTGATCCTTACGGCGTTCTGGCTCTCGAAAAAGAAGGAATGAGCATCCGCGAAGCAGGCACACAGAAACGAGCCAGTTGGGAACAGTTCAACTTCCAGCCATCTCCGACTAGCCCAATCTTCACCACCTTCGGCCGACCGAGCTCAGACAAGAACGGAAACCGCAATCGCAGCAGTAGCAACTCTACCTGGAAGACTTCCAATCTCTCGCAAACTGCCATTTCGACGGCCAGCACAGCAGTCGAGAAGCCCAAACGCATCAGTGTCACTCGTTCCATGTCAGACATGTGCACCCAGACCGACTTCCCCGAACCCATCAGCCCACGCGTGGGCAGCTTCCGCAGTCGTCAAAGCAGTCTTCACGAGATAGCCGAAGATAGCACGGTGATCTCGGAGCCGCGCCCAAAGATTGACCGCAATCCGAGCTCGCGCTCAACCCGTTCGAGCCCGAGGCGCTCTTCGTTCCGCTCATCGCATCGCCGCACCGACAGTGGCAGCGACTCGCGCTCGGACTCTCCGCCACAGCAACCGACTCCCGCGAAACCAGAAAACAAGGACATTGCAGAGGAGAGCTTCGATGACGTCGATGGAGACGGCGAGGACACCGCCGATGAAGCTATCATCGAAGAGCCTGTCGTGCACTCGGTGCAGAAAGCCACAGCTCCCCAGTTCATCTCTCGTGCTCGTCTTGTCGAGGTTCCGAAGCGTATCACACCCAAACTTCCTCCTCGTAACCCCAACCGTGGCAAGGGTCCAGTGATCATCAATGCCGAATCTGGAGCACAGCGACCATCATCCACCGAGCTTTCAAGTTCTGAAGAGTCTCCTCTAAAAACAAACAAGCCTGATTGGAGTGCACCTTCCAGCCCCAACAAACTAGGCGCTGATGTTAGTCCTGGTTTCGCAGATCCGTCGCCTAGTCCTGGTGAAGAACGAAACCCTTGGGGTCACATTCTGGCGGAGCACAAAAGAAATGAGAGCAAAGACTCTCTCGATATGCCTGGCACCTTCCACTCTCTGCCTCCAACCCCAGACGAGACCAGAGAAGGCGCCCACGCGTCCTAGACGCTGAATCTGGATTTGTGTTTGGCGCCATCAACAGTCATCCCAGAATCTGCGGCTAGTTCTGTGCAAATATGCATCTGGATCTTATAATTTTCTCTTTTGTTCAATGATGTTACGACAGCGGATTTTTTCATTGTTTTATTCCCTGCAGATGGATATGCATGACTCGGCGTATGGTTAACGGAAACCAGGCTTCTTGGTCTCGGATCATATGGGTGGAGATTTTTTTTCCATATTTTCACATGTCCTCAAGTTTTTGAATACGTATCATGTCTATACTCGTATACTTAACGCCAAGTCTCGTAATTCTTTGCTCCTGTGTTCGCATCGTCTCTTCTTACAGTCCATATGCCTCTCTAGCCGTCCCGCTCCACACTCGCTCCTTTTCTTGCTCTGTACAGTTCCTCTGGCTCAACACTTCTTCTACAACGCTTGTCCAGATAGGCCAGCTCTGCTCTCCCTCTGGCCCTTTGACATTGCACACCGGCCAGTCACTCCCAAACAAAATTCTCCGGGGACCGAAAGCGTCAAACACGACATCCGTCCATGCTTGTATCCTTTTTGCTAATTCCTTGGGGTCTGCAGTGTCGACTGGCGATCCACCATGACTGAGTTCTGAGAAGGCGCCCGAGAGTTTCATGTACACTTTAGGGTACGAAGCAAAAGTTTCTATGCAGGATTTCCAGCGAGAAAAGGAGGATGGGGATGGGGAGGGGTAGTCTGGTTTGCACATGTGGTCTGTTTTTTGACTCTTGTGTCAGTTTTGTTTCTTCTTGTATGTTTGAGAAATAGTGGAAAGATGGATTATGCTTACTCAACACCAGTACTGGTTTTTCATCTTCTGGCACATCGTCGTACAGTTTCTCCAATACTTGTGTAAAAGTTTCCAGTTGCCAGGTTCCACCGCTGCGTTGATCGATCCCAACATCAAAAGTAAACTTTTTCTGTCCTTGAGAGAAGGAGTGCAGGATAGAGATGAACTCGTCACTCAAGACCAGATTCTCAAATGAGGTTTTGGAGGAAATGGCTTGCAGCAAGAATCTAAAGCCTTTTATGCGTTCCCAAGTCTTTGAGCCGCTGGTCTGTTCGGCTATCTTCAGCCATTGGGAAAATACTTGCGGGCCTTGGTGGAGTGGTGCCCATGCCACGATGCCTTGAAGCAAGGTAGAGGCTTCAGCACCATATTCACCTTCAACGATGCTGCGTAGGAATTGCAGTTCTTTGATTGGTTCCGAGGCCCAGGAGTCTAGAGGTGAGGAGGGAGAGGGAGGTTGCAGGCGGCGGTCTGTTTCTACGTAGATGACGGCTGTGGGTGGGTGTGAGGATGATGCTGTGGTGTAGTCGGAGAGAATGTGTTGTTTTGAGAGGATGAAGGTGGGGTCGGTCATCCATGCGTGGCCATTGGCGTCTGTGGCCGATGCTGGCCAGAGATGGATGTGACTGTCGAGAATGGGGTGGTTTGGTGACATGGTTGGTGTTGTGTCCCTGCTTGCTGGTAGCAGTTGGAGTGAAATGTTATCGGCGGTGGGGAACTGGAGCGCAAGAGCGGTGTCGGTAAAGGTTGAAACAAAGCCATGGACTCAACAGCCGACAGTTGGACTCATCAGTCTTCACCCGACTCGGCGTGCTCGGTGTGTCTTTGTCGACCACTCTTGTTGCGGGCACTCGTCCTCTCGGGCAGAGCTAGGCCGAGGGAAACTTCTGGGGAACGTGGGGCTCCACCAAACGCCGCTCCTTCGGCCTTCTTCGCGGTAAATGTAGCCGTGGTGCAATAAGAAGGCCGCCTTGCCCCTCTTGTTAAGCAAAGGCTCCCTTGATTCTGCTTTCTCTGTTTACTCCGACATACCAGTTCCTCTCAATCTACAATGGTCTCGTCTCCTCCTCCTTCGGGCATCTACGTTCCCGTATGTTTTGATCTGTGACCCCACCGATCGAGGCTTCATGACATTGACCAGCTTGCAGGTGCCCACCTTCTTCGCCTCTCAATCGGCGTCCAACTACGACCCTGTCAACAACCCTCTAGATCTCGAAACCCAAACCAAGCACTCTCTTTTCCTGGTCAAGGGTGGAGTTCGTGGTCTCGTCATTCTCGGATCAACTGGCGAAGCTATTCACCTTACCAACAAGGAGCGTAACGAGCTCATCAGCAGCCAACGCAAGGAGCTCGACAATGCTGGTTACAAGGACAGACCCATCATCGCCGGCACTGCCACACAAAATGTCGAGGAGACTTTGATCCAGCTCGAGGATGCAAAGAAGGCTGGTGCCGAGTACGGCATGGTACTCACACCGGGTTACTTTGCTTCGGCCGCTAGCCAGCAGGGCATTGCCAAGTGGTTCGAGGCAGTAGCTGACAAGAGTCCCATTCCCATCATGATGTACGTATGATTGAAGTCCTAGACCCTGCGCAAACACTGACGGCCTTCAACAGCTACCACTACCCTGGCGTTACCAACAACATCGTTGTGGCTCCTTCGACCTTTGAACGCCTTGCCCAACACGCCAACATTGTCGGCTGCAAGCTATCGCACGGCGACATCCCCGACCACACTCTGATTGCTTCGTCGCCAAAGATCGATCCTTCGCACTTCAAGGTCTTCTCAGGTCTGGGCCAAAACCTCCTGCCCGTTCTCACAATCGGCGGTCAGGGTGCCATCGACGGACTTGCAGGCATCTTCCCCCGCGTCGTGGTCAAGCTGTTCAACATGTTCCAAGAGGGCGCAGACAACAAGAAGCTGCGTGAACTCCAATTCAAGATCTGCGAGGGTGAGAGATTGATTGGCAAATGGGGCACTGTTGGTATCAAGGAAGCGATTTCAAGATGCTGGGGCTTCGGTGACAAGGAGGGAGCACGACTACCGCTGCAGGGTGGCTTCCAGGGTGGTGAGCAAGAGTGGAGCAACTGGAGCGGCGTGTACGAAGGACTGAAGCAGTTGGAGCAGGAGATTGAAAAGAGTGGTTAGATGTTGATAATGATCAGAATGCATAATGAAGATATCTAGTCAAGCTTCTGCGTTAGGCGGTCAGTATGTTACAACTGAAAGATCTGAAGGGTGCAATGCCGAGAACATAGAAGGTCGGGTCAGAAGTTGAGAAGATTGATAGTACTGGTTTTGAAATCAAGCAAACGCCCAACGCGCGACAGCAGAGTGAGGCTGTTGGAACAAGCGGATCATATGGCCCCAGCGTCTCTCATCAGGGAAGCAATGGAAGAGGGGACTGAGTTGGCTTACCTTGGTATACTGCAAAAAGATGACGGAGGTGCATGTCGGCCTAGAATAGGGCATTGCAAGTAGGAGGCAGAGAAGGGAGGCAGAGAGACTGGCAGGGAAGGCGCCAAACAGGAGGGAGGTGGCCCAAGCGCCGAGCTCCAAAGATTCGCGATCAAAGCGAGACGCGAAAGACCAAGAGCAAGCATTTATTGCATGCATTGGAAATATACACATAATCGACGCCATCTGGACACGAGCGCAAACAGAAGCCCTCCATACACATCACATGCCTGCGAGATAGACGATCATGTTCAAGGTGCCCGACTCAGACCCGCCATCGACGCCCAACTCGCGCCGCGACAATGACCACCCGTCCACAACACCCGCACACCCACCGCCAACCGGCTACACAAATGCCTCCTTCACGCCAGCCGGCCCTCCGCCTCCCAGTGTCTATGGCAGCTCGCTCTTTGGCGAATCCCGCAACAACTTCCAACCGCACTCCAAAGCTACAAAGCCCGCCTTCGCAGTGCCGAGCAGTCCACCGCGCAACCACCACCAAGACTTTGACGACGACATGGACGCCGATGGCGAGAGCATACTAGACGACTACCCCAATAACCAATTGCCCGCCTTCAATTCTGCCTTTCCGTCCGCCTTCCGCTCCGCCAACCTGCCAACACAGCAGCCCACCATGCTCTCCTCACCCCGTGGTCTGAAGCGTTCGCGTTATGGAAATGTCATGGGCGACTCCTTGCGTCAGTCTACCGGCCTGCGCATCGACAAGGACAGACAGACTGCCATCCCCGGCATTGCAAAGAAGATGGCCACCAAACAAGCCCCACCATTGACCGAGAGCGACGACATGATCTTGCGCACCGACTCCCTCATGGCTCAGCTGGACGCCGACATTAAGCTCGCCACCACACCTGTTCTTCCCAATCGCACAGCACAACAACTAGGTCAGCTCTGGCAGAAACACTCGCAGATCAAGTCGCAGTCGGGCTCCATTGGCCCCATATCAAACTCTGGTCTCGACAAAGCAAACTATCTGGCACAGCTTGCTCTCCGTCTACACCATCCTTTTTCTTCATCTGGCAACGCGCCCTCCTCATATCAACCTTCCACCGCCTACTCAAACCTCGTCATGTCCTCAGACCACCCCACCTCGATTCCTCGTGCCCTGCTCGACTGGCTGAACACCTACCATAACCCCTTTCCCGATGATCTTACCGACGTCATGCGCTACCGTCCCACTCCTGTTGCCCACGATCGATTTTGGGATATAGTCTATGCCTGCACATTGCGCGGCGATATCCTCAATGCTATCAATTTACTGGAAACTGCAGATTGGTCGCAAGCCGAATCTGCTATCGAAGACGGTTATGATGAGCCTGGATACTCTGGGAACCACCTGCATGCTATTCGTGAAGTTATCAGCCGCTGCGTGGATCTGCTCAGCACCTGTCCTGCTGTTACCGAGAACGACTGGGATGTAAAGGGCTCTGACTGGACCATCTTCCGCCATCGTGTTCGTCGTGAACTCCAAGACTTGCAAGACTTTGCAGAAGCAGACAGTCGTGACAAGGATCAGTTCCCGCCTGCACCCTTCGGCAGAGTGAGCATGAGTTTCAGTACAGCCAGTCGCCGTGCTGAGAGCAAGGTGCCTTGGCTTATTTACGAGAGTCTAAAAACTCTGTATGGTCAGCTGTTGGGCAAGAGGGATGAGATTATGGTCGCAACTCAGGATTGGCTGGAAGCTGTCATCTTCCTCACTGCTTGGTGGGACGGCGAGGACGACGATGTCATGGACGATTTCGCTGCCAGCAGACGTTCAATGCGCCAGTCACAGTCGATGCGCCAGGTTGACATTTCGCCCGTATTCGCATACAAGAAACAGCTACTCCTGGCTTTCGCCGCTACTACCGACAAACCAGACGAAGAAGAGTTTTACCTCAACACTGTCAGCCCTCTTCACGTCGGTCTTGCCTGCATTTGCGAAGATGATATCCAGGGCCTCGTAGGTATCTTGAAGTCTTGGTCCCTGCCTATCGCTTCTGCTATTGTTGAGCTGGCTACTGTCGCGGGCTGGATGCCATCTTCAGCAAGCAACATCTTGGACGCTTTTGACCAAGACGACTTGATGGTGTTGAGTCACGGCCAGCCATCACAACCCGACTTGATCAAGCGCGATGATGTGTTGATACAATATGCCTCAGTCCTGGCCAAGAAGGATTCCTTCAAGAGTGCGGCTGGCAGACCTGTGCAGGAGGGCTGGGATCTTGCTTGTCGTGTACTTGGACGTCTTGATAGCTTCGAGACAGCCAAGTCAAAAATCTCAGACTTGCTGAATCAGATCACACTAGACTCGACGACACGAGTAGATAAGGTCCTCGCTGTTCTCAACGAGATTGGTCTGCCTGATCAGGTTCGCGGGATTGCTGAGCGCTATGCCGATGATCTGGCAGCTTCTAGTCAAGACTACGGCAGTGCTCTGATCTACTACGCCCGGGCACACGCCTCGCAAAAGCTTCGCAGTACCATCGATCTGCTTATCTCACTGTGCCTGGTGCAAAGTGCTGCATTCCCTCCACAAGCAATCATCGATCCGCAACTTGATGCTCTTCTCAACGATCAACATGCCACTCTTCACCAGGTCGCACGTCAAGACGTTGCAGCCGCTCAACTGCTTGCGTCACAGCTTAGTGGTTACGCAACGCTGCGCCGCTTCTACGACTTGCGCGACGCGGACGCTGCCAAAGCTGCAGCTGAAGCTGATGTTGAACATGATGAAGAAGTTGCGAGTCGCAAGCCTGGCATGTTAAGGCCATTGGCCCGTAAGCGCGAAGCGGCTAGGGCATTGATGGCTGTCATCGAGTCCGCCGCGGATAGTATCCGGGGTGGATTGTACGATCCAGAGGCCCAGTCTGTGGTGCAGGTGGACGCTTTGATGACTTTGTTGTGTGAGGCATTACCTCTCATGAATCGTAAGTTTTCCCTGTTGATCCTTGCATACCTAGTAAAGAAGACATTCGCTGACTCAACGAGCAGAAACAAAGCAAATCCTGAAAACGCCACACCTGCTTACTCTGATCCGCGCTGTCGAAGACCTCGAAACCATCACTCCGGGCATCTACGCCCAGAACTCTGCCGTTTTCAGTGCTGCAATCAACAGCTATCTCTCAAACTCAGCCACACCTGCTACACTGACGCCATCGTCCTCAACTCCCGATCTCAGCAAGTCAATTGCAGGCTTGAAGCAGAGTGTGAGCTGGAACATGGTCAACAGCAGCGGCAGCATCGCTTCTGAACAGAACGGCAACGCTGATTCCAGTGCTGGTGTAATGGGAGGTATCCAGGTGAATAGAGCTTGGGACTGGAGAGTTGGTGCTGTCTATATGAAGGGCAAGAGCGTCAAGCCCGAAGACGTGATGCGAGTCCTCAGGTGTCAGGTCGCTGTTGAGATGGGCAAGGTGTGGATGTAGATGCCCCTTTCTTTTCGTTTCAACCAATAGCATTATGACTTTGAAGGCAAATTGGTTTCTCTTAGCACACGAGAATTGGGAAGGTCAAGAGGAGAAGAACAATGCATATATATCTGCTCTCGGCGAGCATTTTCAAATGACCAAGCATGAATTCTGCGGCTCACCAGATATGTTCGGCTTCTGTTTGCATCATGACATGGTATTTGTTTCTGCATCATCTCAATGCCAGGGATTGTAGCTCTTATACTTTGCCATCATGACCTTATCGGCTTAAATCTCGGGTTTCTCGTCCTCGGTACACTTAATCACATACAAAGGCATACTCGGCATAGAAGCAACCGACAGAGCCGAAGATCTACCATGATAAGCCTCGGAAGACCCTGCTTTAGCCCAGCCGCTCCATCTTGTTTCATTGTCTTGTCTCACCTCTTCCACCTGTCGTGTTTGCTAGACATCAAGGTCTGGGTTCTTGTATATCACACTGCTTCCAATGATCTCTGTCGTAAATGTTTGTTCGACATCTCACGGCCATAAATGCACTCTACGGACTGTATACGAGCAGAGAGGGGTTCGCCAAGGCACAATCGCCCAAATAGGAAGCTAGGAGATCTGCTCTTGCAGAGTTAGCAGCCGAGCAAGGCCCTTATCAAATATGGAAGGTATAGTGTGCAAGGGCGGAAGCCAGCATTCGCAGCTACCCAATCTGCTGGTTTCCGAGAGGTGAAAGCCAATCTATAAGTTGGAAGCCAGACGCACATCTTTTGATTCTTTCCCTCTTCTTTATCACTCACCGCTCACCGCCATCATGAAGAGCGTGTGGACATATTTTTCTGCATTCTTAATTGGCAGTGTGCCATTTGCACAGGCACTCAGATGGCGCTCTGACCATTTGGCTGGTGAAGACGAGCATGCGTTGTCCAGAGTCATGGCCTCTCCTCATACGGGCAATGCGACATTCAGACAGTACATTGACCACGACAACAAGGATCTCGGAACTTTCGAGCAATTCTACTTTTACTCGACCGAGTTCTATGGTGGCGAGGGTTCGCCCATTATTCTGTTCACTCCTGGCGAGACTAATGCTAGCGCTTATACGAGCTATCTTACCCTCAATAGGACTACCGGTGTTCTGGCTAAAGAGATTGGTGCTGCCATTGTTTGTGAGTCAGACTACAATAATCGTTTCGCTTTCCAATACGGTACTGACAGATTGCCATTCAGGCATTGAACACAGATACTGGGGCTACAGTTCGCCGTATGCTGATCTCACGACCGAGAACTTGCAATACTTGACACTTGACAACTCGATTGTAAGTCATAGATCCTGTTCTCAAGCTTTTGTTTCCGATTGACTTGCTGACATCCATGACAGAGCGATCTGACAAACTTCGCAAAACATGTGCGCCTTCCCTTTGACTACCACAGAAAGTCTTCACCAAACCGTGCACCCTGGGTCATGATGGGCGGCTCTTACTCTGGAGCTCTGTCTGCCTGGACTGCTTCGACCCAGCCTGGTATCTACTGGGCGTACTGGGCTTCAAGTGCTCCTGTTCAATCGATCCTCGACTATTGGCAATATTTCGTACCAATCCAGCAGGGAATGCCGAAGAACTGCTCGTCTGACGTGTCCCTGGTGATCGACCACATAGATTCCGTTTTGCTCAACGGCACAGCTTCTGAGATCCACTCGCTCAAGCAATCCTTTGGTCTCGAGGACCTGAAGCACAATGATGATTTTGCTGCCGCTCTACAGAACGGTCCTTGGCTCTGGCAGGGCAACCAGTTCTATAGGAACACTGGCTTCTTCGACTTCTGCGACGCCGTAGAGAACGTGAAACCTAACAGTACCAACACTACTCTCCCAGGCCCCGAGGGCGTTGGCCTCAAGAAGGCTCTGGCTGGCTACGCTCAGTGGTTCAACTCGACCTACTTGCCAGGCAGCTGTGAGGGCTATGGCTACGAAGAGTGGGAAGGCGAACGCAACATTCAGTGCTTTGACACCTACAACGCTTCGTCACCTATGTACACCGACACTAGCCTTAGCAATTCGCTAGATAGACAGTGGGTCTACATGACCTGCAACGAGCCTTTTGGGTACTTCCAAACTGGAGCTCCCGCAGACCGCCCTTCCATCGTCTCGCGTTTGAGCAACGTCGACTACTGGACCCGTCAATGCGCTTTGTTCTTCCCTCCTTCCAACTCCTCGGTCGTTGGACTTGATAGAGGCGCCACGACAGCACAGGTCAATGCAAAGAACAAGGGTTGGAACAACTACTCGCCTGGATTGCTGTATGTCAACGGTGACTATGACCCATGGCGCGAGGCAGGTGTCTCGTCAGATTTCAGACCCAACGGTAAACTGGCAAACTCTACACGAAACCCAGTTGTCATTGTGCCTGGTGGCTTCCACACGAGCGACCTGGTCACGCAGAATGCAAAGAGCAATGCTGGAGCCAAGGTTGCCATCGATGAAGCTGTCGGTATCATGAAGGAGTGGGTCGGCGAGTTCAAGCATGGCAAGAAGTGGTTCGAAGGGTAGACGTTGGAAGCGAGATGCAGTGGTTTTGGTTGATATCGCGTCGGCAGTCGATGGAAAATGGCTCTTCATCAGTATCATGACAAAAGAACAAAAATTTATCGTTATGCGTCCATCTCAAATCTCGGTCAAGACTAAGATCATCCCTTTCTTGTGATCCAATCACGGCTCTACTCATGTCATAGGGTCTCATAAGTCTTTGTGGCAGATTGCTTCACTGCCCAGCTTCAGTATATCCTGCCCACCGAAACTCGCACATCTAATGTCCTCAGGGAAATTTGTCGGCCCCTCACAAGACATCTATAGATTTACACCTTACACAACTACCAAAGAAAAGAGCAATACCCACGAAACTCTAGAATATTTGAAAGTAAAAGCAAACGCAAAAAGCAGTTACAGCGAATGAGATTCGAACGCAGGATCTCTGCATCTGCATGGTACCGAGAAGATCATCGCAAACGTGAGCGACTGAGAGGTTCTGATGATGAGATTGCTGAGTTTGTGGTTGCAAGATATCGGTGATGGCATTTTGGCTACTAGATTACCACTGCTTTCTGTTGCTGGAGACTAGAACTGTGAGAGATTATATAGGAGGTGGGAAAGTGAAGGGATGGTGTGAGTGTGGTATTACCGCCCAAGTAACGCTGACAAGCAGATATGCCATCGCTAAGGTATTCTTAAACATGAATTCAGTCTTTTCTAAAGGACAGAGGCAGCAGTCATCAATCGCACTCAAAGCACCGAGCGAACGAGAGGGCGAGTTTAGACCACCCCTTTTGCAAACCACCCATTACCCCAAATTAACGAAGACGACAGCACTAAATCACGAACATCCGAACATCGGCTTGAAGGAGCAAAACAAGAATAGAGTAGGGTCCTTCATCGCTCAATCGCTAAATCGATGATAAGCATTGTTGAGAATGAGGCAATCCAGCATCCACTATTGCGCCATCTAAGCTTGGTATGGGCAAGCACACACACATTCAGTATAGTGTTTAGGTGGACTGCAGATCCCACCATCGAAAAAGACCCCGCCCATGTGATAATCCTCGAGGGGATTTCCATGATTACATTTCATTAGACAGCCAACCTCAAAATTTTCAAAATATCTTTTTTGTTTTTGGGATCTCCTTACTCGTCTTTTGATTATTGATTTTATTGCTGGAAACATGTATACGGATACTGTTGCTGAGCAGCTTTATGCACCTGAGCTGTCGCAGAACAAGACTAGCATTGATTCTCCAACGAGCATGGATGTGATCCAAGCAAAAACTCGCAGAGCAGATTCACCACTTGAAAGCGAATTGCCTCTGCAACAGACCGTAGCGCTCCTGAAAGCAGCTCGCGAGCGGCTCGTTCCTACACAGGCGTACCCAGTGCCTTCTCCAATCAAAGATGACGAACTGGTCATAGAAATCAGAGCGATTGGACTCAACCCAGTGGACTGGAAATCAATGTACGATCTTCTCCGTACATGCAGAATCTCGGACGTGGCTGACGATGAGTTGCAGTGACTACAACTTCGCAATCCCTCAGCTACCGTACATTGCAGGCCGCGATTTCGCCGGCGTTGTTGTCCGGGCACCTGCCTCTTCGAGTCGTCTTCGGGTTGGTGATTTGGTAAGGGTGGCATGTGGTCAGCAAGATATACAAGCAGCTAAGAAATCACGACAGGTCCTCAGTCCATCGACGGATTATCGCGATATCAGAAAATCGGCGTTCCAAGAGTACGCAATCTCCACACATCACAATGTGGCCAAGATACCGAGAAACACTCGAGTCTCGCAGGCTGCTTCAATCGGTGTGGCATATGTGGCGGCGGCACTGGCTCTAGGCGTCAGTCTCGGTCTGAAGCTATCTGGTATACCTGATCAGGACGAAGTCGACCTATGGGACGCAGTCCGTCAATTGCCTTCTGGCGCGATTCCTACCGACGTTAAGGAGGAGTGTTTGTCTGGCATCGAAAACGCAGAACGTCCTCGGCCCGGTGATTGGATTGCCATATACGGTGGCTCATCCACCAGCGCACTATTCATCTCAGAAATCGCGAGATTGGCAGGACTAAGGGTTATACTGCTTGCTGATGGTGTGAAGCACGGTGGACGACTTGGTGACCGGGAAGGCACCGTTCTTGTTGACAGCCATGATCCCGCGAGAGCGATACAGATTGTTCGATCCATCACAAAGGGGGAACTTAGATTTGCGGTTGATACTGTCGGCAGAGAGACAGCAGGATATTTGGTGCAGATGTTGCAAGCAGACGTGCAAGGAGGAAAGAGAGCTCATCTGGTGGGGCTGACTGGCGTACCGAAGGAGACGACTGATGGAGTGGTGTTCCATTCGGTACCGATAAAGCTCTTCCATGAGGTGCCATCTATTGGTCTTGCCTTGATGAACTGGTTGGAAAGAGCTTTGGAAACTGAAGCAGTTGCACTTCCTGAGGTTGAGCACATTGAAGGAGGACTGAGCGTTCTCAACACTGCATTGGACCGAATGCGGCGCGGTGAGATTTCAGGTCGTCGTTTGGTAGTCTCTTTGTGAACTGTTTGACAACCATAGTGTCATTGTAGATTTGGATAAATAGAACCTCGGAAGGAAGGAGGCTTGAGGTGTAGTTAGACGAGCAAACAAGACAAACAGACGCTGGCCAAACGCTGTTTCTCCCACCACGCGTACTCTTTGCTTCTGCCTTCTCAACGCGACTTGCTCTCTCAAAGAACGATCATTTGATTTTTGGATATCCATACAGTCTGGCAGCTACAATCTTGTTCATCACAGTATTGTTTTCCCAACGCTGATCGCTTAAGATGACCTAAGAACATATATTGTCTCGCAATCTTGCAGGTCGCGATAATCCACTCAAGCTTCACGTTCGACCCCACCCATGTGCACCACATTGCGAGCTCGCACGCCATATCACAAGCTATGAGCGGAGATCATTTCGCAATTGCACACCATGTCCCTGAGGTCCTGCATCTCAACCAAGGTAAGAGTTGCCTAAGCGCCGGTATCTCCATACCGCTTGATTGCATGCATCGTAAGCATATATCTTCTCTGTTGTCTCTTGTCACATTGTTTGCAGGGAAAGTAAACAACAATGTCTGCCATCACGGTTCTCGAACCGAATGGCACCGAAATCAGCCAAAAGACTTTGATTGAGAAGTCTCCTACCTTGATAGAATTGGAGACTTCCCAAAAGGATTGGGTATATCCTTATCCTACTGATTTTAAGATCCACGAGCATCCTCTTGATGAGATTCGCGAGCTCAAGGTACAAGCATCAGACACAAGTTGTGATGGTCAACTGACCATTGCATAGGTAGTTGTCATTGGTGCCGGTCTTGCGGGAATCATCGCAGGCGCACTTTTGCCTGCTAAAGTTCCAGGCATCAAACTGACCATCTTGGAGAAGAATGCTGATTTGGGCGGAACATGGTAATGTGATTGTACTTGCGAGTAGTGCCATGACTAAAGCAGCCACAGGTACGAAAACGTTTACCCAGGAGTCCGATGCGATATCCCTGCCCATGTCTACCAGTCCACATTCTCGCCGAACACCCAGTGGAGCGAAGAATACGCCCAAGGCTCCGAGATACGCGACTACTGGCAAAACGTGGCTAGAAAGCACGACGTATACTCCAAAGTCAGGTTGCAAACCAAGGTCAAAGGGGCCTATTGGGAGCCAGAAAGATCGCAATGGAGATTGGAAACAAAAGACCTCAAGAGTGGGGCAGAAGAAAAAGAGCATTTCGATATTCTGATTCCTGCTATCGGCCACTTCAACGAGTGGAGACTGCCAGATATTCCAGGCATCAATGACTTTCAAGGTCATCTGAGACATTCATCTAACTGGGATCCCAACTTTGACCCGAGAGGTAAACGCATAGCGACCATCGGCAACGGAGCATCAGGCATTCAGATAACGCCAGAGCTACAAAAGGTTGCCAGTCACGTCGATCATTATGCGCGCAGTCGAACCTGGATTGCTGGTTCATTCAATCCGAATGCCAAAGACAGACAATCAACACCGATGTATATTCCTCAAGAGCAGCTCGAATCGTTCTCGGACCCCAAAGTTTACCTTGAATATCGCAAGAAGTTAGAAGGCTCTTTCTGGCGAAACTTCGACGCGCAGCTCAGAGATTCTGAAATCAGCAAGACTTCCGCTCAAAACTTTAGAGAATTGATGCGCAAGAGATTGGCAGAGAAGCCCGAACTATTGGAGCAGATACTGCCTGACTTTCCTCCACATTGCCGCCGTCTCACACCCGGCCCTGGATACTTAGAGGCTTTGACAAAGGACAACCTAACTTTCATTCAGACTCCTATCTCACACTTCACAAAGGATGGAATTGTGACAAGCGACGGGGTACATCGCAGTGTCGACGCCGTTATTTGCTCCACAGGCGCAAACGTCGACTTTGCACCTCCTTTTCCTATTGTTGCTGGTCCATATGATTTGTCTCGCGACTGGCGGCCGGAAGGGAAGTTTGGCTGGCCCTACACCTATATCGGTGTCGCGACACCTGGTCTTCCCAACCTTCTGCAACTACATGGTATGTTCTCATCTTTGCTGGAAACCAACCCGTGCTGATGGTTTACAGGTCCCAATGGCTACGGATCCTCAGGAACAGTCCCACACTCAGTCGAAGTGCAAGCAACATACATTGCCAAAGTTCTTCGCAAAGTCAGCAGTCAAGGAATTGCAACCATAGTGCCCAAGAAATCCGCCGCCGACGCCTTTGTGGAGTACTGCGACGCTTTCTTTCCTCGTACCAACCTATCCAGGAAATGCAGTAGCTGGGCGAACGGCAGACGTCCTGGAGGTAGAATACATGGACTGTGGCCAGGAAGCGCTACGCATCTAACCAACATCAAGAGAGAACCACGCTGGGAAGACTTCGAGTACACCTACGTCAACTCGGATAACATATTCGCCTATTGGGGCAATGGTGTAACCAAGAAAGAGTTTGATCCGGAAAGCGATATGACACCCTACTTGAGGTTACCTGAAGAGTTGGACTTGAGAGATTTGCACGAGCGTTGGTGGGATCTGTGATGTGAATGATCATGGTTCCAAGACGAGGAGGGTTCTGAAGTACTTTGTATTTGTGGTTATCAATAGATCTTAGACAGCTCGACGGACAAGACACAAGTCCCTTGCAGTGCTTGCATACTGCCCATCAACCAAAGGGATTTATAAAGCAACAGCCCAGACATCCATGACCGGAGTCTTTTGATTGAAGTCACTCATTTTCCTTGGTACTTCGTCTGGTCATCAGTCATACATTCAACCAGAGATGATTATCCACTTGATCCATTCCATCTTGATGTCCCCAAAGCGCCTGTTCCACGGACTGACGTAAGCACGCCATCGCTCCCAGATCACACGTGCTATCACAACCACTAGACATCAAGATAAGGATTCAAACCTCTTTTCTTGCGAGTGATCGACCTCAACAACTATTAATTTAATGACCCCGCTCAATATTGCGCTATGTGCCTG
This sequence comes from Aureobasidium sp. EXF-10727, assembly GCA_023848595.1. Taxonomy (NCBI): domain Eukaryota; kingdom Fungi; phylum Ascomycota; class Dothideomycetes; order Dothideales; family Saccotheciaceae; genus Aureobasidium; species Aureobasidium sp. EXF-10727. Next base: position 82,859 of record SWBF01000019.1, on the reverse strand, counting down.
GATGTTGCGTGATAGAGGGGTCGCCGAGTGCGGTCTTGTTTACAATTTCATCAAGGTGAAATTCTGAACGTGCATCTCTCATTGCTCAAATATATTGTAGACCTTCTGAATTTCTTGTACTTCGCCCTACTCGATAACTCCTAATTCCAGCAGACTTCCACGACCATGAGCGAACCAACTACCAACGGTACCCCTGCGAAAAAGCAGCTCATCCTCAATGCTTTTGTAGAGTCATGTGAGTTGAGCTTACCACACTAGTAGACATCAACTAACAGATTTCAGGTAGCGGACATCAATCTCCAGGCTTATGGCGACACCCAGATGACCAGTCTACGAACTTCAATAAGATACAACATTGGGTCAAGCTGGCTCAATTGCTTGAGAAGGGCAAGATTCACGGGATCTTCATTGCTGATGTCTTGGTGAGTGTATCTATGTTCTACGCGACAGAGCGATCAAGAACTAATGATCACACTCTTTCCAGGGTGCATACGATGTCTACAAAGGACCCCAGAACCCTGATCCTGCAATTATCTCCGGTGCTCAGTGGCCAGTCAACGAGCCTCTAGCGACCGTGCCTGCAATGGCGGCAGCTACAGAAAACATTGGCTTTGGCGTCACTGTTTCGACCACCTACGAGCAAGTAAGCAATATAAAGCTACCTCTGGCATATTACAGGACATGCTGACCGACGGTTGTTAGCCTTATCATCTTGCCAGACGTCTTAGCACAGTTGACCACTTGTCTGACGGTCGCGTTGGATGGAATGTAAGTCTCGATACTCTTCCTCGGAAGGACACAAGGACTGATAAAACTGCAATAGGTCGTCACTGGATATCTCGATTCGGCAGCTAGAAACCTCGGACGCACCGAGCAGCCAGAACACGATGACCGCTATGCCATGGCTGAAGAGTACATCGAAGTGATGTACAAACTGTGGCAGTCGTCCTGGAGAGATGATGCTGTCAAGCTCGATCGCGAGAAGGTTGTTTACACCGACCCAACTCTGGTCAGAAAGATTGACCATGTGGGCAAATATTATAACGTCCCAGGACCTCATATTTGTCAACCGTCTCCCCAGCGTACGCCAGTCATACTTCAGGCAGGTACCTCGAAAGCTGGTAAAGAGTTCGGAGCAAAGAATGCAGAAGCTATCTTTGTATCCGGTCACAGTCCTTCCGTCATCGCAAAGAACATCTCCGAAATTCGAGCTTTGGCCAAGGAGAAGTATGGCCGCGACCCAAAGAGCATCAAGTTCCTTGCCTTGCTCTGTCCCATCATCGGCAAGACTCAGGAAGAGGCAGACGCCAAATACCAGGAATACCTCAGTTATGGCTCTGAAGATGGTGCTTCTGCTTTGTTCGGAGGTTGGACCGGCATCGATCTTGCACAATATGGTGATGATGAAGAGCTTCGCCATGTGCAGTCCAATGCTGTCAGATCGGCAGTGGAAGGCTGGTCGAAGACCACGCCAAAGGTTGCAAAGTGGACTAAGCACACTGTTGCCAACCATATCAAGGTCGGCGGTCTTGGGGCTACTGTTGTCGGTACTGCAGATGTTGTCGCGGATGAAATGGAACGCTGGGTGCGAGAAGCCGATGTGGATGGTTTCAACATTGCGTACGCATTGTTCCCCAGGACCTTTGAGGAGGTGATTGAACATCTGCTACCAGTTCTCAGGGAGAGAGGTCTGTTTTGGGAGGATTATGCCGTTCCGGGAGGCACATACAGAGAGAACTTGTACGGGAAGAAGGGGCTGGCTAGACCTCCTCAGGACCATCCTGCAGCGTCTCTTCATTGGAAGGCAGACTGAGTGATGAACTACTCACAACAAAATTAGGGATACCTCAAACTATCATAGTGTACCGTTGTTCTCTCGAAGAAAAAAAAACTTCTTAGAAGACTTGTACAATGTTATATCCATCGTGTCACTTTTTGTGTGGTACATAAGAAGCTTGTGACGAGGAGTTTTCAGAATTCGGCAGCTGCGATCCACAGCACTCTATCACATGCCTTCTTACGACTGTGTCTTTGTTGATAGGCAGTCACACAGGCACGTTTTCACTCTCCCGCGTCCAACATATAACGCCATCGCTCCAGCATATCACATCAACCCCAAGGACGAATGGCAAAGCTTAGCGTGTATGATAAGCGTGCCAACCTTGCTTATCACAACTTGCCCAATCCGACATGTTTGTAATTGAACGAAGTATATTGACAGCTCTGCATGCGAACTCGGGGTGCGCATCTCAAGGTTTAGCACGTACTTGCCGCGTTGAGGATGATTCCATTGCCAGTCTTTCGCACGTCAGTTCTGGCAGTGGATACATTCTGCTACTTCTGACTCTCTGTAACACATGCAGTATGGTATAATATGTAGACATGCCCATGTTAGACTTGATGTTCAGGTATAACAGATAACATACTATCACAATGGCAGAGGCACTCCTCAATCAAGCTCACGGCTATGGCATTATCGTCGGTCTTTCGATCTTGTTTTGTCTCATCATCCTCGCTGCCGTCCGAATACAGAAGCGTTATCTTTCCGAAGACAGCGAGCAATCCGAAATGTTCATGGTTGCCAATCGGTCTGTGGGAACAGGACTGACCGCATCCGCTGTTTTCTCGAGCTGGTAAGTTGTGCTCATGGTTTCTTCTTCCGGAAGTACTAACGGTGTGGTAACTCAGGATGTGGATCAACGAGAGTGTTATCTGTGCCGCTTATACGTACAGATGGGGCATCGCACTGCCAGTGTGGTGGGCATCTGGCCTGTCCTTCCAGATCGCTCTGATGGCTCTCCTTGGTATCGTGGCAAAACTGCGTGTCCCATACGCACATACGTCGCTGGAGTTTATACGCATACGATATGGTAAATATGCTCATTGCATATTCATCCTTTTGAATCTTGTCAACAACATCTTTGGATGCGGCAGTATGATCTTGGCTGGTGCTCAATTGGTCACTGGTATGACTGGGATGCATGTTATTGCGGCCTGCATCTTGATCCCCGCGGGTGGTGAGTGAGTCCATCCAATATAACACAGAAGGATACTAATCAGGAAACAGTGGTCATATATACAGCTGTTGGTGGCCTGAAAGCAACTTTCATCACGGACTACCTTCACACTGCAATCGCTCTGATCCTCTTGATCTACTTTTCCCTCTCTGTTCTCACCAACGAACATATAGGAGGCATCTCTGGTCTATACCAGAAAGTCAAAGCAGCAGATGATTACATTGAAGGAAACTACATGGGTTCTTTGTTGACCATGAAGTCGAAGAAGGGTATGTCATCTCAACCTCTTGACGCAATGCTGGTTACTGACCGATCCTAGCTGTCCTCTTCGGACTGGTTCTCAAACTCGGCAACCTAGCTCTGGTACTCATGGATACAGCTTTCTGGCAAAAGAGTTTTGCTTCCGAGGTCGAGTCGGTTGTCCCTGCCTACGACTTGGTTTCCGTCGTCATCCTTGCTGTTCCTTGGTGCACGGGTACCATCATCGGGCTGGCCGGGAGAGCTATCGAGAAAACGCCCATCTGGTTCGACTACCCAAACCTTCTGACCGATACTCAAGTCAACTCGGGACTGGTCATGCCTTATGTGCTTCGCTCTTTGCTCGGCCAAGGCGCAACAACTGGTCTTTTGGTACTGATCTTCATGGCGATCACATCCACGGTATCGTCGTCTGTTATTGCAGTCTCGAGTATCATATCGCTCGACTTCTACCGGTCATATATCAATCCAAAAGCTTCTGATCGCAAGGTTCTGAAGGTCAGCCATTATGGTGTCGTTGGCCATGGCTGCTTTATGGCAGGCTTTGCAATCATGTTGCAGTATGCCGGAGCGACAAACAATTGGTCGACGTACTTTAGACCCATCGTCGCCTGTCCTGGCATCTTCCCTCTGATGTTGACGCTGCTCTGGTCTCGACAAACAAAGGCAGCTGCCATCTTGTCGCCAATCCTAGGCTTGGTGTCTGGAGTTGCGACTTGGCTCAGTCTGTCCTATGTTTGGGGCGGAAAGATCGATATCCAGACAACGCAGCAACAACTACCTGGTCTTTACGGAGCAATCGTGTCATTCTTCTCGCCAGCATTGTTCTCTGTCGTCATTTCTCTTGTGCGACCGAGCAGATTCGACTGGAGAGAGTTCCTGAGGATTGACTTGATTGAGGATAACACTCAGCCTAGCACACCTTCACTCAGAGAAAGCAAGGAAGATATCACCAACTTCGATCAGTCAGCCAAGGTCATCGGCGGAAAATCCCAAGGCACTGTAGATGCAGAAGCGAAGAGTGGGCTCGTCAGCCCTGCCATATCCTTCTCCACCGATACTGGCAATCTTGACGACATCACTCACCCCTTTAGTGATCAAACCATCCGCCACATCAAGAAGTGGAGAAACTATGCCGCTGGTTACTTTGTTCTCAATCTGCTCGTCACGGTAGTTCTTTGGCCGGTACCGTTGTATCGCGACTGGATCTTCACACTGTCTTTTTTCAAAGGCTGGGTGACCGTGGCCATCATCTGGCACTTTGCTGCCATGATGGCCGTGATTGTGTATCCAGTATGGGATGGAAAACATGTCATCAGCACGGTACTCAAAGGAGTAAGCAAAGAACGGAACAGCACAAGGCAAAAGTCTTGATGAAATGTTTGTAAGCGTAGATATAGATAAAGATTACAGATATACTACTACAAAGAAAGAAGATAAGAGACAAATGAAAGAGATTAGTAGAGAGAGAAATACGAAAAATTCGTGGGTGCCCAGAAGAAACAAAAACGCCATCATCAGTAATCAATCGTCTCAGAGTTTACTTGCGGACCAATTTTGCAAGAGTGGTGGGTGCACGCGCCTGTACGTTGGCGGTGGCAGTCACGACAACAGTGACAGGGTAGGTGGAGCAACTGGTTGTTTGGCCCAGAAGACCGCCCAGGTTCAAGAGACCGCAGCTGGAAGTCGTGCGTACGGTTGTGTATGTGGTGGGAAGCAAGGTGGCTCCAACAGAAGCGCCGGCGAGTCCGGTCGACCCAACAAGGCCTAGGTTGGCGTTGACGCTGCCGAGAGGGCCCAATCCGATGGTTGCGCAAACGTCAACGAGCGAGCCAGTGCCGCACGAGGTAGAGAAAGAGGTGACTGGTACACCGTCGATTGTGGTCAAGACGGGAGCGCTGGTGATTGAAGCAGCAGCGCTGATGGTGTTGGATACTCCTGCTGAGACTCCTGAAGCTGTGGGAAGCACAGTGGCGTCAACAGAGGCACCTGCGATGCCGCTCGAGCCGAGGACGCCAGCATCGACACCTACATTGCCAAGTGGGCCCAAGCCGACGGTTGCGCACACGTTGACGAGCGAACCAGTGCCGCAAGAAGTGGAGAAAGAGGTTATGGGCAGGTCACTGATGGTAGTCAGAACAGCAGGGCTTGTGATCGTGGGCACAGCAGCGGTGACAGATGATCCCACAGAGGCACCAACTCCAGCGCTGATGAGGTTGCTTGAAGATGCAGTGGGGAGTACACCAGCGTTGAGAGAGACTGTGGCGATATCGCCTAAGCCCAAGGTGACACATGCACCAACGACGTTTCCAGAACACGATGCCGAGATGGCAGTGATAGTGTTACCATCGGTCACGAAGCTGGTGGGTACAACTTCACCATTTGTCAGGGAGGGGAGCAGAGTAGCGCTCACATCTGCGCTGACGATTCCACTGGAGGGGAGGACATCGGCACCGAGGCTGATGGTTCCAGCAGGACCAAGACCGAAGGAAGCGCACACTCCAACAAGCGCGCCAGTTCCACACGAGGTTGAAATGGCAGTGATGGTATTGCCGTCGATGATTGTGCTGGTAGGGAGGACTGCAGGAATCGTGATAGCAGGTGCAGATACCCCGGCAGTGGCCGAGACGCCATCTCCAAGACCTGCGCCAAGCTCAACGATGCTGCCATCACTCTCGAGAGCGCCCAAAGTTGCAGTGGCCGATGGACCTACACCCACGGCAAGGCATACAAGACCTGAGCATTGAGTTGAGGTTGCTGTGTACAGACCGCTGGCACCAGAGTAGGTTGTCGGAGAAGCGCCTCCATTGCCGCCGATTCCAAGATTGACTGAGACACCATTCAGGAGGCCGACGGTGACGCACAAGTCAACCAGAGCACCTCCGCAGCTGGTTGTGATCGAAGATGCGGTCGCACCAGGAGGAAGGAAAATACCGCTCGTGATGGATGCGATGTTGCTGGTGACAGATCCGAGACCGCTAGTGATGCCCGCAACATCAGAGGAAATAGGGTCGGTGGCTTGGCTCAAGATTGAGCTAATGGCACTCGAGGGGTCGACCGCAGTAGTGATACCGCTCACTTCAGAAGCAAGCGAGGAGGCCACACCTGATGGCAAAACATCAGTGGGAAGAGCAGTAATGACACTAACGACCGACGAGATGACGCTCGAACCGAGGGATGTCGCGCTGGTCAAGTCTCCTACGACAGACGAAACGACAGAGGACAGACCAGGGAGGGAGGGTCTTAGCGAAGTAGTACCAACATTGATGATGGAGGATGCAGGGTCGGTAATCTGGCCCAGAACAGAGGAAAGAGCACTGCTGGGGTCCACTGCGGTGTTGATACCGCTAACCTCGGATGCCAAAGAGGAGGCCACACCAGAAGGCAAGACATCAGTGGGAAGTGCAGTGATTTCGCTTGCAATGGAGCTCAGTACGCTTGATCCAAGAGAGGTTGCGCTAGTCAGATCACCAATGATGGATGAGACCTCAGAGGGGATGGCCGAAGTCAGAGATGAGATACCTTGGCTAATTCTGGAAGTAGCGGCAGGATCAACGATGGAGGACACCAAGCCCGAGGGGATGGAGGTGGCGGTGGGCAGCTCAGAAATGAGTGAGCTCAATGCACCAGTATTAACGCCACTGGCGGTTGAAAGCTGCGAAACCAGAGACGAGAGCTGACTTCCGATGATGCCGGTAGCAGTAGATGCTTCAGATGCAAGGCTGGAAAGTACACCGCTTGGAACAGCAGAGAAGTCTGGGAGAGAGACTCTTGAACTCGAGGAACCGGCGTTGATGGCCGACGAGATCAAGCCAGATGGCAACGAAGTTGCGGTGGGCAGTTGAGAGAGCAAAGAGCTCAGAGCGCCGGTGTTGATAGCACTGGCGGTCGAAAGCTGCGATACGAGCGAAGAAAGCTGGCTACCAACAGCGCCAGTAGCCGTGGATGCTTCAGAAGCGAGGCTTGACAAAACACCACTGGGGAGGCCACCAGAGACGCCAGCCGATGCTCCTGCGGTCGCGCTTGCGGAAACAGGAGGCAGAATGGAGGATGCAGCGTTCGAGCGCAGAGCGAACATGATACCATTGCGGGTGACGCCATTGGTAAGAGTGCTGTAGAAGGTGCATGAGCCAGTGCTAGGATCATATGAGGTACCAAGGCAGCGGGCGTTGGGTGAGCAAATGTTAGCACAGCCGTTGAGGGAGCCCACAGCTTGTCTCTTCGATACAACGTTGCCCAAGTTCAGAACAGTGCCGCCATAGAACTGGTTACAGTAGCGAGTGAATTGTGAGCCCAATGCAGAGTACTTGGATTCACTGTCGAATGGGCAAACGATCGGGGTAGACGAAGCAGATGATGCCGAAGAAGGGCTTCCACGGGTGTTTGTCACGGGTGAGGCAATGCCTGTACCAGCAGCATTGGCAGAAGAGATTGCACTAATCAACGAGCTGACGGCGCCAGTGGGAAGAGATGCAGATGGGTTGCCAAGAAGCGATGACAAGGCGGAAGACAACGAAGGTCCGATGGATGCGCCAGGGTTTGTCAGAGATCCAATGGCCGAGGACAGTGCGGGAGCACCAGTGACGGCAGGGTCAGAGAGCAGGCTCGAAGCGAAAGACGAAAGGGCAGGGTTTGCCGAGATAGCGCCTCCCAGAGAGCCTCCAGCAGATCCGCCAACACCATTTCCTACTCCGACACCACCTCCAAGTCCGGCTCCAGCAGTAACACTGGGAAGACTGCTCACCACGGATGAGGCAGCATTGGCCAAAGAAGAAGCAACGTTGGCGGGGATAGTCGCACTGGGGTTAGCAGCAATTGAGCTCAACAAGCCCGAGATGGCTGGTGCGACTGATGCACCAGGGTTTGCTGCTGTGGAAAGGAAGTTCAGGGCTGAAGAGGCAGCGTTGGCAGCTTGTTGTCCAGCAGCAGTAGGAACAGAGGTGGCCTCAGAAGCGACGGAGCCAAGAAGAGAGGAAAGTTGAGAAGGTGCGCCGCTTGCTGCGTTCAGGAGCGAAGAGACCGCTGCAGTGGGGACTGAGGCCGTGTTGGCTTCGATTGAGCTCAAAATAGAAGAGACCTCGGGGGAGACGGAGACTGAAGGGCTTGCCGAAAGGAAACCTAAGGCCGAGGAAGCGGCCGCTCCGAGTCCTTGTCCGCCAGCGTTGGCAGCATCTGGAGCAGATGTGGCTACAGATGCGACCGAGCTGAGCAGCGAAGAGAGTTGGGAGGCTGCAGCAGAAGCAGCAGGCGAATCTGCACCAACTTGAGCACCCGCAGAGCCCGAGGCTGATGAGCCAGCGCCTAGGCCAGAGGCAGATGGATTGTAGCACTCGGCGACCGCGGAGGCTTCTGTTGAGAGAGTATCAACAGCAAGCTCAAGAAGGTCACCAAGCAGACTGATGTTGCCGTTATCTTTGATATCAGCAATCACATCATCTAGGGTTGAGCCACCAATACTGTCAATGAGGGCTTGCCTCTTGGTGGGTATGGCCGAGGAGCTGGCCAGAAGCAGCGTGAGCGCCGAGACGCCGGCGAAACGCATCTTGTTGTTCGAACAAGGAGAAAGATAGATGATGAGAGGAAGTCGTCAAGAAGTGGAAAGTGTGAGTCGCTTGATGATCAGAATGGAAGGCTCTACTGAGGACTAAGTCTCCATATATACCTGCCTCTTGTTGTAAATTCGCCATGTTGTGATCCAATCTCCAGACTCCATCAACATCATGTAAGAGTGATCTGCGTTGTTTCGTTATGACTATCGACTCGTTCATTAGATTGTTTCAGACAGTGATATGTGTGTTGGGGGGTCTATATCAGTATGGAGTATGTCTATTGGACATCGCCGCCGTTGATATAGTGAAACCTCTCGGGGAGATTGGTAGTGATTGTACTGGGCGGGCAGTAAGGAGAGACAGCATGGTGGAGAGAACGACCGTGATCCTTAACGACGTTTTCTTGGAGCCCGCCTTCCAAGCAATCACGGGATCGAGTCTTGTAAGAAACATGACCCGTGTGTACAAAGCCCATGTCCGAATCAGAGGTGCCTCGCAACTGCTTTGAGCATGAAGTCACGGGAGGACGGCACACTGCGATCGGAAATGTCACTCAGGGTGTACTATCGACGGGCTAGGCACAATGGCCTGGAAGCGGAGCTGATGTGTGTTTGACGGACCTCCCGATCCTCTCCCAAGATCAGAAATGGCGATCAATGTCAAAGTGAACCCTGTACTCAATGTGACAGCAGACCCTGTTCCCAGATAGGTGAAGACATGGCGCAAATGACGATACCGGTCCCGGCAGACGAAGCGTTTACGAAGGCGAACACAGAAATCTCCAAACGGGTGATCCTTCGCTCGACCTTTGGTGGCAGGCCAAGTAAACCCACTCTAGGCACGTTATACGGAAGAGGACAGTCACTATAGGCTAAAGAAGATGCGCGGTGTGTCAAGCTGCGAAGGTTGTGTAGGTCAAAGTATATCGCTCAAGTCCGGGGTGAGTTTGACTGACAGCTGTTGTTGTAGAGTAGGCCTGATTTTGGAAGAATAGTAAGACTATTTGCTGTTGGTATAGCTACGTCAGTCCCGGAGATCTGGTACGATGGTATGCAGGTCCATCGGTAGATGAGGTGCTCGTCATTGTGGCTATTTACCAAGAAGATACCAATCTTGGATCACTATAGAGGAACAAAAGTCGTTGAGATACGAGTGGTCGTGGTGGTGTGAGGTTGAAGTTCTCCACAAAAGCCTCAACTCGGCCGGACGTTGTCTGAGATCCTGCAGCAAAACGGGCACTAGCTGTACGCGACACTTCGGCAGCGCTGCCGTGGCCTTCGCACTCGCCGGATTTGCTCGGCTCTATACCGTTGACATGTGGCTGCACGAAGGAATAGAGGGATCTACAGTAATTGAGGGTCCATGTGTGCATTGCCTACTTCGCACTTTAGTTCCTTATAGGGTATACACGGTATGCTTGGCGCCGCCACCTGCGCAATGACCTTCAATCTGTTTCATTCGGCCAGAAATTACGCATCCTCGGGGAAGGCATCGTGGGGGGAGGGAATCAGCACTTGTCGTAGTAAGATTTCTAAGCACCAGTTGTACAGCTCGTCGCCACTGCTTTCCGGGTGTACGGTCGGTTTCAATGAAATGGCGCAAGGCGTTGTTGTACTTGTCAGTACGCGGCTCAACAGCAATGACGCCGGAGCTCGCTCATATCTCGCCAAGACGGTCAGACCAGATTGTTTCGGTCAGCCCGAGGCAGCGGATCCACCAAAAGTCGCTATCGGTTGGTTCCCAAGTTATGGACTGTAGGAGAGTGGAGAGCAGATAGGCTTCGTGTCATGGCTCATGTCGTGGCGCTGAGCATGTGGACTAAATCTCAAAGCCAAGTTTTGCGCTTATGTGGAGCCTCTCTGGTGATCTTCTCGTGTGGATGCACAGTTGCACACGCAGTAATGCTGATTGGTCAACGTAATGTAATCCCGGGGCAACATCAGACTACAGTCGCGAGAATGCCTGTGTACAAGTGTTTGTAGAAAATAAGAACCAGACGTGTCAGGGACAGTCCTGGGAAGGGCAAAGAGCAGGATTGACCTGAGAAAAGTTTCTCAGTATGGAGGGACACAGATGTTCTGCTGTCACAAACAAAGTCTTGGTATCGTTCGTCATCCGTGTTCCATGCAACACTGTGGCCAGTGATCGGCGATTATCGATCTCAGGTTGACTGCGACAAGCGCTACGTTGTTCATCAATCATCTTAATCCCGAACGATTGCGATTGCAACATCGTAGTTCAAGGCCGGGACGATCCTTCATAGATTGCACCTGTCACTGATGCGGTTCCTGATCTAATAGATTCCTCTATACCTGCCCAGGAAGTTACCAGAAAGCTCGAGATGGAAAAGAGGGTGTTGTCCGCGGAAGATGGAAAAATAGATGCCAGGGTCACCCCATCAGCACCAGGCGGCAGTCATCTGGATGTGATGCCGATACCAGGTCGAGGCCGCACGATGCAATTGACCTCTAATGTTGATCTGCCGTCATGCATTCCTTCTAGCGAGATTGGAGCCACGAGTGGGAGGACGGTCAAATTGGCGTACAGTCGTATTCGTGGCATCGGAACTCGGATATCCTTAGTAGCGTGGGTGTCAGGGCAAGTGGGCTGCAAGTTGTCCGTTTGGACCGCTCAGAGATATTTCTTTGCAGCAGCTGCCACACGACCCCTGAAAACCGGACTGGTAACGGGAGCGTTGACGACATAAAATGGATTCATGATGCATTTTATCCACGCTTCGTACACGTCGGTCATGAATTGCCTGACGGCTTCCTCAGTCTGGGCACTACTCGGATTGTGGGCCATAAGTGTGCTCTGCCTAGCGGTGACAGAAGGATGCTGTCTTGGCGGTGCAGCAGCTGGATAAGTAGAGTAAGTGGTAGATGAGGGATCAGGATTCATGAGCAACATGAATTTGACATTTCCGCCAGTCATGAAGCAGTGGACGTGATTGTTTTGAAAGCGATCAATATTCTTGAGATAGCTTTTTGGAGAAAGTCAGTTCAAATTGGGGGATGTAGTGGGATCCGAAGATATGCAAATTACATACAGTCCATTGTTGCCCCATTGCACTTCTTCGACAATGTCGAGACTGCTGTGGACGATGAATTGGTTCATGTGTCTGGCCTCATCACGAAAGCGGGCAATGCCGTCTCCACCAGCCTTGGAAGTGCCGAATTCATGTTCAAAGAGAGGATTGTCTCTCGTGCCGATGATAGTGAAGTAGTATGACATTGCGTTGGTCGTCTGCTGAGCAAACTATGAGCCTGCAAGGTGTCCGATGGCGAAAAGGTAAACAGGCCTCAAAGCTCGCGGGAGATGAAGCGACGACTCCTTGGTGTTGGCGGAGGAAGTCAAGACTGACCGGAGAAATGTCTTGGCACTACCGAAGCGTCAGCGACGACTACGAATCTTTTGAGGACTGCGCTCAATTGTATTGCATACGATTACAGATCCATCATGTTCGGCGCATTCAAACCCACCTCGGCTTTGTCAGGAGGTCTGCTCTGGTAAGCGCTGCGCTCTCGTGTCATTTGCGCAAGCCAACCTTACTGACACGCGCCTGCAGGAAAATCCCATGGCGACTTTCGGCACCGCAGAAGTTGCGCCAGCGCCGTCGCCTCCGCCGTGTCGACAACATTGTCTCCGTCCTCGATAGCGCTCTCCAAAGACAGGTCCAGTCACAACCCGCCACTACCGCCACCAAAGGAATTGGCGCCACCCAGGCCACCACCGAAGAGCTCGCTCAAACCGCCCAGGGCCAGCGCTTGATGAACGCAGAGACCAACACTCCTCTCAACGACCGTAGACATGGCAGAGGCCCGAGACAGGGCGAGATACTCAGTGGTAGCTTGCCCATGGGCACTGTTACCATGACTGCAGACCAGGCTAGGAAGATGGGTACCATCAAGTTGATTGAGCGATGGAAGACCGACATGCCCACCGAGGCCGAGATGCTGCCAAGAGACAAATACACAATGTTCGACCGCAAGGAGAAGAAGTACAGAAAGGGCATCCACAGTGAGTCGGCCTTAGTGCCAACATTGAGCTTTGAAAATCTTACTGATCCTCTTCTTCCAGAGCTGCCCAAGTGGACCAGAGTATCTCAACGTGTGAACCCTCCTGGTTTCTAGACCACCTTTTATCACTTTCTGTATATTCTATGCATAGGGCGGCGTTTGGCCTAGGCTGGTCTCAGGTTTTGTACAAAATATCACGTCAAAGAATGTTACCATACTTGTTTCTGCATTACTCATGACCCTCTAAACTTGTCAGGCCTGCTAGCTATGTCTGCGAACGACGCTCTTGCTACCCTCTGGTGGCCTTCTCTCACCCAGGTTGTGCAGTCGCTCTCCAATGAGATACACTTCATCCTTGATGCGACCCCTCCAGCGACGCAAGCCCTCGCTCAACTCCCATGTACACCACAAACCTAGTACCTGGCTGGCGCATATCGGATAGCTGTATCGATAGACCTTGGTGCGGATACTGGCGGATAGCAAATTTGTGACATCCAAAATGGACGCAACCAGGAGAGGACAGATCAAGACGATCGAGAAGAGCAGTAGTGTTGGCAACACGAATGCGCGGGTGGCCAATTTGACGTTGGGATTGGTGAATCCATCGCGGGTAATCATTCGCAATGCCGCAGCGGGGCGGGAAGTGCGTGACAGGAGCAGTAAACGCAAAACAACTCTCCCGTAGATAAATCCGAGAGTCCAGTCTTGAAGGATATGGAAAGTGTGCGACGCCACTACCAGTTCCGCAGTTTGTGTCTTTGAGAAGTCTGAAAGCGTTGTGTTGTTTAGAGTGACCTGGGCTCCTAGCGAATGGTCCGGGACAACATCGACGCTCTCCTGGATCAGAGCTGCCGGACCCATATAGGTGCGAAGTGGCAGAATAAGATAGAGCTCCAAGACCAGGGCGAAGAGAGTCGGGACAATAACGACAGCAAACCCGTACACATAAGCGCTTCGAATCAAACGCCAGGTCTGCTTTCTGACGTTGGCGCCGACAGCAACTAAGTTTTGTCTCGAGGTTGTGTGTCTGATACTTTCGAATGCCTTTTGTCCGTTGAAGAGAGCTTGAAGCACTATTCCCAACACAGTGATGCCGACGGCAAAGTTATACAAATCGTTAGGTGCAACGCGATGAGGAGCCAAGATTGAAATAATCTGACGCCCAAAGATCATCGGAACGACAGTGACTCCAAAACCCATGGCGATGGCGAACATCCACAGACACGAAATGAATGTAAGAATTCGTACGCGGAACCACGGAGGGATATACACCTGGATAAAGTTTTCCGGTTGTCGTCCATGAATACCGTTGCTTGTATTTGAACCATCCACGCGCTGGTCGTCCTCGTTGACCTCCAGGAACACCCTCTCGCCCCGAGGGATCCTAACCTGGTCGGTGGCGGGTGCTCGAACGTACTTGCCATCCTTGACAAAGTTCTTGGATCTTACAATCGCGCGCTGATCCTTCCAAGGATTGAATGTGCTGATCCACGGTTCTCCTTGCAGATGACCTTCTTCGATCTTGCGTCGTTCGCCGAAGAGAAATTGAGAAAGTCGTAGAGAACGTGCACAGAGCTTGAGCCACTTGCCAAAGACTGTCTCCATTCCTTTGGAAGGAAATAGATAGGCGGCCACCACAGGAGCGAGGAGATTGTATCCTAGGAAGTCGATGGGGAATTCTAGATCTGCTTCTGGTCTGGCCCACCGGATTGGGAATACCCCGAATCGTGAAGTGCCCCAGATAGCACCACCAAGGCAAACAATCACCAATCCACCATATACAAGCCCGCTGAATGCGATCTTGCGAAGCTGGGTGGTAACACTGCGCTCCAGGACGTCGCGAACTGGGTGGAAGGTTGGGTCGTCAGGATCTCTTATGAAGTAAAGGACGCCACTGCGCAAGATTCTGCGACACATCGACACGAATAGCGCAAAATGGAACATGTAGCAAGTGCCAATGAACCAATGCAAGAATACGAACAGCCACGGAGAGCGACTGGCAAATGCAAGCCGCGAAGCAACTGATGCATTCTCGAAAAGTGGAAGCAAAGCACAATCCAGGAGCATGCCGCAATAAAGTGGAAACGCGAGCATTTCAATGCTGATGATCAAAATGACCTTGAGTACACCACCGGCTTGCTTGAGGAGATCCGCAAAGCTCTTTTCGATGTTCTGCAGACTTGGTGAGCTGAAGAGCGATTCTTTGCGCAAAAGATACATGGTGCCAACCATGGCAAGCAGAATGTATCCAGCCAAGACGGTCAAACAACGATCTTCGTTGGTCCAAACAGCCAGAGAGGGATCCAGAGAGCTACTATCCTGCTTAACAGTGAAGGTAAAAGTCCCATCGTGTACAGCTTCAGACAGTCCTTCTCGGAGAATTGTGCGGATCCACGTGAAGCCCGCTGCGGTATGACTAAGGGCTCTTGCAGCCGTTTCGTTGACGACTTTCAGCATATCCGGCGCGGTCGAGCTCTGCATATGATATATGATACCCGATACACCTCTGATGATGAGTTCCATCATCTGGGCAGCTTCGGATTTCATGTTCAAGAGAGACTGACGGGCCTGCATGGATTTCATCAACGGTCCAAGCTCCACTGGTCCGTCACCGTCGAATAGTTCGGTCAGTCGTGCACCAGCCCCGTTCGCTGCGTGGTGAGCGCGCTTTGCCAAAGACTCCACATATCCTAGGCCCAGCTTTTGGAAGACAGAGCCAAGCAGGAGGGAGAGTAGTTGTGTCAGCATCTGAGAACCAAAGTATGTAGCTGCGCCACCAACGTAGACAGTGGTATCGACAATCGCATCTGCAACCACTGAAACAATGCGCAAGGGAGTCATGATCATAGACGTGATCGGATCACCAAGGAAGAGCAAGGCAATCTTTCCGAAAAAGTATGGTACGCCAATGGCAATCCAAAGGGTGGCTGTGATCAGGAAGCCACAGAATACGGCTGTTTGCGCTAATCCAGCTAAGGGACCTTGCATGCCAATCAACTCGAGGACACCCTCAAGATCTTCAGCATCTTCGATGGCTTCAGCGTCCAAGCCAGCGTCCACAGCAGCTTGAAGGACTTCGGGATCCGGCGCATCTTCGGGTTCGTGAACGTGCTCTCCACCATGGATGTGGACAAAGGGTGCTTCTTCTGCCTCGTTACGGACGATCTCTTCGTCGAAGATACCAGGTAGAGGGTCGTTTTCATCATCCTCAACCACGATGTCAGCCCAGAACCAGTCAAACAATCTAGCTATCGGTCCTCGGCGTGGCTCAACAGGCTGTGTCGGTTGAGGCACCGTGTTTGGTTGTGGCGTTGTTGAATCTTCGGTGGGACTCTGTGCTGCACGCTGCGCATCAGCTGGAGAGCCTTCTGATGAGACCTGTACTGTTCCTTCTGGTGAATCATGAGACACAGTTTCGTCAGAAGGATTCCCATCTGACTCTGTGGTGGCATTTGCAGGTTGAGGTTCGGTCGAATGCTCATGGCCTATGGTGTTGGCAACAGTGGTTGGTTGGTCATCTCGGCCATTTTCTGTGATGGGCAAGGAAGACTGCGGGGTTTCTGTGATATTCGATGGTTCCGAGTTGGAAGGAGCCGTGATTGATTGCCAACTCCCGCTGCTGCTTTCGCCATCGAGCTCAGTATCCCTGTGACCACCATCTTCAGAGTCGTGTGAGGGCTCTTCAAGTGACTGTATGACTCTCTGTGCATGCGAAGATGCGTCTCTCGGAGGCATTGCCGGTCGTCTACGCGGCTCGTCCGTGTTGCCATCATCTGTGTCGCTCTCCACCTCGGATTCGGGAGGCGCGGGTCCTGCCCCAGAATACTCATCATCGGAGAAACCAACCTTGTCAAGAGGAAGATTGCTCAACAACATGTACTTGGTTTCACCCTCTCTAAGCAGGTATTCGCGCCAGAGATCCTTTTCAGTAGGACCCAGATTGTCCAGGATAGCCCATAAATTCTCCGCAATATCAGCGCGAGATATACCAGAATCTTCAGCAAGTTTGATCTGTTCAATGAGTTCCTCGCCAGCTTCCTCGAATCCTTCCATGAAGTCCTCATGGTCCTCGCCCTCGAATTCGTGAGGCATTCCGGCATTATCCATAAGGGTTTCCATCGCATACCAGCCAATAAATTGTGTATGGTCAACTTCGGGATATTCACGGTCACCTGGAAGCTGGTCAAAAATATGCCGATAACGCTCTACCGCAGGCCGAAGAGTCTCGTCTTCCAATGCAGCAGCCTCGAGATCCTGGAGGCGTTGAGCAGCTCGTTCGGCTACATCCAATTGTATCTCTGCATCGCGAATGTGAGCGGCAGCGTTAATTATGGGTTGCTGCTGAACAACCCACTCCCGGATCAGGAAGACGAGAATGAATGCGACTACAACGTTGATGGTGATTATGTCGCCCTCGAGCACATCGAGGATGAAGCGGTTGAGCCAGACGTGAGATGTCAGATTATTCACAGCCTTGACTTCAGACAACAAGCTAGAATAGGGCGGTACGAACGAGGTTTCAGGCTGTGTGTTTAGAGCAGAGTACATGGCCGGTTGGCCTAGAGGTTTCAATGGATAGAACAGAGTGTTCACTAGGAACTTGCCCAGGCTTAGACCGAAGGGTTCCTTTTCGGCAGGAGCGGCGGTGGCAGAGGTCGAGCTATTATGTTGTTGGGCAGCATGGGCCATCTTAGCCAGCCAGGGGTCTCTTGCCCATCCTGCATCCAAGATCCAGAAGAGACCTCTCCATGACCAGCGAATACACCAAGGGAGTAGAACAAGCCAGACAAGAGCGACTGTGACAGCGCGAGCCCAAGTTAACAGGTAGTTCAAGGTGTGCAGGCAGGCTCTCTTTGCGAAAATGGGCAGCGGAAGGGTCTGAGGCATGTGCGAATCGTAAAGTTTTGTGAAGCGAAAGGGCGTCTTGCAGAGCTCGCAGTGCTTCTTGTTAGAGTGCGACAGCCACTCCATCAAGCAGTCCTGATGGACGAACTTGATGCTGCCACTACACTTGCAGGGGTAGAAGAGTGGCTCTGCAGCAGAACCCTCGCTACGACATATCCTGCATGTGTCGCCCTCGGCAGGTGACTTGTCGCTGGCCTCGGTAGGGTCGAATTGCGGATCGTTCATGATGTCCGGTGAGGACGCGGGGTCTGTGGCCGACATTTTGGGATGCCGTCAGGGAGGAGCGAGTGGCTTAGGGAAGGCCGTCGAGGCGGGGCTGGGTCTTCAGGGCGACATCTAAGACGGATGAGTCGAAGCTGATGAAGAGCGGACGACGATGCCTCTGAAGTTTTGTAGGCAGGTACTTGCGTACACGACAAGATAAATTGGAAAGAGCAACCACGACCACCAGTAACTACCTAGTACCTACTCGATGTGGACCCCGAAGCACGTGAAAGGACCGCCCGCCAGAAAGCCAAGACTGCGGATCGGGAACTATCTTTTTTATCCTCACAGTGGCCACTCGATGGCTCGGTCTTGCTTTGTTAGAAGGGTTGTGGTAAACGTGTCTTATATCCTGTATATATCCAAGCAGCAAATAGCGACCAAGAACGCACATTGTGGACGCGATATGGGCAAGTGTGGATATCAGGGTTTCTTTGAAGCAGGCTAGTGGCCGAGGGTCTGACGTCGAGGCGCATTTGCTGCGGCGCACGCGAGCAAGAGCAGGCGCAGAAGCAAGTTGGAGCACAAGCACAAGCTGCCCGGTTTGCTCGTCACCTCCCCTGAGAAACACAACAAGCTTGTGCTAATAAGACGAGCCCGCCATCTGTTACCTATATCTCATCCGCACGCTCTGCTTTGGTCACCCCAACAAGCTCTATGCAGGTCTGATTTATCTCCGTCACCATGGCCATCCGAAACGAGAAGGCGCCGAATGGCTCCATCTCGACATCATCAACCAGAGGGCGTCAGGTCAAGAGACGAGGCTTTTTCTCACGACTCATCAGCATAGCTCTGAGGTACGCGCTTGCATTGGCTGCTCGATCCAGCCAGGGATTGCTAACTCGCCCGCAGACTGTCCATATGGTACACGCTCCTGACCGTCGTCTTCCGCTGCCCGTCATCGCCCAAACAATTGACCAAAGACTCACCTAACGTTTGCGAGCCTTACTTCCAACTGAGAGACTTTGCCGTTCCTCACCTTCAGCCCTACTACAACACCTATGCCGCCCCCTATGTACAACAGGCCCAGCCTTACTTTGACCGCGTCAAGGAACAGGCCTACGTCCCTGCTGCCGCGTTTGCCCAGAAGCATGGCGCTCCCCGTGCCGCTCAGGTCCAGGCCTACGCGACTAAGGAATGGAAACGATCCGTCCGTCCCCAGCTGGATGTCGCCCGCAAGCACGCCCTGAATCAGTACGACTCTACCCTGGGTCCTCACGTTCAAAAGGTTCAAGACGCCGTCTCTCCTTACTACACAAACGTCAAGGCCTCGGCCACGGACTTCTACGAACTCGAGTTGCTGCCCGCCTACAAGCACACTGCTCCCTACGCCAAGAAGTTCTACGGTCAAGCTCATCGTTTCTCCGTCAACACCGCTCTGCCTTATGCTCGCTGGGGCACCGACTTGACTTTCACCTTTGCTCGCCGACAGATCTGGCCTAGGATACAGGTCCTCTATGGAGAGAACGTTGAGCCTCAAATCTTCAAGATCACTCAGAGACTCGGCCGCTACCGCGATGAGAAGAAGATTGAAGCCGCCGTCGAGTCCGCCGAGAGCTCCGCATCTTCTGCGTCTTCTTCCGTATCGTCGGCTGCGTCCGCTTCGTCCACAGCTGTCTCCAGCTCACCTTCGGCTGTCGTTTCAAGTGCTAGTTCTGTTGTGGAGTCCATCATGACCAAGGCATCCAGCGTTGTCGTCGCTTCGCCTTCGATGGCCCCCACCGAGGAAGAGCCAAGTGCTGCCGAACAATTCTCAAAAGACTTGAAGATCTGGGAGGAGCATGTCTCCATTGCTGTGCGTGAGGGACTTGACCACCTCCGCGAGCGTATCAACGAGATTTGCGACCGCCAAGTTGAGACCCAAACCAACGGTGTTGGTGAGGCTTTGATCATCCAGCTGGAAGAAAGTTCCTCGTCGGCCTTCAGAAGTCTCAAGGCAAGAGTCGAAACCGTCATCGAACATCTCCCTGAAGAGCCTTCGGAGTCTGATATCTCGTCTGCTCAAGACACCATCAACAAAGAAGTCAGGAAGGCCGGTCAGACTATCAAGCAGAAGGCTCAAAACGTCCGCGACTGGAAACAGACCTTTGACAAGGACATTACCCGTCTTATCGAGGCTGCCGCCAACTCTACTCTTGAGACCATTGACAACATTCGTGACCTCCGTCTGCAGGAGATCGGTAGACGCTGGGCTTCGAACGCTGCCATCACTCACAGAGACTGGACCAAATACAACGACCTGAAGAAGGCCTCGAGCAAGGGTCGTGATGAGGTTGCCGCTCTTGCCACCTCCGACGAGCTCACCAAGGCCAAGAACAGTGCTCAGTCAATCGAGGAGAGAGCCATGGCTATTGCTGAAGACGCTGCCAAAGAACTTGCGAGACTCAAGAGTGTTTCTCAGTGGAAACTGGAAGCTAGAGATTCTTCAGATGACTTCAACACAAAATACGCACCCGCTGCCGCTGCTTGGGCCAAGCAACAAGTTGCCGACAAGATTTCTGCTGCCAAGGAGGCCGTCGGTGGAAGTTCTCAGGGTACGGTTGAGTCGGCCACATCGGTCTTGTCCTCTCAAGGCTCTCAGGTAGCTTCCAGCATGTCCTCTCAAGGTTCTCAAGTTGCATCCAGCATGTCCGCCCAGGGTTCTCAAGCGGCCTCAAGCATTTCTTCTCAGGGTTCCGAGATGGCCTCCAGTGCATCTGAGGCTATCTTGGGTACAAGTACTGGTTCTGTTGAGAGCGCAGCCTCTGAAGTATCCAAAAAGGTTCTTGGCTCTGAACAACCCACCGTCGAAAGCATTGTCT
Source organism: Aureobasidium sp. EXF-10727 (assembly GCA_023848595.1). NCBI lineage: Eukaryota > Fungi > Ascomycota > Dothideomycetes > Dothideales > Saccotheciaceae > Aureobasidium > Aureobasidium sp. EXF-10727. Next base: position 62,046 of record SWBF01000019.1, on the reverse strand, counting down.
CGGTTGTGTCGGAGAGCGCCAAGAGCGCAGCAACGATCGCATCGGAATCTGTTCTGGGCACTCAACCTGGTGTTGCAGAACAGGCTGCCACAAAGGTGTCTGAGGCTGTAGTTGGCCGTGACACCCCTGTCATCGAGAGCGTTTCCTCTGCAGCCAGCTCGATTAGCTCGCGAGTTGCTGACCAGTCCCTTGACCCTGAGATGGCAAAGAGTCTGAAGTCTGCAAAGTCTAGCGTTGTTTCTGTTGCTAGTGATGCATCTTCTAGCATTGTCTCGGTCGCATCTAGTGTGTCAGCTCCGTCCGTTGTGTCTGAAGCATCTTCGAGCATTGATTCAGTTGCTCAGCAGGGCTCATCAAGTGCCTCGTCTATAGCGTCTCAAGTCTCCGAGAGTGCGTCTGACGTTTCTGCACAGGCCTCAAAGAAGGTCTGGGGCGGAGCGATGGCTCAGGCAGTCCCTTCAGCACGTTCCATCGTTCTGGACGATGATATTGTTGACGACGAGAACACTTATTCCAGCAAGCTCCAAGACATCCTCGCAAGTGCCGGTAGTCAAGCAAGTCAGCTCACCCAAGCAGTTCAAGACGCTTTGAAGCCTGCTCCTACTCAGGGCAGTGTCGAGTCGGTCACATCTCTTGCTAGTGAGCAGTATGAAAGGGCTCTTTCTGCAGCCAGCAGTGTCATCTTCGGTACCGAACAAGGTGTCGGAGAGTCATTGTCGAGCGTCGCTAGTGACAGATATGCCTCTGCAGTCTCCGCCGCATCGAGTGCCATCTATGGCGAACCCATCCCTGCCACCAAGTCAGTTGCATCCCAAGTCGCGTCAGTAGCAGCTTCCATTACTGCTGGTGCTAGTAGCAACGTGGACGCTCTCCAGTCGCAGGCTGGCTCAATCTACACTGAGGTGCAGTCTGCCTATTCGAGCTCTATTGCAGAGCCCCTGCAGTCTGTCTACTCGAACTCTATCGCAGATCCGGTACAGTCAGCTCTGTCTTCCATTTCGTCGATAGCATCTTCAAGACTCCAGGAAGGTCTTTCGTCTGCAAGTGCTCAATTTGAACACGCTAAGAGCGCTGTTGGCGCTTCACCAACACCTGTCCAACAAGGTGTCTTGGCAGACGCTCAGCGCAGGTATTACGAGATGGTGGGTTACGCTTACGATCGTTACTCGGCCTTTGAATCTGCTGGAAGAGATATGGTTGCTACTCGTCCTACATCCACCTCTGGCTATTCCAACGCACTTGCTGCCGCTCAGAGCCAGTACAGCAGTGCCGTCAACGCTGCCTCACGCAACATGGACAGTGTTCTCTCTTCAGCACGTTCTGTTGTCAGCGGCACCACTCAATCCCCAGCTCAGAGTTTGGTTGACCAGGCGTCGAGCCAATACGACGCTGCGACTTCGAGTGCCTCCTCTTACCTCGTTATCGCTTCATCCAAGGCCAGTGAGGCTATCTACGGCACTCAACCTGCCATGTACGAGAACCTTCTTGCCTCTGCCCAGAGCCAGTATGATGCTGCTTACAGTGCTGCGAGCTCTAACCTGAACAACATCCTTGAATCAGCAAACTCTAATGCTGGGCCCGCTCTGGACTCTGCCTTCGAACAGTACGAACTGGCAGTTTCAGCTGCTGGTGAGCAATTTTCGATCGCGAGTGTCAAGGCGAGTGAAGCAATCTACGGAACATCAACAGGATCTGTCGAGTCAATTGCTAGTGCTGCCAGCACCGCCATCTATGGAAGCGAAACTCCTTGGACGGAAGCAGCTGCTTCCCAGGCAAGCGAAAATTGGGAGTTGCTGGTGTCCAAGGCCAGTGAACAAGTCTATGGTTCTCCCACACCCTTCTTCTCCCAGGCTGGCGAGTACGCCTCTCAAGCTACCGTTGCTGTAGTAGAACAGTACGCCGCAGTCTCCGCCCTGTTCGACGAGCTCGTCAACGGACGCGAGCCAGAGTTCACCGAAAGTGTTTGGAACCGCCTTCAATCTGCCTATTCGACCGGTGCTCCGGCCATTGCATCGAGTGCATCGAGCTATGCTCAAGACGCTTACGCCAGTGCATCTTCATTCTACGAATCTGCCTTCACCCCACCCCCCACCGTTGAGGCTCTTCTCGACAACGTCAATGAACAAATCAATTCTGCAGTCGAGGCTGTGTCGGCCCAGATTTATGGCACTACCAAGGGCAATGTGGAGCAGATGACTGAAGCTGTTGGCAGTGCATACAACGATGTGGCCTCTCGCGCGAGTGAAGCTGTTTACGGAAGCACTACCGGCTATGCCGAAGCGGCTCAAAGCCAGATCTCTGATGCTGCTTCGTCTGCACAGCAAGCCATCAGCGAAGCCTTGTTTGGGACACCCTCTACCGCCGCGGCAGCCAGCATGTACACTTCGATTGCATCGGTCGCCTCGGAGAACCGTGATGCTGTTGTTTCAAAGGCTGTCGAGCAGTATGAGGCGGCTACATCGGCCGCCAGCAGCGCCATATACGGATCCGAGAAGGGAGCGTTCGAGAGCGCTCAGAGCAGGCTGTCGGTCGCTATGGCTAGTGCGTCTAGCAGACTGGCCGAGTTCGGTGAGACTGCAAGCAAGGCAACTGATGACTCTGTTTCGAAAGTGGTAGAAGCGGCTCAGGATGCAGCTTCATCAGCTAGCAGCGTGGCCGAATCGGTCAGTGCTAGAGTTAGAGATGAGCTCTAAGTGGATAAATAAAGGCGTGATGAAGATTCACGAATGAAGCGAGGAACGAAGAGAGGGAAAGTAGAAAGAAGATGATGAGTTGTTAACGAAGCGTTTGTCTATTTGCAGTAATATAAACATGGTTCGCTCTTATAATAGATGATGCTTGACATGAATGTCTGGTTTGTGATATGAAAGTGTCGTTGGTTTTGAACAGTAAACGTTTAGGCGAGGAGGGCGTCAGGCTTCGGCAGGAGCGACCCCATTCCCCGACCTCGGCCCCGGCAAGGACCCCGCAATTGATAGGCGTGGTGATAAGGGAAAGAGGTCCACTAGATGGGGCAGTCCGCATTGGCCGCAATTGCCGTCCATCTAAGCGGTTTGCACCTTCTTGACGAGTTCTGTCCTTTGCAAGAAAGTCGGACAAGAATCATATCATCACACAATGGCAGGTCGTCGAGCGGTAGCACGTCGTGCTCTACAAAGTGTCTATCTCCAGCAACCTGGGGTCAGCCGGCCCATGTTGACAAGCACACTACGACTCGGCCAAACAACCAACACATGCAGGCTCTCAGGCAGGAAGCTACATGTCTCTGCAAGACAATTGAGGCCTGCTGCTGCATCAGCACTCGCATCGACGGCCACCGACTACCCCACCACCCACGAGCAGATCCAGCAACCCATCGACACACAGAACTTCCTCGACAACAAGTTCGTAGCCTCCAACGCCACCCAATGGATCGATCTCCACGACCCTGCCACCAACAACCTCGTCACCCGCGTCCCTCAGTCGACCGATGAAGAGCTCAAAGCCGCCGTGGCATCCGCCGAGAAGGCCTTCCCTGCATGGAAGGCTACCAGCTTGCTGCACAGACAACAGATCATGTTCAAGTTTGTCCATCTGATCAGAGAGCACTGGGACCGTCTGGCCGCCTCCATCACTCTGGAGCAGGGCAAGACGTTCGCCGATGCTAAGGGTGATGTCCTGCGTGGACTCCAGGTTGCCGAGACAGCATGCGGCATTACCACCCAACTGACTGGTGAGGTCCTCGAGGTCGCCAAGGACATGGAGACAAGATCGTATAAGGAGCCTCTCGGTGTTGTTGCCGCCATCTGCCCCTTCAACTTCCCCGCCATGATTCCGCTATGGGTCATCCCTACCGCCACAATCACAGGCAACACCGTCGTCGTCAAGCCTTCCGAGCGTGACCCCGGTGCCATGATGATCCTTTGCGAGCTTGCAGAAAAGGCTGGCTTCCCTCCTGGTGTTATCAATGTTGTTCATGGTGCTGCAAAGACTGTCGACTTTATGATTGACGAACCCGCCATCAAGGCCATCAGCTTCGTTGGCAGCAACAAGGCTGGTGAATACATCTTCACCCGTGGCTCTGCCAACGGCAAGCGTGTCCAGGCCAACCTGGGTGCAAAGAACCACGCTGCTGTCCTGCCTGACTGCAACAGGAATGCCACCATCAACGCCATTGCAGGTGCCGCCTTTGGTGCCGCTGGCCAGCGATGCATGGCTCTGTCCACCGTCGTCTTTGTCGGCGACACCAAGAGCTGGGTCGACGACATTGCCGATCGTGCGAAGGCTCTCAACGTCAATGGAGGTTTCGAAAAGGATGCCGAACTCGGTCCCGTCATCAGCCCACAGGCAAAGGAGAGAATCGAGTCCATGATTGCCAGTGCCGAGAAGGAGGGTGCCACCATTGTTCTCGATGGCCGTGGCTTCAAGCCCGAGAAGTACCCCAATGGCAACTTTGTCGGCCCAACCATCATCACAAATGTCACAAAAGACATGACATGCTACAAGGAGGAAATCTTTGGTCCTGTGCTTGTCTGTCTATCCGTGGACACGCTCGAGGAGGCTGTCGATCTCATCAACGCCAACGAGTACGGAAACGTAAGACTTGCCTTTTCTCGTCCTTCTGTCATCCTTAAGAAACAACACTAACATTTCTCCTAGGGCGTCGCCATCTTCACAAACTCGGGCTCCACGGCCGCACGCTTCCAACGCGACATTGAAGCCGGCCAAGTCGGCATCAACGTCCCCATCCCCGTGCCTCTCCCCATGTTCTCCTTTACCGGCAACAAAAAGTCTGTTGCTGGCGGCGGTGCCAGCACCTTCTACGGCAAGCCCGGTCTTGCCTTTTTCACCCAGACAAAGACGGTGACGAGTTTGTGGAGAAGCGAGGATGCTATTGCCACAAAGGCCGAGAGTGTCATGCCTACCATGCGTTGAGTTTGTATGAGTCAAGAGACGGGAGTAGGTGTTTTGAGGTGTATATATCATGAACAAAACAAGTTTAACCTCATGAGATAAAAGCCTTGACTTGATGACAACTTTCCAAAAAAAACAGAGACAAGATTGCAGAAGCATATATCATATTAATCTCGTCTAACGTGAATTGAAGCAAAAAAGACGTTGTAGAAAAGATCCAGTACTGTATAGTATGCTTTTTTTCGAAAGCCAAACAGCACAGCAAAGAAAAGGAAAAGGAAGAGAAGCAAAGAAGACAAACGCCCAACCCAAATGCCCTCCTGGGTCAAATCTGATCCGGTCCTATAAAGTAGCCATTGTCCAAGTGTCCAAACCCAAAAAAAAAACGCCATTCGTAGAAACCGTGAAAGTGGAATGCTCAGGAGTCTTTATCATCACACGACAAGCGAAGAGGCAGTAGTGCTGGCAGTGGCAGCTTCACCCGCATACTCCTTTTGCCACGTAACAATGTGTCTAGTCAAGACATCCATCATCTCCCTACTGCTGAGCTCTTTAAAGTCTCCAGAGTGGTCAGCCTGCAGTGGGGCAGCAAGCAGCGGCGTGCGGTCGCCGATGGCCATGTCGACCTGTGCTTTTGCGATATAGTCCATCATCATGCCCGTGCGTTTCTTCATGTCGGTGATGGTCATTTGGGTCTTGTGTTCGCGGGTGTCTTTTGTGAGGATCTCGGCTTCTTGGATGGCGGCTTGTCGGGGGTTTTTGGCGCGGCCGCCGCCCCATTTGCCGGGTTTTGGTTTGGCGGGGGGAGGGGCGGAGGTGGGTATGGCGGGTGTGTCGTTGTTGCTGCTGGGGCTGTTTTTCGAGTCGGATGTGCTGTTGGTTGTTGGGTCGTCGCCGCTGCTGGCGTTTGGGTTGATGGAGGTGGTTTCTGTAGGGTTGGAAGTGGCTTTCGCGGCAGAGTATTGGTTGCGACCTAGGCGTTTCTGCTTCTTGGCCGTGCCCTTTTTGTGTGAGCTTTCTGGAGCCAGCGGCGGCGCTGAAGCAGGCGGACTGGGAGGCTGGGATGCAGGTAGATTGGGTGTGCCCATGGGTCTCGGTGTGTCGTCAAGCGGATCTGACTCTGCGTGAATAGTCAATCCAATTGGTCTTGTTTGCTCGTCATCTTGGTCCAGCGTACCATCTGCTCTCCTTCGTCCAGCTCTTTCGCTTCGTCGTCCGGCAGCTTCTTTGCGCTTCTCATCGCGCATGCGTTCACGTTCTCTAGCTTCTCTTTGTCTCAAGACTTCGGCGGCTGCACTACGTGCTTTCTTATTCGACTTGGGGTGTGTGCCGTCGTCGTCTGAATCTGCGTCCAACGAGCCCGTGTTGAATGTTGATGGAGGATTGGGCGATTCCGAACCCGTCCTTTGACGCTTGATTTCGTGTCTGGAGCTGTCGAAGCTTGTTAGCCGCTTGCTCGCTATAAAGAGCTGATCTTTCACTGACTCTTCGCTATCGTCTCGTCCGCGCTTGCCTTTGCGCACTGCTGGGGTCGACTCGCCGACGTCCTTGGTCTCTTCGATGATTCGACGTAATGTCTCTTCGTCGTCATAGGCCTGGCGGCTATTCATTGTAGACCTCCTCTTGCCTGTGGACGACTCCACACTGGCTCTGTTTTGGCTTTCTCGTTGCTCTCTACGCGCCTTTGCCGACTCTGTTTCTTTGGTGAGGGAGGATTTTCGGGCACTCTTGGGTTCGGGCTTCATGACGGGTAGGTAGCGCGAGTAGCGTTGTCTGGGCTGTGTCAGTCAAGGGCGACGGACGGAGGTGTGCGAGACTCACCCTTTAGGATCGGTCAAGACATTGTGCAGTCTCTTGTCGCAGAGCTCGCAAAAGTAGTTGTCGGGACTCTTGGTCTCGTCCATGATGCCGACGCAGCCACCGTGCTGCCAGACGTGGCACTTGTCGCACTGGATGAACAGGCCACCAGCATCTTCGGCTTGGGAAGGATCGGTGATGGTAGGAAAGTCGTCGGTCAGAGGTGGGCCTGGGTAGTCTTGCAGGCCACAGACGCAGCGGGTGATTTCATCGTCGCCGTCGGCATCGTCTGCGTCATTGGGCTGGCTCTGTTGGTCGACGTCGTCGGGGTGTGTGTGCTGAGCTCTGGTGGCTCTGCGGGTCTGGCGAGATTCTTCAGGAGAGTGGAGGGTGCCCGACTGGGGGTGCATGGTGTCGTCGGAGAGGCTGGTGGGAGAGGGCGACTTCTGGCGGGGTGACAATTTGTTGTGCCATCTCGAGTTGCGATCGGCTGGTGTGCTGGTTGTGCGGCCTGACCGCCGCGGGGAGGGCATTGTTTGTGACTGATAGCTGGTGCGTGGAAAAGAATAGCAGATGAAGACTCTGTGGTGTGCTGAACGGCAGAAGGCAGAAGGCACCAAACAGAAGAGACGGTGCTCGGGCAGGTTCAGACCTAGCAGAGTCCGCTTGTGATGAGCACGGGCCTTGGACTCCACTCTATGCAGGTGTTTACTCCTCCCTTCTCCTCACTAGGCTCATATCTTCTGTCTCTACTCTGCTACAAGCCAAATGTCCTCTGTCAAAGATCGTACCTCGAGGTTGCCATTCCAATGCCCAGGTCGAACTCGAGACCGTATGAATTTTAGCACTGTGCCCGAGTTGACAGCCATGACGCGCTTCGACGGGTCCCGAATGCGGGGATACCGTGCAGACCGCCTTGTCATCCAGGGAACCAACCAATCTATATCTGTACCTGTCTATCACTCGTCACGACAACATCATTCGTGAGTTGCTATGCTGGCAAAAATCAATTCGCTGTCTATGCCTATCGCTTAAAGAATTACTCGTAATTACATCCGTCGCCCAATTGATATATCCGTTGCTCGTCAATATCCTATTCCTGTCCTCGTATCCTTCTCTTTCTATGTCCTGGGGTTCGTGTATCTCATCAGCTCCTTGCGCTCCTCTCTTACTCGCCAATGGGGCTAGCAGGTCTGCTGGCTGCTGGTGTCTTGCGTCCACCAAGTGACTTGCGTCTCTCGGGTGAGCTGGGTCTGCTCGAGCTGGGTGTCTTTCTTCCAGGCAGCTTGTTCCATGTCTGCGTGCTCAATCTGCGGATGAATCCAGGTCTCTTCTCGGGTGTTGCGGTGCCGCTGTTTGTTGCGCTGGCGACTGCCGAGTCGGGGTGGACGGGCTCGAGGAGCTTGTTCACCTTGGCGGCCATGTCATGTTCTGCGCTGACGCCTTTCTGGAGGTTGTTGAAGGTCTGCTGAGCCTCGTTCAAGAGTGCTGGGTAGCGACCCTTACATGCTCTGATGAGAAGCTTCAGCTTGGCCATGTCCTTGACTGCTAGTGACGAGGGTCTGCTGTTGTGGGAGCCACCGGAGTGCTTGCCCAGATCGCGGATATCGCCAAGCAGGATGTTTTCAACTCTGTCGTTGATGTTCAGGGCCAGCAAGAGAGTGTCGACTTGACGCTTGGTAGACTTGACAAAGTTGGAGAAACGAAGCGTGTCGTGGATGACCCATTGCTGCGACGCAAGCGAGCTTGGTCTCTTGACTGACACCTTGCCAGAACCCAACTGAAGAAGGTGGTTGTAGGAATTTTCAAAGTTCTTCATACGGGTCAGGTCAGCGGCAGGTTGCTCCAGAGCTTGTGCGCCACCGCGAGGCAGAGGTCTGAGGCCGGTGGTATCAAGATCGGAGTCGTTGTCGTTGGGGTTGCTCAGAGTGTGGATAATGCTGTTCATCAAGCCCTCGAGGTTGACTCTGACCTCGTCATCGTCGAGACGAGGGTCGCGAGGCGTCATGTTCTCTCTACCCTCCTCGGTCTCGAGGTGGGTCAACGAGGGGGGCAAAGAGAAGATGCCCATCTGCTCGCCCCAGATCAAAAGTCTTGCTTGCTCGATACCGAGCTGGGCAAGGTAAACCTTCTCATCCTTGAAGTCGTTCAGCGAGCTGTGAATGTTGTCAAACGACTTGAGGGTGTTGTAGAACAAGCTTGCCAGCACAAGCACGTTCAAGAATTCTGCTTCTCCGTCGATGCCCATGGTGTGTATGCGTGATGTTTCTGGTGTAGAGATGAAGAAATTGCTTTGCGACAGATGAATATGTAAAATGGCAACTTTCTACCATCTCACTCTCGAAGTCTTATCAGAGAATCAAAGTATGACATAGATACTCTCCCCGCAACGTTGAGCAGGAAAATTTCACCATCATCGCTCGAGGTTGAATCATATCACTTGCTGCACAAGGCCAATACTCGGTGGAATTGCGAGTATCGGTCCTAATACATACGACCACCGGGATCTCTTTCTGAGGACGGATGTTGCTAGAGGAAGAAAACAATGATCAACATGACTTGGCTTTTCTACAACGACTTGCCTTTATGGTGCAATATCTCAGTCCAAGGAAGAGGAACATTGTTCTAGGTGCTGCAGAGGTGTTGTACAAGAGATGGTGGTTCGAAAATCTGAAAGATGACGTCCGTCGATCTTGGCCGAATCTGAAAACCCAACCTTCTCTCTAACGAAGTGCCGCCGAGAAAGAGACCCTTTTGCGTCATCAAGTGCATGTGAAGTTGAGCCTCTTGTAAGAGCATATGGTTGTTGAGCTTGAACAAGCACGTTGGGTCTCGGAGTCTTCAGACGTGGTGGGTGGGTTATTAGATTGATGTTTGAGGCTGCTTTCGCGCCGAACATTCCGGTTCGAGACCACCACCACTGGTCGACGGGCAAGGCATTGTTGGTTCGATGGGGATACTCAGAGTAGAGGTAACCATGAATTCGATAAAAGTCGTACAGAAGAGTCTCGGTGAATATGCCAAAGCACAATGAGTATGGATCGCAATATCTTTTGTGTTTGCAAAATCCATATCCTCGAACTCAATTATCGAGGAAGAGTCGAGAACGTGTTTTCTGGCATACGGCCACGCAATAGCGATCTAGTACTTCAGATATCGATCTCATCAAAGGAAGGAGATGTACTTGTAATGATAATCACCATTAATTTTATCGTTACACATTGTGACCACTGAGAAAATCGAGCGACAAGAATTGTGACAGGGTCATCCCCACAGCACATTTTTGCGTAAGTTTGCACCACGAGTTCACATCCACGTGGTGAGTATTGTTTAGAATCCTTTGGAAAAACTTCATTCGTGCATTCATAAACTTGCTATGTACATGATAATCGTATTGCTTTACTTGTAGTACTCCTCGTGAGTGCCAGCTCTGGGAGCACCGTTGTTGGGGGTAATGGACGAATCCAGCTTGACAGGGACCTGTCCATTGGCATACTTCTTGCTCTTGTCGGTAGCGAAGCCATTGTGAGTGCCGGAGAAAGACATGTTCACAATCGATTCGTACCCCTTGACGCCGGTAGCCTTCTCTAGACGGCTGGCAAGATCCTCAGAAACGTGGCGGAAGATGGTGATCTGGCGCTTGATGATCTCTTCCTTGCGGCAGGTGCTCATGTGGCCAGAAACGTTCTTGACAAAGCGCTCCTTGGCACCGTCGTCAAAGACCTTCTCCCACAAGGCACGAGGAGCGTTGAAGTCCTCCTCACGAATCTCGGACAGGAAGGTGATAGCCTTGCCTGAGAAGTGGCCGTGAGTTCTGTCGAGGTCGAGAGTACGCTCGCGGAACTGTACGGGCTGAATGGAGGAAAGGTAGGCAGGACGAGAGCCTTGGTTGTAGAAGGCCATACCTCCATCTATAATAGGGGAACAATTAGCAAATGAGTTGATTGAACACAACTTGGCTGAATCTTACCTCTTTGGAAGTTGCCAATTCTGTAGGGAGTGCGGGGAGCGTTGACAGGCAACTGCTGGTAGTTGGCACCAATACGGTGACGGTGGGTGTCAGGGTACGAGAACAGGCGAGACTGGAGAACGGGGTCGGCCGAAGGCTCGATACCGGGAGGGTTGTGAGAGGGGTTGAAGGCAATCTGCTCAATCTCGGCAAAGTAGTTCTTGACGTTCTCGTTCAAGAAGAACTCTCCAACCTTGCGGAGAGGGAACTGGCTCTGGGGCCAGACGTGAGTCAGATCAAAGACGTTGATCTTCTGGTTCTCCCAAAGGTCCTCAGCCTCCTTGGGGGTCATAGTCTGAACCTTGACGTCCCAACCAGGGAAGTCGCCGTTCTCAATGGCGTTGTACAAGTCCTTCTGGTGAGCATCAGGAGAGTAGTTGTTGGAGTCCTCCTGGGTGATGAAGCCTGTACCCTGCTTGGACTTGAAGTGAATCTGGGCATAGACCCACTCACCCTTCTTGTTGACGAGCTTAGTAGTGTGTCCATAGTATCCGTGCATCTTGCGCCAGTTCTCGGGAATGCCGCGGTCGCCCATGAGGATCATGACCTGGTGGACAGACTCGGGGTTTTGGGAAAGGTAGTCCCAGAACATGGTCGAATCATCGGCATGGGTCAAATGTGTGGCAGGATCGCGCTTTTGTGTGTGGATAAATACGGGAAATTTGCTCGAAAATGAGTTAGCTTTGGTGTTTTTGAAGGTAGGAATCGGTAGCTTACGCAGCTGGAAGTTCAGTTAGCATAAATTCTTTGGCAACTGGTGATTCATGGTATCTTACGATCTCTCAGGAAGAAAACGGGAGTATTGTTGGCGACGACATCCCAGTTACCTTCATCGGTACGGAACTTGACCGAGAAACCACGAGGGTCTCTGGCACAGTCGTGGGAGCCAGACTCGCCACCAACAGTGGAGAATCTGACAGTGATGGGGCACTTCTTGCCGGCCTGGAAGATGTCGGCCATGCAAAGGTCATCAAGAGGGTCGGTGGTCTGGTAGTAACCGTGGGCACCGCCACCCTTGGCGTGGACGACTCTCTCGGGAATACGTTCGCGGTCGAAGTGGGAGAGAAGGTCTACTAAGTGGAAATCCTGGAGAAGGAGAGGACCGTTCTCGCCGACACGCTGGACCTCATAAGGGTGAGGCATGGGGACACCGTTGCTGGTGGTGTACAGAGTGTCCTCGGACGATGCGTTGCGGTCATCGTTGTAGTCGCGGTGGAGATCACCGTTCTGCTTGCCATCAGGGGCGTGTGTTGTTGTTGCTGAAGGTGCCATTTTGTGTGATTGTGTGATATGAAGAATGTAGAAAAGCAAGTCCAGGCAGAGCGTAGCTACCAATATATGTAGGCACTTTCCATTTGCCGCCCTCTATGCTTGAGCTTGTGCTGGAGACTGTTGATGATGTCACTGTTGTAATGCGTGCGGCATGAACCGCTCGTCGTCATCTGACCAATCATACTATCTGCTTTTCACATCATAGGTTTAGAGTTTGGAATTGACATCGATACCCGATTTAGAGTTTTGAACAGATGGAGTGCACGATGCATGCACTGAAGTGTTTCCCATGTCCCTCAAGATCCAGAAGATGCGAGCCATGGAGCTAGCGACATGCCATCGCTGCCTGTGGATCAAGCAATAGTGCGAGATCAGTCTTCGTGGGACACAGAGTGAGAACGCTTCTCTGACAATTGAATGGCAAGTGCCGTGTAGTGAAGCACTATACAGGAAATCTCCCCGGGGAAACGCTCATTCTGCATGGTCATCGACTTTCCTGCGAGAATCTGTACGTACCACCCGCATTCTTCCAACCACCTCGCCTGCAACCGCATGTTCCATGGCAAACTCCGTCAAGGGACCACGGTTATCCTTTCAATTCCCTGACACCGCTCGAGCACTCCGTGTCACGACGGTGACTACCGTGGCATCTACCGTTATATCTTCCGTGGCAAGACGGTGTCCACGACAATTACCGTCTTTCAGGCAAAGATGATCGATTTCTGTTTACGATCGCGCGTCCTCGCCTGAGGCCACCAGTCTTCTACGATAGCCGACCTCGCTTGCGGAACCAAACTTTGCGACCAGATCTCGGTTGCGATAGCCTGTGCTCAAACAGCATAAAACATCATGTCTCAATTCCTTCAGAAATGTGTTGGTTGTTGAGCTACGATGTGCTCACCTAAGGTATTCCTTGTTGAACGCTCTTCCGATAACCATCCTTCTGATCTCACTGGTGCCTGCTCCAATCTCATACAGCTTAGCATCTCGCATGATCCTGCCTGCAGCAATCTCGCTCATGTAACCCATACCACCCATGCATTGGATAGCGTCCATTCCACATTCGGTCGCTCTCTCTGCAGCGTAGAGGATAGCACCGGCACAATCCTGAGTCTTGATCTGAGCATTGTCCGGATCGTTGTCAATTGCAGCAGCCACCGAGTATGTGAAGGCCGACGATGCCATGTACTTTGTGTACATGTCTGCGAGCTTTCCATGCATGAACTGGTTTGTTCCGATCGGCTGACCGAACTGCTTGCGCTCGTGAACATATGGCAGGGTCACGTCCAAGGCTGCTTTCATCAGTCCGAGCGGGCCTGCACTCAAGACCAATCGCTCCAAGTCAAGACCTTCCATGAGCACTCGGACACCTTTATTGACCTCACCGAGAACGTTCTCGGTAGGCACAAAAACGTCCTCCAATATAATCTCACCAGTGTTGGACCCTCTCATACCGAGCTTGTCGAGTTTGCGAGCGCATGAGAAGCCTTTGGTTGTGGTGTCTACGATAAAGGCAGTGATGCCTTTAGAGCCAGCATCCGGGACCGTCTTTGCATATACGACCATCGTGTCTGCGTCAGGACCCTATGGAACCATTAGTGGTGTTCAAGAAATCTGCGAAACGCACTCACATTGGTGATCCAGAACTTTGTGCCATTCAAGAGGTAACCGCCATCAACCTCCTTGGCCGTCGTCTTCATGCTCACGACATCACTCCCGGCCGAGACTTCAGACATTGCCAGAGCACCGACCTTCTTGCCAGCAATCAGATCTGGAAGGAATCTTTGCTTCTGGTCTGTGTTGCCATTCAACATGAGCTGGTTTACACATAGTTGAGAGTGTGCAGCGTATGACAGTCCGATGCTTCCTGCATGTCGTGAGCATTAGACCGAAGTAGAGAGCAGGGCTGCATACCCGATGCTCTGGACAGCTCTTCCATGACAGTACAATGTGCTTGGTAGCCCATGGCAAGACCGCCATAGTCTTCGTCAGCCGTGATGCCTAGTAACCTACAAAGATTCAGTACAATTTATGAACAAGACTTTGTTGCTAGTACCCTGCTTCACCCATCTTCAGCCACATGTCATTAGGAAATGCATTGTCATGGTCCGTCTTGACAGCAACATCCTCGGGAATCTCGCGGACTGGAAAGAAGGGTTAGGGAATGTCGAAATATAGCGTATAGATTGACACACGAGCAAACTCTCTGGTCCTCTCGCGCAGTTCTTCCAGATCTTCTCGTGCAGGTGGGACGTAGCCATTCGGGTGCTTTCGAGCAAGACATGACTGAGTGGTCGAGAATGACCGTTGTTGCGACCTGGAACCTCGAGCGAGTGCTCTGAGAAGAGGTCTTGTGGACATGATTGTAGACATGATATTCACGATACGTATGCTCTATCGAAGGACAGATGGTCGTGTCGGGGTATTATTTGCGGAGGAGAGGCGTCTCTGACCGAGGGCAAGGTTTAGCGGACGCAATTCCGCGCCCTGCACGCCCTTTCGGCAGGGGCTTGTGTTTCATGCGGGGCAGCCGAGAGGGGTACGGGGTAAGCACCTGTGTGGACATGATAACATGCCCACGGCCTTCGAGCGGATGATGTAGCTATATACACAATGATTGCAGCTGCGCCGGCCCGTTGGCTGCGCGTCTCGTCACTTCGACCGGCTATATCGCATTGCCACCCTCGTCCACGACCTTGTCTTCGTTCAACACGCGCAGCTCAAGCATGTCTTGGAGCCAGGACGGCAGCCACGTACACGTCTCGCCATCAGGCTGCTCAGATCTCGGTGTTGCAGACTGCTGTCGACACAAACTCGACGGGCTATGCCGACAACAAACAGTCAATGCAAGAGCTGCTCGACAGCTTCACCGCTTTACACCGCAATGCCGCTCTAGGAGGTTCAGAAAAGGCACGCGAGAAGCATATCGCAAAAGGAAAAATGCTGGTGCGAGAGTAAGTCAAGCCTCTCTACGATTGATCATTATAGCAGCTTAGTCTTTCTAGTCGCATCACTGCTCTGGTCGATCCAGGGACGTCTTTCCTCGAGCTGTCAGCTCTGGCCGGTCATGAGGTGTATCCTGGAGAAGAAGTGCCTGCTGGAGGCATCGTGACAGGTATTGGCACAGTCGAAGGCACCATGTGTATGATCGTCGCCAATGACAGCACGTAAGTCCTTAGACGTAAATTCTATCTGGGGCTGTACTGACAGCAGCAGTGTCAAGGGCGGCACCTACTACCCCATCACCGTCAAGAAGCACCTTCGAGCCCAAGAGATAGCCCAGCAAAACCGACTCCCCTGCATCTACCTCGTCGACAGCGGCGGTGCCAACCTCCCTCACCAAGCAGATGTCTTTCCCGACCGCGACCACTTTGGACGAATCTTCTACAACCAGGCAAACATGTCTTCAATGGGAATCCCACAACTGTCGGTCGTCATGGGTCCTTGCACTGCAGGGGGAGCTTACGTCCCTTCCATGAGCGACGAGAGCATCATTGTCCAAGAACAAGGCCACATCTTCCTCGCCGGCCCACCACTAGTCAAGGCAGCCACCGGAGAAGTCGTAAGCGCAGAAGATCTAGGCGGCGGCAGACTACACAGCGAAACCAGCGGCGTAACAGACTACCTCGCCGTCGACGACGCCCACGCCCTCGTGCTCGCCCGCCGCTGTGTCGCAAACCTCAACTATCCCGCCTCAGCCCCAAACCTACAACCTTGGAAAGAACCCCTCTATGACCCTGCAGAATTAGACGGCATCATGGGCACAAATCTCAAAACCCAAGTCGACGTCCACGAAGTCATTGCTCGCATCGTCGACGGCAGCGAGTTTGCAGAGTTCAAGCCTCTGTATGGCAGCACTTTGGTCACGGGCTTTGGCCGCATCCAAGGCCATCAAGTCGGTTTCGTCGCCAACAACGGTATCCTGTTCTCAGAGTCGTCGCTCAAGGGCGCTCATTTCGTTCAGCTCTGCAATAAACGCCGCATCCCCCTGGTCTTTTTGCAGAATATCTCTGGCTTCATGGTCGGCCGCGATGCCGAAAAGGGTGGCATCGCAAAGAATGGCGCAAAACTCGTGACCGCGGTGGCTTGTGCCGATGTGCCAAAGTTCACAGTGGTGTTTGGTAGCTCTGCCGGCGCGGGCAATTATGGCATGTGGTGAGTACACATCTATCTATTCTCACTCCCCTATGACTCTAGAATCAACATACTGACAATCAAACCCCCCTCACAGCGGCCGCGCATACTCGCCACGCTTCCTCTGGGCTTGGCCAACGGCAAAAACCAGCGTCATGGGCGCCGAACAATTGTCTTCGGTCATGGAAGCCGTGGGCAAAAAAGTGGATCCAAATCTTCGCGATCGCATTGAACGTGAGAGCGAGTCTACGTTTGCGACTGCCAGGCTTTGGGACGATGGGATCATTCCTCCGTCCCATACGAGGAGGGTTTTGGCTATGGGCTTGCAGGCTGCTCTTTCGGGGAGTGTCGAGGATAGGAAGACTGAGTGGGGTGTGTTTAGGATGTAGCTTACCATCATGTTCGGCGAGCGTTCTTCTAGATGTTTACTTGTGTGACGAGTATATCGAAAGATTTTCCAGTGTGCTTTTGGGCAGGGCCATGACATATACTGATGACTTACCTCAGCTTCACAATCCGCTTCACGTTTGCAATCTGGAGAGCATCATCTTTAAAGGTTGTCAACGATCAATGCAATTACCTAGGTACATTCGGGGCTATCAAACTAAAGCTCGTCGTGAGAAGCCGACTCCTCGGGCTTCAGAGGCTTCAACTTGTGAGCCTTCATCAATGCCTCGTACTGCTCATCCGTCAACTCCTCCATCTGCATCTGAACCTTTTCTTCGGGTTTCTCGGCCGTCTCTGCAGCAGGTGGGGTTTGCTTCTCAGAAGCTTCGACGATGACACTCTCAGCAAGCTTCTCCTTCTTGCCCTCACCCATGCGAATAGAGTCGACCCATGCGTCAATAGCATTGTGACTGACATCGGAAGTGCCCGAGTAGCGCTTGACCCAAGCCTTCTTGGCGTTGACAGCGACAATCTCGAGAGAGTCATCAGAAAGACCCAATGCTGAGCGCAGGTCGGAAGATGCAGATGCCGGCACATTAAAGAAGGGGAACAGCTTGGCTCCACGCTTGCTGTGTTTATGATGAATCTCAGATAGAACACTGGCAGCCTTGGAGACGGGCGAGTCTGTGGTCTGGATAAAGGCAGATGGGGCAAGAAGCAAGATGCAAACACCAGACTTAGACGTCAAACAGCTCTGCTGCAGAGACTCGGGAGTGTCGAGAGTGGTGATTTGAGGGGGCACATCGGGGATCTGGACAGGCTTCTGAGTGTCATCGGTGGCAACTTGAGGATTGGGGCTCTCGGTGGGGTTGTTGTTTTCTTCAAGAGTCTCAGCAGTCTGCGAAGCCTTGACGCTGGCAGATTCTTCGGAGCGATGAGAAGACGATGCCTTTGAGAATTGAGAAGAGGCCTTTGAGGACTGATTAGCGTCCTTTGACGATGCCTTTGACTTTGACTTGGACTTGGGCGAAGAAGCAGGAGCGGGATCAGGGTTTGGGGTGGCAGCTTGTGACAAGAACTTGACGATAGCGGCCTTGTTCATTTCGCCAGAATAGACCACAGGATCCTTGGTACCGCCAGGAAGCAGCACAAGAGTGGGATATGAGCTGACACCGAAAAGAGAGACGGCAGCGGCTTCCTTGCTTCTGACCTGAGCGACCGAGATGGATCCCAAGAAGTCAATAGCAACAGCCTTGATGAGGGCACTAGTGACACCTTTCTCGCTGAACAGGATGGCCTTGGCCGAGGAGTTGTTCTCGATCAGCCAGCCATCAAGGTCCTTGTCGGTCACTCTCTTGATATGGCTGGGGATCTTGTCCTTGACAGACTCGACAATGCCCTTTGCGGTTCTAGGACCCTGGTAATCCTCGACTGTGGGTCTTCCGGCCTTCTTTCCAGGACGGACGATCTTCAAGGTAGGGAAGCCTTTGACATCCATGCTGCCACAGAAAGCCTTGTTCTCTTCTTCATCGCAATTGACAGCAGCGACTTTGGCAATGCCGTTGAGAGATTTGGCAGCTTTCTCATAGGCGGGCTTGAGGTTCTGGCAATGACCACACCATGGAGCATAGAATCTGAGTAACAATGAGATCAAGTCAAGGTTTTGATTACAAAAACATGGCTTACTCGACAATCTATCATCTTGTCAGCGTGATACTACATGAATTCGGCCAATGAGATTGACTAACAGAAGTGTGGTTAGAATTGGCGATCAACGAACGGTAGCTTCTAGCATCGAGGTTGAGAACGCCCGAGTTCTTGGTGTAGAGACCAGCAGCTTGAGATGACGGGAGTAGCAGCAGACCAGCTGCGGCCACAGTCAAGGATTGAAAGTTCACCATGATGGCGATTTGTAGGTTGACAGAGTCAATCAAGAGTTGGAGAGACACTATGCACTCAAGGCAACTTGTCATCAAGGTGCCTGCCTCAGATAAATGCCAAAGGACATGTGGCTCGAGCACCCCCGAGGCCGAGGCTTCCCCGCGCCATGTTTAAGGCACGCGTGAGGCAACCCTGACCTCTTTCGGAGCTGCCTGCATCTGTACCCTGACCATCCATCGCAACTGCCCTGTCACCAGACATATCGCGACAAAATGGCCGCCTCCCTTCCAGCCAAGTTGAAGATCAAAGAAATCACTCCCTTTGCTGTGCGCGCCTCGCAGCTGGAAAAACACAAGCCCATCGTCTCGTACTGGTGCAACTACTACATCATCGACCAGATCCTCTCCAAGGGTCTGCACTCGGCCGACGATGAGTGCATGCAATACACGACAGCTCTGATGGACAAGCTCGAGCAGACCAAGACGGACCAGGCAGGAAACGATGCCATCCTCGACGACATTGCCGCAAAGGCATACATTGAGCAGTTTGCTCTTGACACGTTCCAACGCGCCGACGATGCCATCCACTCCAACAAGGCCTCACGCCAGACCATCGACACTTTCCAGGCCGCCGTAACCTTCTTAGATTTGCTGTCCATGTCTATCTGGGCTCCCATCGACCCCGAGATCACGGCAAAGTCAAAGTACGCAAAGTTCCATGCGGTTCGCATCGCCAAAGCCATCAAGGCCGGCGAGGATCCCAACGACTCGAATCCCGTCAGAGAGGAAGAAGAGCCCCCTGCAGCTTCTGCCCAAGACACATACCACCCACCCACCGTCGAGAGCGCCCCTGAGAGCCAGTACCCCTCTCGTCCAGCATCAGTCACCCAACCCGATCCCGCTCACATTGCTCCACCATCCATTCAAGACGCCGTCTCCCCCGTCGAACCCACGAATCCACGACAAAACTCCATCGGTGGTGGCTACTTTCCTTCTACTCCCACCTTTATTTCGGATCCTGCGCCAACTGGCACGCCCTCCGTCAATCCAGCCGCTCCCTTCATACCGTCTGCGCCAACGCCAGCTGCTGTAGATGCACCACTTTCACCGTCGCAATACTATACACAGCCTACACAACCACCCACTTCAATCCCTATGCATACCCCTGCCGTATTGCCGCCACCAGCCGCTGCTCCAGCGCCTCTTCCGCCTGTACAAGCCGTGGCTCCGGGTACCTACCGAACCGACGACGACTCCATCACACTGGCCCAGAAGCATGCCAAATGGGCCATGTCAGCCCTAAACTTTGAGGATGTTGACACTGCTGTTAAAGAGTTGAGGCTGGCTCTCCAGACATTGGGTGCATCTTAGTCTGGAACGAGCGTGTCCTCGCGAGCGTGTACCTGTCTTAGTTGACCAGGACTGCACCACCGAGGACTCTTTGTCTATCATTTCCAGCACAAGCGAGAGGGGTTCCAATGACAAGATAATCTCCAGCATGATTGTGGACCCTAGTCATCATGCCAGCTGCGGTTGCTCCGGGGAGTCACTCCACCTCTCCTAGCTATCGTTCAGCTATACGAGGCCAAGCTCTGTGCTCATTTTCCCCTCAACAACGCTTCTGATGTTGGTAGTTGGTCCCTGTTTCTGTTCAATGTCTAGCACATAATGTTTTGTCGTATAGATACCCATTTCCGCGTACAGATTATGCCCCTGCTTGTGGCCTTTGAGCTAATGTATCCTGCCGGTGTTTGTTCTTGGTCACATGCAAGATCCCGCAAGTTATGAAGCGTGTGATTGTGCCACCTTGTAAACAGCACCTTGACCACAGTCTCTAAAGCCGAACATCTTGTTTCCATACCCCGGTTCTCGTACACGGATGAGCTTCTCATCATCAGTTTTCTCAAGGCCACGAGGTATGGAAAAGACAGGCAAGCAGTGATTAGCTTCTGGCTCGATGCGTTCTAATATTTGTATAGGAAGCAACTCATTGTCAATGCTCTCTAGATGACAAATGGCATGAACCTCGCCATTCGTAACATCGAGTGTCTGTCTTTCGATGTTGCTGTAGACTGTGACTCAACTGCAAGTTTCGATGTGTTCCAAAGCAGAAAGTGTCTCGAAAGTCTGCAGCGCGCCTGCCCGATTCAGTGCGATGTGTCGTTTGCGATGAGTCGTCGAATCGACAAGTCCACCCTTGGACTGTTTACACCTTCCGCGTTCTGGCCACACGCGGTTGCCCACATCTGTCGAAACCACAATTTCTTGACGGACTCTGCACACCACTCACCTACTGATCCCATCGGATCCATCATGAACGGATACCCCTGAGCATCTACCCACAACAATAACCATAGTATGCAGCTGAAGATCTTATGTTTTGGCTCTCTTGTCTGTGCTGACCTTGTGCAAACAGTACCCTACTCACCCTTCCAACATGCAACCTGTTTGCTTTGCTCCTAAAGGCCACCCGGACGGTGTGCACGATGACTTTGAAAACTATCCCTTTGCCCCTTCGAGCAACATATGGATAGGCTATCTTGACGAGCCCGAGAAAGCCTACCATCACTTCATCAGCCTTGACGATCTTCTCGACAGAGCCCAGGAAAACTATGAGAATGGTCACAAGAACAAGTTTCCACTTTACGCGACTACCTTCGATGGCCGCGACGGGCGTTATGTCCCGCTCGATGAAGATCTGAATTTCAGCGCCCAGTGCTCTGCCTGTAAGGACAAGAAGAACTGCGATCGTGTGTTGATGCAGTATCTTCCTATCAAAGTCTGGAACTACGCTCGTGACAGAACAGTCAACATCTTCGTAAGTACACACCACTCTGGCGCTGCTGAAGCTGACGTCGAAAATCTAGCTCTGCACTCTGGTCTTCAAGATCAAAGGTCAGAACATGCTCGCACTACTGAGACACAAATCCCGCGGCAAATATGGCTTCCAGCAGACCACTGGTAAGGTCTCGAAGATCATGACTGTCGAGTTTGCCGAGTTAAGACCCAACCCTGTCGACGAGGGAAATGCATCTACAGATGAAGCCCTCAACCACGATGAGGCATGTTAGCTGACAGTCCAAATTGTTACGGCCGACTAACCTTTGGAGAAGGCTGATACTGCAGACCACCCTGATTCTGCTTTGCCAAATGCAACGACATCAAACCACTTCGCCGAGCCGCTGAATCGCACCTGCGTCATTGACCTTACACTCGGCGAGGAGGATGAACCATCTGTCGAGACCGAGCAGAGAAGCATTCTGCAGGATCACGAAGTCATGCCACCCACCACTGTGCAAACTGAGCACCACCCTTTGCAGCTTGCTTCAGACAGACTTGCTGATTTGATGACTGAGTACGGTGGCATGATGGCCAGTCTCGTAGCAGACTTCGGTATCGATGCTCTGAGCCAACCTGAAGCCAGAAGGTTGAGAACTTGTATGGGACAAGCTGCGAAATCGGGAAACAAAACATTGCTCTGTCATCATTTCGGAACACTGCATGCTGTGTTGCTGGTTGGCGAGTAACTCCAAGGAAAGCAAACATGTATAATAACGAGAATGTGGGTACATTACAAGGTGGAGAGCTGCAGTAGTAATGCTTGAATCAGTACTGCGAAAACAATTTGCTCTTACGAAGTGTTTTCTCTAAAGGTGCCATCTCTCATAATTGCCCTTCATTCTGCGCGTGAGTTCCTCATGTTGGTCATCTTTCGCATAATACTGATATGTCTGTCTTGCATTGTTGGGCGCTCTCTCCAGTCCAGAGGACAGAAGAAGCAAGTGTATCTAAAACAATCTCCTTGCGACCAAGACGATAGTGCTCTTGATCAAGAAATAATGTCTCCTACAGGACCCTTCCACCCGTTTAGATACCAAACGAAGGCATTGCTATATATTACTAGCAACCTGGGATATGGTCATGAAGCGAACGTCAAATTCTCATCTTCCATCTGGAGTGAGAGATGCCCTTTAAGATTGCATCGAACAACGCACGAGGAGTAGCAATGTTGAAAAGGAAGTTTGCAATCGTAGAGGGCAATACACAAAGATCGGAACGAAAATCGTACTATGTGTCTAGCTCAGAAGAGACTCAACTGAACTTGAGAGCGCTGCAACTAGCCAGACTTCTTGCGCAACTGACCATCCAAGAGCATCCTCCACCACTTACAAATCTTGATCCGCTTCAAGATCTTGCCATGACTGACCAGCTCCGCGTCCATACCATTTTCTTCCTCTTCTTTCACTCCAGTAGTCTGCTCATCCCCAACCATCTTGGACCGCAGACCAGAAGTCAACTGAAGATAATCTCCCTGCTGACAGACTGTTGCATGATGCATCCTCGCATCACGACGCCAGTTTCTGATGTCAAGCAGCGTGGGCACGACTTCCATCACCATCAACCCTTCCAGAACAGTCATAATCAATGTGAGTTCAGGGTCATAAGTCTCACTATCCGCAAGCCAAAAGCTTATCTTTGTTTTCAGAGTGACTTTGGGGTTTGAAGTTAGACGAGCAAGGGGTCTTGCGGCGGCCATGATCTGCAATGCGGCTGTGACGAATCCGGTGTTTTGGTTGTTGGCCCAGATGTCAATTTCAGGATCGATGGCTCTCAGTTCCAGAAACCTCAGGTTTGGTAACTTGGTGTTGATCAAGTCGACAAGAACTTTCATGTCTTTGGCAGACAGAGAGGTTCCAGTTGTGTAGTTGTTAATGAGTGTCAACTTGCGGTAAAACACGCAAGAAGCAGGCGGAAATATATCGAGGAACTCGTGGAGGAGCATGTGACCTCTGATACCATTGTGACGTTCACCAGAGGTGTACTCCAAATGTGCATTGGCGTAGATGACTGGTGTTGCTTCAGCGTACATCAATCTGTTGGTGCGGGCGAGCGACCACAGGTCACTGTAGTCTAGGTGTTTGATGGAAGACTTGAGGGGTTCGGGTGGGACGTCTGTGGTGTATTCGTCATTTGGAGGCGGCATCTCTGTGATGCGATCCCAGTGTCTGTGTCCATCTTTGTCCAAAGTGAACATGATCTTGTCTTTGTTGTTGATGGGGTCGATGAGTAATGCATTGTAGATCTTTGTCCTGATCTCAGGTGGCAGATCCAGAAAGTTTGCCATGGTTGGGTTGATACTTGGAAGAGATGGAGATGGAAGATGGAGGTCAGGTTGTGTGCACAAGCTGCCTTTATAGTTTGATGGAGTGAAAATTGCATGGTGGGTTGTTGGTGATTGCTGTGTGCGTTTGTACCAACACTGCTTCAAGACACCAATGCTATGGCAACACCACACGAGACAGAGCCTGCCCGAAACAAGAAAAATCAAACATGTTTTACAATAATTGGCAAGATTCAAGGCTTGCTCTTCTTTGATGTTCCATCTCTACGGTTCAGTGATGCTCGGGTAACTGCACGACAGCCTTTTGCTCTATCCTTACCACGAATGTGCACCGAGTCTGAATCAGATGAACGGACCTTTGAGTGGATATTTAGTTCTGGGACGAGTCCTTGAATTGGCGTGTTGGTGTTGTAGTATGGATATACTCTTGGTTCGCCCGTTGATATAGATGAGTAGCGGTGATGGAGCAGCAACGAAGAGAGAATTATTTTCAGAAGATGCAATAAAAATAACTGTGGAAGGTAAGTTCCAATACCGTCAGACTTGTAGTCTCTTTTCGCTTAGGTGCTGGTCTGATCTTTCCGTGACCTCCCCTCTCAATTCGAAATGCTATGTGACCACCAACCCATCGTTCTCGCTTTCGGCATCTGGCCCGCTGTCTTTTCGCCAATTTTATTCTGCCTCGCCCTTGACGCGGAGGACTCATAGAACCTTCTTCTACCATCAGCATCATCTGCTCCGGCGTAGCCTATCCTTTCTCTTGTCGGTAGCGCCGTATACACGATCCCTTGTTCTGCGCTTGCATCCAGTTCATGCACTCCATCGATCGTTGCACTAGCGCCGGGAAGACTGATGCTGCAAGCTCTGAGCGTCTGTCGTATGTCGTCGAACAAAAGATGCATGGCGCAGATGTATGTCAAGCCTGTGCGTTCGGCGAGCACATGGCCAGCGACTTGGCCAGTGGTGTTCGAAACTATCCACGCACCCGAGTCTCCACCGACCCCAAAATCTCCAACTACCGTCCAGCTGAGGGAAAAGTTCCTGCGTCCTTTGATCTTCACAAAAGATTGTGCTGCGCTGATGATGCCAGTCTTGAGACCCGATGTCCGGCCCAAACAGTGCACTTCCATGTTCGCAAGATTGGATGCGGGGATAATTTCGGTTGGATACCAGTCTTCTTCCGCTGTATAGAGACTGTTACGTCTGCAGATCGGAGGTTTGAGGTCAGGTATGAAGGATACAGGTGATTTGCAATGCCGACGACCCCCTTGTATCAAATTATAGGGTTGAAGTCGAGGAGGATCGAGTTCCAAGAGAGCCCAGTCAATCTCGTAGCGTTTGCCTCCGTCATTCCAGCGACGAAGCCCCGAGGAAGCGTAGACTTTGCCTAGTTTGTAGGAGGACAGATGATCCTCATCTAGCTCTTCCGTGGTAGCGTCGTCGGCATGGAGGTCTTCAGCCACGGCATCACCGAAGGCTGGCTGGGTCACCTGTACAGTGTTGGAAGATGACGCTGCGATGCCGGGTTTGTCGCCCGCATCTTCATCTACAGAGACATCGCTCTCAAAGTCTGACGATTCGTAACCATCGTCATCAGAGTCTGCGCTTGAGACTGACGAGAGGTCACTCATATATCCGTGGTCATTGCTTGTATTCGGCAAAAGACGCGACAAGGTTGGCTCTGGTGCTCTTGCACTTGAGCGATGAGCACCTTGGTTGGCATGTTCATCCATGTCTGAATCCGAGTCGTCGTCCGAGCTTTCTTCGTCAGTCGGAGGCTCGAGCATATGGTGTACGCTCATCCCGTATTCTTTTTCATCGACCTTGATTATACCGCCGAGAGAACATGGTTCAAGGTGGCCGTGATCAGGCAGATATGCACCGATGGATGCACCACAAAGCGGACGCTCCTGCCAGAAAGGGTTCATTGCGGTTATGTTACTACGTACATCTTGTCAGCCTCAAGCATGACACACACGAGTCTTGAGCTTTGTTCTGTAAAAACAAAAGAAAAATTGGGTATCGTAAGGAAATATTTGGGTATCATGAGAAAACAACTGGGTATCGAGCAAAGGGAAAAAAATCCCAGGATACGCAAGGCTCAAAAAAGAGAAAAAGAGAGAGAACGAAAATCATGATGTGTACCTTTCATTTCCATCGCTCCTTGCATGGCTTCGCTTGGTGATGTCGCTTTTGCCACAAATCCTTGTTTTGCCTCTTGACAAGGACACACAGCCTTGTCGGACCTTGAGGTCGAACATCGTCCGATCGTAGTGGAACTTGCGTTTGAGTGCGGCTTTGACTCTTGCTGTATTTGTGCAAGTCACAACGATAGTAGGCTTTGCGGTAAAAGCATCATGACCAACACTGACGAGATCAATGCTTGAGGACTCAGTAGAGCCCTTTAGTGCTCGTTCGATTATGCAAGAAAGACGGAATCCAATGTCCGAGTGCCACTCATCCACAATGGGCTGTGGGAGGGAAAGTGGGAACAGGCGACACTTGCCTATTGGAGCAACCGGTCGATGATCGGTCTGCAACTGCTGATGTTGAGCTTCTTCATGAACATCACGGCGTGTCTCGGCTTTTCTCGCACGCCATCGTGACTGGATGAGCATGACCTTACGGCGGTAGTCGCGAAATGAGAAAGGGAATGGATCAGCCCCAGACTTCGGTTGTAAATTGGTAGTAGTAGGAGGACGGTTAAGAGCAGCAGCTGGAGTAGGAGTTGAGGCTTGGGTCGCAGATTGCGAGATGTGCTTGATAGAGTCCGCGCTTGTTGAGTTGGCTCGATTTGGTTTTGCACTCAGCATCGAAAGGATGGGCGAGCGAGGTCCAACGGAACTCGAGATGACAGAGGGGTGAGATGCAACAGAGGCTTTCTCAGCACCTTTGAGTTCAGGAGAGTCAGTATTGTGATCTCCAGGACGACGTTTTTTCTTTGCTGCCTGCAGACCTTCTAAGTTGCTTTGGGTCTGCAAGAATCCAGCCGGAATTTGAGTGATCTCCAAAGGTTCCGTCTCGTCTAACAAGACACAGCGTTGAAGCTTGACAAGAATCGAATCGTACACGGCCTCAACGCCGACGTGCCCGACGTCGTCATTGTCAGCCCAACGCAGACAAGTTTGTACCGCGCGCATATAGAGTGAACCGCATTTGCTTGCAAGCTTTGGTATGTAGAGCTTCTCCAATCTGAGCTTGAAATCCTTCAAAGTGTACTTTTCCTTAAAATAGTCGTTCACAGGATTCCAGAGACCAATTTCCAGCAGAACGAGACCGATTTGATAAAGGTCATACCTAATGGCTGTAACATCGTCGATCTCGCCTCCCTTGTCTTCAGGATGTTTCGTGATGTTGGAAATTGGTGACGACTCTCCATACTCAATTCTGTTTCTGGAGAACATGTCGAATGCTGAAATGACAGGCCGATGCAGCTCGCTCTGTCGTGGTTGCGGGGACTGACCCTGTTGCAGAAACACAATGCTCTCGCTGTGTATGTTCCCGTGATAGTAGTTCTCGGCATGCAAGTCCCTCAGTTTTTCCACAAGACGTAGTGCTATACGAAATCGGTCTTCCAGGAATGGAGTAGCGTTCGAGACGTCGACTGCTCTCTTGGCTTGTGTCGCGGTCAATATGAGGTTCATAAGAGTGACTGGGCGAATCTCTGGGGATTGGTGCGGTTGGACGGTACGATAGTCGTAGACCAGTCCTACGCGAGGTTGCTGAGGGTCTTCCACATAGCCAAGCAGCCTGAGATTTCCCCTGTTGGACAACACATTCAGAGAGGAAGCCAGCTTCTCTACTCGCGTAAGTGGTGGAGACACACCAGTGTCACGATATAGCGGGTCGTAATTCTCAAACTCGACCATGACCCAGACATACTCATCTGTGACATCCCTAAACACATTTCGAACGCTCTCAGGGGCCAAGGATTTGCTCAAGCGACCCATCATTCTAGCTGTAGATGGAACGCCGAAGTATCCATAGGGCGGAGGGCCTTCTGCTGGTAGCATCAAAGCCTGAGGATTAATGCTTGCTGGTAGTCCGGCGTAGGGTGATAGAGAGGGTCGTGTAAACTGCGTGTTGACAAGAGTCTTTTCCGAAGAAGCGAAGCTCGCGGCATCGAATGGAATCTTCGGCATACGGAGACCATATTTGGCGATGTCGTGGGGGTGGTCGCTCAAATTGGGATATGTGCCTCGGGCGATTGCTCTGCGGGAGGCTGAAAGGTCATAAAGGACATCGACAGACGAAGTTAAATCGCGTAATAGATCTTCGTATTTATCTTGGTTGAAGACAGCCTTGTCAGATGTAGCACTGTGTGATGAGAGTCTATCGGCCTGTTCGAGGATCTCCTTGATGTTTCCTAGGATATTGGTCACATTTTCGGTCAGACCAGCTCGCTCGATAGATTCGTCGATGCTGTCGTTCGTTTCTTCGGCCCATTCCAGACCCCAGGCTACTAAGCGATCGGTTTGTGCGTGAAGCTTGCGTTGGAGTCTTGCGGAAGCAGGACTCGGCTCCTGCTTATCTACATTTATGGCGGCCTTTCTTTTCGTGTCGTTATAGAGGCTCGTGAGATTGTGATTATATCGTAAGGAAGCCATGACGCTTTTGTGTTTTTGTCAACGTCAAGGCGCGAAATCCATGTCGAGACGCCTTTTGCAGAGACTGATGGATGATTACTGCATCTATCAGGGTTGTGCGTGGAAGGCAGCCATTTGAGCAAGGGAAAGAGGTCGCCTCCGAAAGCTGCTGCCTGCGGGACGGTGAGAACGCCCGCGTGGCTTCTCAAGCCAAGCTCCAAGCAACCAACAAGCACGTCGCAAGCAGTCGGTCGCAACTGCCTCGGCTTGTCCGACATCCGTCTGCGAAACATCGACGCCGCCTTTGCGAATCGCAATCTTTCGCTTCAGCGCTTTACCAACATGCCACACTTCCCTTCTGCTAGTCAAGCGCCCGATGGACAGGAAAGCGATGTAGCGCGCACTGCACGTATTCGCGTCAAGACTCGAAGGCGAAGATACCTGGAATCGAATGGCGACTACTTTAACTCGCCCAGCCTAGAGCTTGCAGGTGCTGCCGCGCGGCGTGTGTACGACTGAGATCCTCGATGCCAACCCGTGCAACAGATCCCCTATTATACGACCGCATGGTCAGACGCTTCCAGAGCGCCGCGGAGCGTGAGGCCGATGGACGCGACAAGGGATACTCGGGCATACTCGAGGCCGACTTGATGCGGTCAGAGGCCAAGATTGAGGCTTTGAACCACCCAGATCCCAACAGCCCTTTGACATATCGACGAGATGCATCAGGCGCAATCACAGTCGTCGAGCAAGACGAGGAAGATAGGCCAAAGACGAAAGAAGAGGGATTATCCAAGTGGCGCGAGTACGTCGAGATGCGTTTCCTTCGAGGCGAGGACCAAGACTTTGATTACAAGCTTGTTGACGAAGACGAACGCTACGACGACCTGGATTGGGACAGACGAGAAAGAGAAGAAAACTACTTTGGACAAGAGGAAGCCGAATTTGTTGGCGAAGGCGAGAAGAAGGGTGAGACAGGAGTTCAAGATTATTAGGAAATGTGGCATGCTATGCGCGTATACCTCGTTATAAAAAGCTTCTATTGATGATATGGTTCGGACAATTGTGATTTGTATATGGTACAGCGCGTGGAGGTGATTTTGAAGGGGCAGCGGGCGGAGGAGAAGGGTTTAACCTCTGCTCTTGGTGTTCAGGATAAGGGCGACGATCAAGCTAGGGGGTGGTGTTAGCATCGAGGACTTGGTTAAGAGCAATATGGTGGACGATACCCGTATAGACCCAGAACTTCTCCGAAAATGAGAATCAGGACCATGCCGACGAAGATTCGTGACTGCTGCATGTATGATCTCACACCCATATCGCCGACAATTCCAATGGCGTATCCTGCAGCAAGACCGGTCATGCCAACCGAGAGACCGCAGGCAAGGTGCATGAAACCTGTGAACAGGCTGTAATGGGTGCCCGGGGGAGGGCGCATGTCACCAGCAATCAAGACGGCGACAACGAGGGCGTAGACGGCGATGATACCGGACATGACGACGGGGATGAGCGACTTCATGATCAGGTCGGATCTGAAGGTACCGACACCAGCGATACCGATACCAGACTTGGCTGTGCCAAACGCGGCTCCAACACCTTTGGATTGAGGATCAGTATCTCGAGCAGACGTAATGAGGCTGAGCTATAACGTACAGCCGAAAATCATCTGTTGAGCAAGCAGCGACGTTAGTTGAGAGTTCGCAAACCGGCAGCGGAAGAGAAGCAGCTTACAGCAAAGGCAATGCCAGCCTGGAACAAAGTCAGCCAACATGTCTATTCGAGGCGATCAGGTATACACACCATGCCAAAGAATGGCGCAAAGGCAGGGGCGAGTTCAGAGTCCGACATGGCGACAGAGACGAGAGTAGACGATCTTGTAGGAGGAGACGAGGAATGCGAGATCAGAAGCGACTAGTCACGGTATGGCGAGCGGCGCGTGGAAGAGTCGTCGACGAAGTGCAGGAGCGACCTTGAACTGGGCTTGAACTGCCCTCACGGCAGTAACGTCGGTCCGCCATGATGATGCACCGCACCTTGCTCATGAAACGTTGCACGTGACCGACACCTGCGCGATGTCCAATACACGGGTTAGGTATACATAGGTACACTGCCTATCTCGATATTGTTCTTCTCGGATCTCAGGACTCGTACGATTACTATCTCACATGCTAGCTTTATAGACAAGTGTATCAGTATGTGTCTGACTGGCTGAGGAGAAGAGAGTCCAAGAATTGATGATTGTGAAGGCGCCTCGGACCTTCCCGGCGAGCCCTGACCTGAGTGTAGGTAACACCAAATACCTCTAGCAAGTCGAACATCGGCCATCGCAACACTATCTCTCTCCAGCAATCTGCAGTCTGTCGGGTACGAAGCCTCGGACCACTGCCACCCTCATTGTCTCGATTGCGCGCGTTGCAAGCTGTCCTGTCGTCCTCGTATCCTCGTCTCCCACGGCCTTGACAGCGGCACACGTGGACAAGGACTTAGAGTTGCAGAGGCTCGACACCGTGGGCCGCCTTGTTTCATGAGCACTGGCTCTGGTCCCGGATCCTCGACCTCCATCGTCACCCGCTTGCGCAGCCGGCAGCCCTCTGCTCCCCCTCGGATGTATTAGATGCTAAGCCCTGCCGCTCACAATGGCTCAATACTCGCAACAGCAGGGTCGCTCCTCGTCGCAGCAGCGCGAGGCCGCCTATAACAACATCTTCGGCCCGCCCGGCGCCGCTCCGCAACAGCAGGGTCGTTCGCAGACCATGCTCTCCCAGCCCATGAGGCCGCCTGCAGAACGTGCCGCCACCATGTCGTCGCAGATGTCCGACTACATGCAACGGGCCCCTCCCATGCGAGCATACCCCCCGCCGCAGAGCAACCCCCGCCCAGCTCCCCATCACCAGCAGTCTTACAATGCCCCATCTCCTCCTACCCAGAATGGCGACTATCACCACCCTTCGCAACAACAATACCCCTCGTCTCCACAACCCCACCGCCAGCCTCAACCCCAGTACCTGCCTCAGCCTCTTCGCCCGGACCGCCGTCCCTATGCCGCTCCCCAGCGCCTCGATCCGCGTGGTCCGCCGCCCTCGCAGCCTTATGCTCGCACCTATACCGCCGGATCAAACATGTCGCCCGCTGCCAATCCCGGTCCCGCCCTCAACTCCGACAGCTACCGCTCGCAATCTATGGCTGCGACCTCTCGACCTAATTTCCCCGTACAGCATAGTCAGAGCAGCTACAACATAGCTCCTGCACATGCTTTCCGTCAGCAACCATATATGAGCAACCATCTGGCAAGGACGACTGCCCAGGGTAGAGTTGTACCCGATCGTCCCGCCGACGAGCGGACCATGTCCATGTCCTCATACTCTCGCGATCAAGACCACAGTCAGATCATGAGCGGTCGTGTCATACCCCAGCGCAAACGGGGTGACTCTGAGGTGAGCCAGCAAATGGATCCATTCACCGCCGCCAAGGGTAGAACCCCTAGTCAGGGTAGCATCCAGTCGCGCTCCATGTCCATGGCCTCTACTATCGCTGCTCCCTCGGATTTCTCAGAAACCACAGTTGGCGCCGCTCAATCCCCCCGACCTTCAATCACTGCTTCTTCCACACGTTCCAACAGCCAGATCCAACAAGGCAACGGACAAATGATTGCTCAGAGACGCCCCTCCCTCGTCTACGGTGCTCTTCTCTCAAAGGTCGCTGCCGCTTTTTACGATAGAATCCCAATGGCGGAAAAAGAGAAGGATGGTCTGGTCTACAAGAACGCATTCACTGGCCACGATGCTGTTGAGCTAATTGCTTATATCATCCGTACTTCTGATAGAAACCTTGCGCTGCTCCTCGGCAGGTCCCTGGATGCGCAAAAGTTCTTCCACGAGGTTGCTTATGCACACAGATTGCGCGATTCTCCCAACGAGATCTACCAGTTTAAGGAAGCCGTGGTCGAAGAGCCAGCCGAAGTCAACGGAGTCTTCACCCTGCTGACCGAGTGTTACTCACCTACCTGTACACGCGATCACCTCTGTTATTCCATAGCATGCCCAAGGAGACTGGAACAACAGCAGCGTCTCAACATGAAGATTCAGCCTGGTCTGAAGAGAGAAGGTTCACAGGCCAGTCTGAGAGATGAGCCGGAAGCAGAACAGAGATTATGGATCAACACCGTATCCAAGGATGTGGCCGACAGTGTCGATGACAAGGAGAAGGCACGTCAGGAGGTTCTTGCCGAAATCATGTATACCGAGCGAGACTTCGTTAAGGATCTGGAATACTTGCGCGACTTCTGGATTAAACCTTTGAGAAACCCCAACATATCGCCAATTCCGGAACACAGGCGCGAGAAGTTCATCCGGACAGTCTTCTCGAACTGCCAGGAAGTTCACGCTGTCAATGTCAGGCTCGCCAGCGCTTTGACTCGACGACAGCAGCAGAGCCCAGTCGTGCGCAACGTTGGTGACATTTTCCTAGAATACGTCCCTCAGTTTACGCCGTTCATCAAATATGGTGCCAACCAGCTGTTCGGAAAGTTTGAGTTCGAAAAGGAGAAATCTAGCAATCCGGCCTTTGCCAAGTTTGTCGAGGAGACAGAACGTCTGAAGGAATCGCGAAAACTTGAACTCAACGGTTATCTTACGAAACCCACTACCCGTCTTGCCAGATACCCCTTGCTACTAGACGGAGCGCTCAAGAAGGCAAAAGATGACAACCCAGACAAAGAGGATCTTCCACGAGCTGTCACTATGATCAAAGCTATCCTCACCAGGGTCAATGAGGAATCTGGAAAGGCAGAAAACATTCAACAGCTTGCACAACTCAATCAAAACTTGAAATGGACTAATGTGCCTTATCAAGATCTGAAGCTGACTGAAGAAGGGCGTCAAATGGTGTTCAAGGGTGGGCTCAAGAAGACGGCAAGTGCAGAAACCATTGACATCCAGGCATATCTATTCGACCATGCAGTGCTACTCGTCCGACAGAAGATGGTCAACAAGCGCGAGGAGCAAAAGGTGTACCGCAAACCAATTCCACTCGAGTTGCTAGTCATCACCCAGATGGAGGAAGTTTTGCCAAGATTAGGCATCACGAAACGCCCTTCGTCTAGCATGATTCCCGGAGCTCGTACGATCACCAGTGCTACGACCAAGAAAGAAGACGGATATCCTCTGACCTTCAAAAGACTCGGAAAAGGCGGTTACGAGCTGACTCTGTATTGTTCGACTCAAATTCAAAAGGAGAAGTGGATGGAGAACATCCATGCTCAACAAGAGAAGCTTCGCGAACGCAGCAACATCTTCACCAAGACAAACATTAGCCAGGGCTACTTTTCGTCCAACAACCGCGTCAACTGCTGCGTACCCATCGACGGAGGCCGTAAATTGGTCCTCGGAACCGATATCGGTGTATTTGTGGCAGAACGCAAACCGAAGGACGCTTCTCACAAGCCAAAACGCATGCTCGACTGCAAGCTGGTGTCGCAAATCGACGTGCTGGAACAGCATCAAATCTTGTTGGTTCTTGCCGACAAAGTCATGTACTCATATCCTTTGGATGCTCTGGACCCAGAAGACAATCAGCCAACTCCCTCTAAGCGTGGGCGTAAAATTTGCCATGCCAACTACTTCAATGCTGGCATGTGCAACGGTCAATTGCTCGTCTGTTGTGTCAAGTCATCATCATTGTCAAGTACTGTCAAAGTGTATGAGCCTATGGATGCCATGTCTAAGGGAAAAAAGAAATCCGGGTTGGCGAAAATGCTTGCAGGTGGTCAAGAAGTGCTCCGACCATTCAAGGAGTTCTACATACCCATGGAGTCGAATAGTATTCACTTCTTGCGGTCTAAGCTTTGTGTGGGAGGCGCCAAAGGCTTCGAGATTGTGTCGCTCGAGACGCTCGAAACACAGTCGCTACTTGACCAAGCTGACACATCACTCGACTTTGTCGTGCGTCGTGAGAACGTCAAGCCCATCTACATTGAGCGCACGCCATCCGAGTTCCTGCTCTGCTACACAGATTTCTCGTTCTTCGTCAACAAGAATGGCTGGAGGGCGCGGAACGACTGGAAGATCATCTGGGAGGGTGCGCCGACGGCGTTTGCAACGTGGGGCGACAAGTACATTTTGGCATTCGAGCAAGAGTTCATCGAGGTGCGGTTGACAGAGACCGGAGGGCTGGTCTGTATCTTGACTGCCAAGAACATTCGCTTCTTGCACTCGAGCTCGAGAGAGGTAGGCCACATCAATATGAGCCATTCCCGCAAGGCGTACTTACTGACTGAACACAGATCCTCTATGCATACGAAGACGAGATGGGCGAGGATGTCATTGCCAGTCTGGATTTCTGGGGTCGCCCACAGTCACCCAGGCAATGAGCAAGATGATGTTGTCGGATATCGTCGTCGCTGTCGTTGTATTCTGCTTCTTCTATTCACCCTTATCTTTTACTTCTTCGTATATGAGAGAGCAAAAAGCGCATCTTTACCTTCATCTGTGTCGCATTTCTCGCCAGCTTACGTTGTGTTAAGACTCGAGCTCGTGCTGTGCTTGAGGTCATTGTTGCCGTAGCTCTACAAGTCAGTGTCCACACTGGCATCGGTCATCCACGACTATATGTCGGTCAAAGATGGTTCTTCAGGACTATGGCCACCGTATCATCGAGCGCTATACCTGATGCTACTGTACGAAGCGAGATCAGTGTAGAGTTGGGGGGTATATACAATGTACAAGAACATGGACAGGGTCACAAAAACATCAAGTCCCGAAAGCACGTTCCAGGCATACCCCCTGGTCATCAACAGCAACCATTCATTAGTGCAGTGGAGAAGAAGGTATCGGAATCCGGGAGCGGAGAATTACTCAAATACATTTAAACACGATTGAGCCATCTGCAGGATGATGCGAGAAATATCCAGCAAAAGGTATCGGAGGCTAAATGGGCCATATGGTTGAGTTGGGGGAAGTCGCGAAAAATGCGGTTGAGGGGCAGAAGGAACGCAGCTAGGGTCATGTTTCGTTTCGGGAGTCCGAACACATCGATCTTTTGGACAGGGGGATTGCTTGCATCGTCTGTGGCTTCTGAATCGAAACACAACGTAGGGGCAAAAAAGCCTTTTTGTGTCGTCTCTTTGTTTCTTTTTGAGCGAGCAGCAGAAACGATGGAACGTTTGCGCAATCTACACATGTGCGGGCGGATTTTGAAACGTGGACAGCTATCAATGCTTCTCTTGCTCATCAGAAAGGCAAGATTTATGGATTATTATTGTGATGTTTTTATAGATGCTCGTATACCCCAAACTCTAAGTGCGTGCAGTTCGTGGACAGCGAGGCTTCGTCAGCTTCCACGCTGATCTTGTGGATACGAACACGATGTTGGCTGAGATGTTTCTACTCGTACATCCATGACATAAGGTACATGACAAGAGCAGGCTGCATATATATACACTCCCACACACGCACTACTCTCAGATGACCATCGGCTCCTTTGGTCGTTGAGAGTTGCACATTCTGGTGAGACAGCAATCCCAAAGATATAATGTCGTTGTACACGAGAATGCGAAGCTTCCAACGGCCAAGTTGAGGTCGGAGATCTGGCCCGCTTCGGTGTGGTTAGTTGGTCAGTTGCGGAAGTGGCTTGTCGCTTGCAGAGTGCCGACGCCGCCCCCTTGAGCTTCCCAGCAGATCTCTCTGATGTGGCTGCAGAGATAAGGACACGACAGAGAAGTGATGCTTGAGCACTACTGCGTACGCATTGCATGATGATGTTGTGATATTGCACGCATGTGATAAGGCCCCGGTAAGCGATATAGGCAGGCGAGACATGTATTGGCGACCGCCTTGCAGGCGGGGCGGGCCAATGACGCGTTCGTATGTTTGATGTCTTATGGCGACTCAACGACCCCTTTGCAACTCGGCGTTTCAAGTCGTGGCTGCGGTTAGACTTTTTGACGTGATGCGGGCTCAGATTGAGAGACTTTGGACAATCAAACAGATCAACTGTCAGTCCATCCCTTGCTTGTGGAGACGGACGAGGCAGGTCTCTGCAGGCTGCATGGTATCGGTCCCGGCGGGCGCGTCAAAACGAACAGGCTTGTCGTCGTCGTGTCCCTGTGCGCGGTATCCACAACGGTGCCCTGTTGCTTGGATCGACACATGGCCGCTCGAAAAAGATATACAAGTAGCTGCTCCGGCCTCCCGCAATTCCATCCCGCTCTCCCACTCTGCCAGTCCAATCCTCAGCATCTCCTCCAGCTTATAGAGACGTGCATGTACGTGGTATGCTCGTCGCCTGCTGCTAATCCACGTCGCTCCTGTTATCTCGTCCGCACTCGCTCCCCTCGCTGTCGCCGTCCCTCCACGGCCCAACATGTTTACCTTCAAACGGGCCCTGCTGACGGCCGTCGTCGTCCTGGCCTTCTTCATCCTTCTCAAGGGCTCGCATTCACAACCATCAGCCGCCTCGTTCAACGTCAATTCGCCCAAGCCGACGGGCTCATATCAAGACAATCGCAAGATCCA
This sequence comes from Aureobasidium sp. EXF-10727, assembly GCA_023848595.1. Taxonomy (NCBI): domain Eukaryota; kingdom Fungi; phylum Ascomycota; class Dothideomycetes; order Dothideales; family Saccotheciaceae; genus Aureobasidium; species Aureobasidium sp. EXF-10727. The sequence continues at coordinate 25,456 of SWBF01000019.1, read as the reverse complement.
GATCCAACCTCCGGTCGCTGCCACAACCTCGCGACTGGCCACACCACAAGGCTCGACGACGCCGGCCGTCGCCGACGAACTCAAGGCAAAGAGCAACTACAAGAAGGAGCGTCCGCAGATATCATTGCAGGATTTGCACGCCATGCCGCTACGACAGCAACTGGCCTACCAATTCCCTTACGACCCCGAGAGCAAGTTCCCTGCATACATCTGGCAAACCTGGAAGACAACTCCCTCATCCGGTGACTTTGACGAGGACTTCCGCCCTGGCGAGGCTGCCTGGACCGAGCTGCACCCGACCTTTGTGCACGAAGTCATCACCGACAACGTCGCTGCGAACCTCATCCGTCACCTGTACGCCGCCGTACCTGACGTTGTAGAAGCATACGACGCCATGCCCGTCCCCGTGCTCAAGGCCGATTTCTTCCGCTACCTGATTCTGCTGGCAAGAGGAGGCATCTACTCAGACATTGACACACGCGCCCTGAAGAGTGCCACCGAATGGGTGCCCGCCGACGTGCCACGCTCCAGCTATGGCATGGTCATTGGCATCGAAGCCGACCCCGATCGCCCAGACTGGCACGACTGGTACTCGCGCCGCATCCAATTCTGCCAGTGGACCATCCAATCCAAACCCGGTCACCCCATCCTGCGCGACCTGGTGGCCACCATTGCCCACGAAACCCTGCGGCGCAAGGAGGCCGGCAAGCTCACAAAATCGAGCATCGAGTCTATTGTCGAGTTTACGGGCCCTGCCATCTGGACCGATGCCGTCTTCAACTTTTTCAACGACCCGGATTACTTTGACATGTCGACGAGCAAAGGCAATATCAGCTGGGAGCACTTCACCGGCATCACCCAGGCCAAGAAGGTCGGCGATGTTGTTGTTCTGCCTATTACAAGTTTCAGCCCTGGTGTCGGGCAGATGGGTGCTGGTGATGACGACGACCCGATGGCTTTTGTAAAGCACAACTTTGAAGGTATGAACTCCCCTATCCTATCCTCAGAAACCCCATTCCTAACTCTGTCCAAAACAGGCTCATGGAAACCCGAAAGCGAACGCCACATTGGCGAATAGACGTTATGAACATTCGAAAAGGGACGAAAAAAGTAGTACGTAACGGGACATGGTTTTAGATTCTCTGTATCTTTTTTTGTCTTCTGGAGTCTTTTCGTTCTTTCTGTTTTTTTATGGATATGGGTGGTGTCACGACAGCCAATGTTTTTCTTCTCTGTTTTTTCTGCTTTATTCCCTCTTATACCAAACCCTGAACGGCGAATCGGGGTCAATCATCGAGTTTCACTTCCAGAGCATTTTTCAAGGCGAATGGGGCTTTTATAGGCAAGAAAATACAAAGGAAATATTATAGACCATAAGAAGACGAGACAAGAGCAACAAGGATCAGGATGATAAGGGCGATGAGCAAGGATCAAAACAAATAAATCATCAAGATTGAAAGATATAAAACAACAAATCTCCTCCCCGTATCCCCCAAAAACAGAGAGACACTCACACCACACTCTTACTCATCCACAGGGAACCTATCCAAAAATCTAAAAGCAGCAAGACCGCACTTGAAACTCTCGACAGCCTCACCAGTGCCATTGGAAAAGTAAACACCAGCACGTTGCCCAATACCAGCAACATCCAAAGCCTTTCTGGCCTCACCCACAGCGCCGACGGGTTTCCCCCAACCATACGCATTCTTGAGGAGTTCCATGGGGCGGTTAAGAGGGTAAAGAGATGAGGTCTTTTCGCCTGTGAAAATGGGTTCTGCGCCTGCGGTTACGATGATGGCGTCAAAGGCGTGGGCGTCGGCGGCAGAGTACGTGGTGTTGACGGAAGGTTGGAGAGACTCGGCGACGATGCTGACGAAGAGGCCTTGGGCGGCGAAGGAGTTGCGCAATTGTGCTGCTTGGGCCATGGAAGCGTTGGAAGTCGTTGACGCCAAAATACCCATATTGAGGCCCTTGATGGTGGGCAAAGTGGTGTTGAAGATGGAAATGTGGGCAGAGCTGTTGGAGTTGTAAAAGGTGTTGTCGGGCTCAGGGACAACTACATCTACCAAAGCGACGGCGACACGAGAGGCTAGATCGTGAGAGATTCTGTTGAGTTGGATGATGAAGTTTTGCTTGACGACTTGCGACTGGACTTGGCTGACTTCGAAGCGCAAGCTGTTGACGACGATTTGCTTTTCTGCGGCTGTGATCGAGTTCCAGACCATTCGTGCTTGGGACCAGTGGTCGTTGAAGGTGGGCGAGAGTTCGCGAGTGAATGCACCAGTCAGGCGACGGTCGGGTGCGGTGAAGAAGCCCTTGCCCACAGTCTGGTTGGCCTGCTTGGGGAAGCCATTGTTCAGCGAGTTGGGAGAGTAGGCGTAGTTGTTGGTAGGGATGTACTGCTGTCCACGACCGTCGCGGTTGTTGTTGTGGATCGGGATACGAGGACGGTTGATGGGGAGCTGCTCGAAGTTGATGCCTTGTCTGTTGACCTGAGTATCCAAGTAGGAGAACAGACGACCTTGCAGCAGAGGATCTTCGCTAAAGTCAATGCCTCTGACGACGTGTCCGGGCTGGAAACCAATGCTCTCGGTCTCGGCAAAGTAGTTCGTGGGGTTTGCGTTCAAAGTCATCTTTCCGAGAATCGTGATAGGCACAAGCTCCTCGGGGATCCACTTGGTAGCGTCCAGGACATCAAAGCCGAACGCGAGTTGTTGATCTTCGTCCATGATCTGAACACCGAGCTCATACTCAGGGTAGGCTCCATTCTCGATGGCGTCCCATAGATCCTTACGGTGGTAGTCAGGGTTCTTTCCGTTGATGGCTTGAGCTTCTTCCCACAAGAGACTTGCGGTACCCTGCTTGGACTTCCAGTGCCATCTGATGAGCTTGCTGTCTCCCTCTTCAGTCACCATGCGCATGGTGTGGACACCGAAGCCGCTCATGTGGCGGTATGAACGAGGCAGAGAGTAACCCGACATGATGAGCATGAGCTGCCACGATTGTTAGTATTAGGATGTATATCTTTGTGGATTGATGGACTCACCATATTCAAGGTGCTTGGTTGCTGGGAAAAGAAATCGTAGGCGGTATCGTGGGCAGTAGCGGCTTGAGGGATTTGCTTGTCGGGTTGAGGCTTGAGAGCGTGGACCATATCGGGAAACTGCATAGCGTCCTGGATGAAGAAAATTGGCAGGTTGATACCGACAATGTCCAAGTTGCCTGCGTCAGTGTAGAAGCGAGTTGCGAAACCTCTGACATCTCTAGCGGCATCTCCGCTTCTGTGATCATGGTCAGTATATGCAATCAACACATCGATAGAGACAACATACCCTCTCTCGCCAATGACGGTAGAGAAACGCACGAAAGTGGGAGTCTTCTTGCCCTCTTCTGCAAGGAAACTTGCGGCAGTAATGTTGGAAAAGTTTCCATAAGATTCAAAGACTCCATGGACACCTGCACCTCGCGCGTGTACAACACGCTCAGGTATCTAAACATCGGTTAGCAATCGCTAGGCTGGTTGAATCCAGGACGAGAAGGAACATACTCTTTCGTGATCAAACCTCTGCATCTTCTGTCTGAACGCAAAGTCCTCCAACAATGTGGGGCCTCTAGCACCGGCCTTCAGACTAGTAAGGTCATCAATGGGAGTACCCCAATCGGTGGTCACGAAGCCTTGCTCGTCGTTGAGCTTGAATTGACCCATGAACTCTGCGGTTTGCTCAGTGGTTTCTTCGAGGGCGGCATCATCGCGCTTTCCCATTTCACCACTCATGTAGGGGCAGCTGCCAGCAAAGGCAGTGCTTGCGAGTAACGGAAGGTATAATAACGAACGCATTGTGATTACTCGATATCAAACAACACAGAAAAAGAAGAGCTGTATGAACACACCAAAAGAGTCCATCCCAAAAGTGGCCATGCCGGGTCCTTTTGTAGACATCTGAAGATCGATCAGAGAAACCAACTTACTCGGTGGATTGCACGGAAGATCAGGCCATCGCTGTGCTGCACAGACTATTTTCTGATCAGGCGTATTCCCTCCAAGCTCTGATATGGAGGCACGGCGTACGACAAGACCTATATAGTGTCTGATCTTACAAAACCCGGTTTCTTGGCCACGGATTGAGCCATTAGTTCGGCACGACTGTCTCTCCTAAACACTTGCATGCTCGACCAAGGTCAAATCATAGGTCAATGAACACAAAGCCAAGCCGTGACATCCAATGCAGGGCAATGTGCCCAAGGTATTGCTCAAAACATCCAGACGCGGCCATCACAGGACTTTTCTCTCGGCATCCAAGAAACGATCGCTGTGACTGTGCGACCCAACGACTTGGCCATGTCAACGAACGTGCAGCGTAGTGAGACGCGAAAGCGAAGATTGGGAATGGTCAGCGATGTGCCTACCAAACTTCGATGTAGGTAAGCGCCGGCGGACACGGAGTGAGCCGCATCGGGAAGGCCCAAGCTCGGCGTGGGTGACCACCAATATCAAAAGCTTAGCTCCAACCTCCTCCCTCCGCCAGCACGACAATCCGCTGCGGTACTCGCCTTCTCTGTCATGGCAGTGTTGGGCTTATATACGCTCGGCATATGAGGATGGCAGTCGTTGCTTTCTGTCACTCGTTGTAAGGGGGCCGACCACGTGTGTCTCACTTTCCCTACGTCAGCGCGATCGCTCCCGCGTCTATATCAAACGGAACCTCCCATGAGCTTCGGGCCCGGTCACAGACCGTGCGGTCGCTGTCATGGAAGCAACGGAACGAACCATGACTTTGTAACGCTTAACTAAGCTCGTCAGCAAAGTAAAGCAGGAAATGCAGCAACTCCACATAAGCGATCTTGACACTCATTCCCTCTTTACCCCAGCAAGACTTGATTCTGGTCCTTGAGTCGCGGTCTAAACCGAGAGTGGGTCTACGTCGTGAAACGCGCAGGTATTGTCTGATGACTGAGCCCATCGTACTTGGTCCTTCCAGACGCGTGCTTTTGTGATGCCGTCCCGAGAATATATTCTGATGTTTTTAATGAAAGACAGCCAGCGAAACGATGCAAGAAACTGGTAAGACATGTTCATACAAAGATTTCTGCCTATTCAAGAGATTGGCAACCCCTTTGCACTCGACCCACTGCATATGAGCAGCGACCACCACCAACGACAAATCCGAACAAGCATGCAAAACATAAAACATACAATAATCAATGGGTATCAGACGAGAAGAAATCCAAGACATGCACTCAAAGACGCAAATGCGAGTATTAGAACGATGTAGTGAGAGGAGAAAAGAGAAGATTGCACGAAGCAAAATCTATGGGCCAAAGGCTCCCTGGATCTTGGCATATAGCTCCGTGTCGAAGAAGTTGTAATGAAGATCGTGGAAGCAGAAAGGTGCGCGGAGCAAGGTCTCTGCTGTCGGACGATCGGCCGGATCGATGGTGAAGCAGTCATACATGAAACTCAGAGCAGCAGGTCCGACAACACTGCTCACGTCCTCAGGGATAGGCGGAGCTTGGAACATACCAAGCTTGAAAATGGCGCCAATGGCTTCTTCTTTGCTCCAAGGACGTCGGCCAGCGAACATTTCCAGGACTACGCAGCCCAATGACCAGATGTCGACCTTTGCACTGTAACCTTGGGCCTCGGTAGTGCCGCTTGAGCTGCTACCTTGAGATTGTGCGCGAATGACTTCGGGCGCCATCCAGAAAACACTGCCCTGCATGCTATTGGTGATGTCGTTGTTGTAGGGGTTCGGACTGCGCTTGGAGATACCAAAATCAGAAATCTTGCACGTGCCGTCAAGGTCGAGAAGGATATTGTCAGCTTTGAGATCGCGGTGCAGGATACCTTCCCGATGCAGGTATGCCAATCCGTCAAGAGTTTGTCGGGTAAGACTACTAACAACTGATTCTTCGAATTTGCCGTGTTTGCGCAAGCAGCTTCCAATGCTGCCACCAGAGATGTACTCGAGGAAGATGCTGATCGAGTATTCTTTACGTTCGCATCCGAGATACTGAACGATGTTCATGTGATCCAAGTGTTGCATCGTGTCGATCTCGGAATCTAATGCCTTGACCATCTCGCGAATCTTTTGAGGATCTGCATTCGAGGTCTTGGGATTGACTTCGACCTGCTTTACTGCCAGTAGCTCACCGGTGGTGGTATTCATACCCAAGTACACGCGGCCGAATGTACCTTTGCCAATAAGTTGACCCTTCATCCACTTGAATGTTGGCTGTCTTTGGGGATGTTGGAGCGCAAAGGTATCCTGGGGAATGGTCTCCAACTGTATGAGGCGGCTGCCACGAGGAGGTTTGATCTGCTCAATACGAGCACCAAACATTTTTGTACTCTTGCGTCGGACAATGTCACCACCGTACTTGAGTGTACTCATACGACTAAGCGCGCTACGTGGCATCTGCACGCTAGGAGCACGACTCGACGAGAAAGAGGTTATAGACGGACTTGGCGACTTTTGAGCAGGCATCTGATATGCGCCCTTCACGACTTCACGAATACTCTTTGTTCGTCCCAGACCACCAGACTTCCTGAGGTTTCTGTGAGCAACCGAGGGCATGTTGTGTCCTCTCTTGAGCGTGGAATCTTCCTTGAGAGTGGACTCATCGCTGCCAAGTGTCCCATTGTCAGTTTCGAGGTCAGGTGTTGAGCTGGAGCTCTGTTCCGTCTTGGGTTCCACAGTTGGCGCCAGAGATGTTTGTACAGGCTGAATGTTTGGAGTTTCGCTCGTAACGCTTGCTTGGCCTTCCTGTCCCTCTTCTTCGATCATTGGTTGATCGAGATCGACGTTGGGGAAGAACTCGTCAAGGTGTTCGACAAGGGCCTCGGGAGGGGGACGATTGGCCCAGAGATCGCTGGCGAAACTTTCTCTGCGACCAAATCTAGCACTGTCCTCAGGTGACTCTGCTGACCAAGCTGCTGATACTGCGGACTCTGGGTGGGGTCTATCGCTCTCGTCAAGAGGGTCAGGAGACGCAGTGAACCTCATATTTTGCTGTGAGGCCTTGGTTTTGAGAGCTTGCTCTTTTTTAGACGGAGAGCTTTCAGGCTGATCCTTGACGAGAGAAGTTTTCGATTGCTTCGCCTTGACTTTGTTCGCTAGCGGGATGGCGAACAGACTCTCGTTCGAATCTTTCTTCGTTAATGGCCTGGCAAACAGACCATCGTCCGAGTCCGAGTCTTCATCCTCTTCATCCATTGTAGCTGTAGAGGGTCTGTCAAATGAGACAGGCTCATTGGGCAGGTGGAAGCTAGGGCCGTAACTCCTACGACTGCTCATGCGGCTCAAACTGCTCTGTGGGTGTGCAGTCGTTGGGCTGACAGCTGGACTGGGTTGCTTCTGAATGTCTTTGGCAGGCGAAATTGTCGGCTTCTCCTTGCTGGGCATTTGCAGAGTAAGTGCTGGTCGTGATAAGCTATTGATCGACGAAGTACTGCTGCTATCTTCAATACTGTCCTCAAGGTATGCGGGGATCTTGAAAGGCACTTCGCCCTTTGACATCGTGATAGGCGAGTTTGTGCCAAGAGTTGGCCTAGTATCACCCATGCCAGTGATTCCAAGTGTCTGCATTGCCTTTGGAGGAACACCGCTGTTGTAAGCAGACGGAGGGCTTTGCGCAGATTCTCTGGCAGAAGCGGGAGTGCCAGGAGCACCGACCATGCCGCCCATCTTTCCTGCGCCGATGATAGCGGCACCTATACCAGACCCTACACGGGTCTTACGCTTACTGCCATCCAGACTCTCGGCTGAACTTCTCTTGGAAGCATCGCCACGATCAGGCCAGCTAGTACGGGAGACTGGCCCTGACTTCTTCCTAAGAGAATCTGCTTTGAAAAGAGTACTGCTCGGCTCAGGAGGCGGTGGCGGCTTGCGAAGTGGAATCAGTGGCTCCAGCTTCTTTTCCTGTTCCAGCATCTTTCTTTCCTCGTATGGAGAATTTCGTCGTTGATCGAAATCGATTATATCTTTGCGTCTTATGGGAGAGAAGTCCTTGCCAAGACGGTCACGCGAGTGCTCCAGACGAAGTCTTTGCTGTTGTCTGGTCTCCAGGTATGCCTGTTGCTTACGCTGTGTCTCTCTACGATGCTCTTCCGCCTTAATCTCAAGTATCGCCAGTCTTTCAGGCTCCGAAAGCGCAGACAAGTCCGAAGGCAGATCGCGGTCCGGCAGAAGCAGGTTCTCGCTAGCCATCTCTCTAACAAGGTTCTGCAACGACCGCTTTTTGTTAGGAACCAAGGTAGACTCGTTTGACTTGAGAGTAGACGTATCTATCTTGTCGTCCCCGATGAACTGCGCATAAGCTGAAGCATCAACGGGCTTGGAGAGAGATCCGACGCGTAGTGGCGACACCATTCGGTCACGCGATGACTCTGTGGCATACGAGCGGACAAAAAGCTTGAGTTTTCCTGTAGAGTCGGAAATGTGATGGCGCGCAGCCAACAACAGAGAGTCTGTCAGGGGTTCATCGTGCTGCTCCTTGCCAGGCGAAGTTTGATGAATAGTCAAATCGGGTGTTTCTACGATTCCGAGATTATAGCATATTGTTGCTCGCATCTCTTCGGGTGTGGTAACAGTCGTCAGATCGATCAGCCTGTAGTTCCAACCATCAGGAGTGACAAATGCGTATCGCTTATCAGAGTCTCTAGCCGCAGACCTCCCTCGTTCAGGTATATGTTGAGCCTTCTCTGCCTCTACTGCAATATGTCCTGATCTGCGAGAGGAGGGTCTATCGATTGAGGTCTCGCTCGAATTGAGACTCGACTTGACGAGAAGTCGAGGCTGCGCTGGACTCGTAGGAGATTCCATGTGATCATCACGAGACTGGTCCCTCTCGTTCTTCTGTTTGTGGCGTATGAAGTTGCGAAGAAAACCTGACTTGTGTTCCTTTGCGCTTGCAGTCGCGCTGTGGGGTACTTCTCCAGCGCTGGATCGAGAGGTAAGCTCTGTAGGTGGCGGGGGTCGTGACCCCTCTTGAGCATGCCTCCGGGAGTCCATTGGAGGTGTTTTGCCATGATTTGCGTCGCTAGTGGCGCTGATGCGACTGGAGGCAGGACCACTGGGATTCGTGTAATCACTGCTACTGAGTCTGTGATGGTTGCTACTGTAGTAACGGTTGTGTGCAGATGCCGAAGAGGGATTCGCAGGACGGGTTTGTTGCATGGCAGGACTATGCTGTGGGCTTGACTCAAAACCTGGGCGGCCAAAGTCGGAGCGAAGATGAGATGTGGTTTGTGCATAACTCGCGGTGAGCTCTGTCGAGACGCTGGGACTGTGTCGCCGAGGTATGTCGGCCTCACCAAGAGCAGCACGAGAAAAGGCACTCCGATTGTCGGAGCTGTCATACTGCTTGTTCATCAAGCTCATGGAGTCGAGCGTGACAGAACGTTGCGATGAATATCTTCGTTGAGCAAAAGAATTGGGCATTTGGAGGCCAGGACTGTCGTCGCCTCCACCAGCGGTCGTAGGGGTGGAACCGAAAGCCATCTCGTGACGGGTCATCATGGGCGAACTCTCAATGGCACCATCTGCATCTGCGCTCTGAGGGAACTGTGAAGACTCCCTACGCTGACGCGAAGGCAGGCTCGATGCGCTGCTGCCATTGACACTGCCACCAGAGTCGACGATACGGCGAATGAGCGTGCGAATCTTCTTGCCGTCCTCACGATCTTTGGCCGAATCCCATACTATACCAGCACTGGCGCATTCTTTCTGCAATTGAGGGTAAACGGTCTTGTGCAAGAAAGCAACATTGGGCTTGTTACCTTGAGATCGGCCAATCTCAAGAAACTGCGAGCCCTGAATATTAAGATGCTTGAAAGCTTCTTGCCAGATGTGAGAGAAGCCATTGTCGGCGAGCCAGGCGATGACTCGTTCTAGAGGCCATTGCAGGTCGTGAGGGGAAGCTGGTATGTCTAGAGGTAGTTGCTCGCGTGGTTGAGGCACAGGAGTGGGATTGGAATCAGCAAAGGAGAGCATGTGTGGAGCAGGCGAAGAATGTTCTTGGGTCTCTCTGGCAGGCAGCACTACGACTCTTGTGTTAGAGGGAGTCGGAGGAGCATTGGAGAGATAGTCTCTGCTCTGCTGAGATCGCAATTGCTGCACAGGTTGAGATTGTTGGTAGTAAGAGTTGTACTGATTGGTGTTGGACTGGTTGTATTGAAGCCATCTGCCATCGTCCATAGCATCAAGCGGGTACTGAGGAGTAGCGGGGTGTTGCGAGTAGCCATTGTGGTACTGTTGCTGATTTTGAGAACGACCAGGAGTGCTGGATGGTGGTGGCGGAGGGGGCGAGGCGTGCAATGGAGGTATTCCCACACCAGGACCAAATGAATCAGCACCAGGGATATATGTGGCCGAAACCAAAGGCTGGGTATCCGGAGGCAGCGGGGGCATCGAAGTGTAGGCCTGGTAAGCAGTGGGGTCGTATGCGCGAGGTTCACGGGGTTGTGGATATGGAGACTGCTGGTAGGGGTACTGTTGTTGCTGTTGCTGCGGATAGGGAGGCTGCTGTTGCGGATACGAAGGTTGTTGCTGTTGCTGCTGTTGTCTGTTCCACAGAGCCCAGGCATTGAGGGCCGACTGTGGAGCGCTGGGCGGCGGAGGGAGCATCATGGCGTTGTGCTGGGAATTGCTGGTGGGCGGACGTGGTGGAGGCGGTGGGAACTGCATGGACGGAGGGTTGGACATGGGCGGCGGCGGGGGCATGTATTGCTGTTGCGACTGCTGCTGCTGCTGTTGCTGGCGCAAGACGTGCTCGGCAGCCGTGGCCGACACATGGCGCTGTTGGCCAGACGGGTAGTTGGTCGGCGGCATTGCGGTTGGGGTCAAGGTCTGTGGCAGCGAACGTCTCGTAGGGTCCTCGGGGTCGGTGAGGTATTTGGCATGGGCAAAGGTACGGGCGCGCGGACGGGGGCTACGCGGACTGGGTTGAATGGTCGGGTAGGGCGAATCTGTTGCGACTGTCGACGTGGGCCGCAAAAGGTCGCGTGAGTTGATCTCGGGCACGTCGTTCAGAACGAGACCGGTCCCGTTTTGCGCTCGGGTGGCAGGCTTGGGTCGTGGTTGAGCGTGGTGGTGGTGCTGCTGCTGGGATCCAGTCGGCTGCTGCTGCGACGAGTCTCCAGCAATCATTTCAAGGCGAGGCGATCAAGTCTCAGAGCGCTGCCTCCATGCCGGCCGACAGAGGAGCATGCGCACTTTTAGGGACGACGCTTCTTCCCGCCGCAAAGTGGCCACGGGCAGGCGTGATGTCGACAAGAAAGCGAGATTGGATATGAGGTTTGGTTGATTGTGATACTCTCGACGGGAAGGCCGACGCTCGGCGCAATACCATCCGGCCACAGATGACAGCAATCTCCAGCACCCGTCGTCGAATGTCACAGAGCCCGGTCAGAGCAAGTCGCCTGGCCTTTGTCCTCGCATTGCTGTACTACTTGATCTTGGACCAGCCGCCTACTCATGTACATCTTGCAGCCTTGCATGCGATCCGAGCCAGTCCATCCACCAGCCACAACTTTGCAACCTTCCGTTTTTGCCTCTCTGCTCTACTCGCAGCCCTCTTCTTGCTCATGACCACTGTCTATCCAGTCTTCCACCATCTCGCTGCTCCAAGGCGGCTTCTCGTCGACAGCTCTGTATTATAACTATAGGGAATACAGACTGTATTCCACTTTGGTCTCGGGTCTGTGACTTTTGTTCGGCACGTCTGGGCCGACCCGCGACGACTTTCCCCACTGCGCTCAGACTCTCCTGCCACAACCTTCCATGGCTCTGATCGAATGGCAGGTCCTATACCCGTAACTCGGAGCAGCTTTTTAGTAGAGCTGTTCCTTTCGTTTATCGGTACGCGAATGTAAGCATGTCTCCTTACACATGATACGAGAAGATTTCGATGTAGAGAAAATCATAAGGAGCAGCTGGTGAGACCTTGTATATAGCGCCAAGAAATGGATGCGGCTAGTATTACCCTGGTTTGTTAAACAAGGCTTCTATACCATAGCGATGAGGGGGCCAGATCACTGAATAGTGTAGTAACAGACTATCTAGTGTGTGCAAGAGCGATAGTATGCTTCTATAGGTGTCTTGGTCGATGTTAGGCACATATATAGCACGAATCATATAAAGCTGTCGGCCGTGAGACGAAGCCTTGTCATTGTTCGCTCTTTGACGCTGCTCACAACCGAACCACACATTCATCAAGCAGTGGCAAGAATAAAGAAGTAGATTAATGAGAGTCGATGAAGGTCTAGGTTGCAACTCGGATGCTATCGATTAACCACCACGCTCACCGAATTCCTTGGCCCAGTCTTCAAACTCCTTGAGTCCAGAAGCCGACACACTGGGCCTGATATTGATTAGACTGGCCTTGAAGTCCGTGACATCGATCGGCCTGATATCATCTGGCGACATGTGTAGCAGTTTTTCCCCCAAAGAGCGTAGAGGTCCCATGGCGGCGTCTTTCGCCAAAGCTGTGATATCACTGCCTGAGAAGCCTGGGTGGTAAAGTTAGCCGTGGTCGATCCAAAATGCTGAAATAATTTACACACCTTCGGTCAAATACACCAACTCGTCCAGATCTTCGTCACTGATGTTGTGCTTTTGCGCCGCCATCAACGTCGTGAGCTGTAGCTTGCGCACCCAGTCCTCGGGTAATGGGATGTATTGTCTTCTGACAAATCGTCTCCTTGCTGCTTCATCGATCGCCCATGGCAAGTTTGTAGCTGCCAGTACCAGCACTCTACTCGCATCACCTCGCTCTTTATCCTTCTCGCTCGTTTCCTTGCCTGCAGCTGCTTTTGCCAAGTCACTCCATTGGATTAAGAATTCGGTCTTGATGCGACGAGTAGCTTCATGCTCGCTCGACCCACCACGCGCCGAGAGCAGCGAGTCGATTTCGTCGACGAAGATAATGGATGGTGCCAGTGCCTTTGCAATAGAGAATAGTGCGCGTACGAGCTTCTCGCTTTCGCCGAGGTACTTGCTCGTCAAACTGCTAGCGGAGATGGCAAAGAATGTACTTTTACTCTCCGTTGCGACTGCTCTGGCCAACATAGTCTTTCCTGTTCCGGGAGGTCCAAAGAGTAACATGCCACGCGCTGGCTCGCGAAGGCCCATGAAAAGATCCGGGCGCAAGAAGGGATAGACTACTGTCTCTTTCAGCGCACTCTTCGCGATCTCTAGACCCGCAACATCATTCCAATGTACTTCATCACCCTGGATTACAATCTCGTTAAAGATCTGTTTTGCGGCTCCCTCGTCTACGCCACGAGGTAGGTTGTTGAGTAGGTTTTTAACCCGTTCATCCCACTCTGACAACTCGTCTTGCGGCTCCGCGGGTGTCTCGGGGTTCTCGATGACGGATTCGACAATGGGCGCAGGGGACTCTTCCTGGACAGTCGTGGCCTTCTTTCGCCGCACTCTTGTCGAATTCTCTCTTCCACTGCTATGTTCATCCGCGCTATATCCCGATGAGACGTTTCTGTCGTCTAGTTGTTGCCGTGTTTTCGCCGCGTTGACCACACCGACTGCTTTCCTAGGAATCGGCGGAGCTATTTTGGGTTTGGGTTGGCTTGTTGCAGCAGGCGCCGAAGATGAGACTTGGTTTTCTAGATCCTTCAAAGTTTTGGGCGGCCTGGCGTTTGGTGGGTTTTTGTATTTACTCGGCTGCACAGGCAGATACTCGTTGCGATAGGATGGCAAACTGACAGGTTCGAGCCTACGAACAGGCGATTGCTTTCGTGTCTGAGGAGTGTTGGCAGTAAAGGCAGCATTCGGCCGCTGACGAGGAGAAGTGATTGGCGAAGGTGGATCCAGATGTTCGGAACTGCTGGCATATGCTTGAGATGGTTGTACTGGGTTAAGCAAAGAATGGTCAGGGTATGGTGGGCGTTGTGACTCCTGCTGTGATCCGTTTGTAGTGGGCGGTTGGACGAAGTAGTCCGATGGGCTCGGTGGTCGCACGTGCTTCCGAGCAGGTCTTGGATGCTCTTGGGATGAACGATCGCTGGATGAATGTAGGGGAACTGGAGGAGCGGAGGCAGTGTGACTAGGTGCAGTCGGTCGGGAAGTGTTAGTAGGTTCGACAAGCTTTCTCGTATAAGGGTCCCAGACAGTAGCAGAGCTAGAAGGACCATCCAGATGTCCGTTAGCTTGATCCAAGCTACCAACACTGGCATTTCGCTGCGTGATGCCCCACGCTTGAGTGGCGGCCTTTGACGCGGCAGCTGGCCTCCTGAAAGTGGCATTGGCAAGTTTGCCGCTTGAGTTCGTCCTCTCCTGTCCACCAGCGCGCAGAGTCCTCAGCATACCTCCTCTCTTTTCCGGACTAGGGGTTCGCGAGCCTTTGCGCTGACCGGATGCTGGTTGAGGCGCCAGCATTGATGTGGATGGTGTAGGAAAGGCAGACACGGTGGGCGGCAGGGGTGACCTGCGACTGCGCGGAACATCGGTCGAAGAGCTAGACTTGGAAGTGTAAGATGGTCGCTTGGTGCGAGTTGGAAGAGAAGGAGGCGTAGGGCGTGAAATATCAGCGTATCCAACTGGAGGGATGCTGCCCCCACCCAGACCGACCGTGTTATTCTGGTCTGCGCTTTCCTGGAGTGGAATGCTCGTGTTGGACGCTGTCGCTTTTGCTTGTGTTTCCCCTTCCGCAGCTTCCTCGCGACTCTGTCGAAGTGCCTCGAGCAGATCCACGCGCTCTTTGCATTGCAACTCCATCTGGCGCAAGGACTCCTGCAGCGCCTTTTCGGTTTCGGAACGTGGTCGCCATCCAGTCGGCATGCGATAGGCGTTGTGGTAGTATATCTGGTCCAGTGCGTTGCGCCATGATCGGAGAGCTTCAGCTTCGTTATTCTGCTCTACCGTCAGCTATTGTATCTGGTTACTGCCTCCGCGAGACCTACCTGGCCCTCGAAGTACACAGCAGTCGAGCACGTCAAATAGCAGTCGTCATATGTCTTCTGCATGGAAGCTACTGGCTTCCCACGGCCCAACATTGTGTCAACAAAGGACGACCTTTCTGCATGCACAACTGAAAGAACAGTATGTAGTGGACTTGAGTGAACACTGGATCGAAATTGGCAGTCTTGATTCAAACTTCCTGTCCCTATGTCCAAGCCTCTCTCTTTGCGCGGCCTGTCCAATGGATGGTTAAGATGATGTAATGGCGCTTGGACCCCTACCGTAAATTGAACCCCCATCGCGATCCGGCTGATCTTCCAAAAACAGCATCCGCCCAAAAAGCTTCGAGAAGGAACACAGAGAAGACTTGGGAAATCACAATTACAAGGGATATATATCTTATACAGACTTTGAATCAAATCGCTTGGCCGTGAGCAACGCCGTCGACTACAAGTCGTTTCCCCAAAACGAGACGGCTTTTGCTTTGTTTACTTTCTGCGTGTCATAATCTTGGTAATGGCATGCCTGATAACCACTCCCGCCTTCTCCGTCTCCTTCTTCGAAAGACCAGTGGTCACACAGACCTTGACTGCAGCTTGAGGCTGCCAGCCCTCATCACGAGGTGTACCACCTAGTGGCGGAGGCATACTCTTCAGTCGCGTGATCAAGACACCATTGGCAAGACACTGTTCAATTGCAGTCAGCAAAACAATACGGCACGGAATGTGGTTAGAAATCCGGCTTACCTCTTCAACAATGTCTTGCATGATGAGATCCTGCTCTGGTGCACTTAGCTGCCTGCTCTCGAGCACTTCTTCTTTGAGAATGAGCATCAGGACAGGGTTGTCGACAGCACTGGTGCAAGTAACCCAGTCGCTGCGTGGATCCAGTTGGGCACGCATGGCACGAATATTCTCTCTCAACGCGACCAGAAGTTCAGGCTGTTCTTGCAGCATCCTGGTGGTTGCGCTAGCAGTGGTAGCCAGCATAGCAGGCAAAGCGGCCGAGAATGTATACGCGTTACCAGAGAGGCGTTGATGTTCGACAATTTCTTCGCTGCCAGCGCAGAAGCCACCACCACCACAGAGGGAACCGGCGAGCGAGCCAATGATCATGTCGACCTGGCTGGCATCCACATTCTGTTGCTCGGTAACACCGCCACCTGTGCGGCCCAGCACACCGTATGACCACGTTTCGTCCAGGATTATGCGGAACTTGTACTTTTGCTTGAGTTCGATGAGCTTGGGAAGGTTGACAACATCGCCGACGTTCTCGAAGAGACCCTCGGTGATGATGAAACGGCGAGTCAGGGGTTTACGAGCATTCTCTTTGACCAATTTCGCGAGTACGCGCTCAAGATCTTCCATGTCGTTATGTTCGTACCACCGGATTGTACTGCGCGAAATCTGGATACCCTTGCGTGTGGCGAAGTTGACGGCCTTGTCGGCAACGATGATATCGCCGCGCTTAGAGAAGGCAGGAATGACGGACGAGATAGTACTGAATGACTGGGCGTATACAATGGCAGCGGGTGTACCTAGGTGAGCGGCAATGTCGGCTTCGAGGGTTTGGTGGACATCTTGAGTACCGTAGAAACCAGGAGGACCGCAGGGACCGACACCATAAGCGCGCAAAGTCTTGACAGCGGCCTCCTTGATGGCTTCCGAGTTGATGAAGTTGAAGTGGTTGTAGGTCGCAAGGTTTGTTACGGTTCGGCCATTCGCTAGCTTGGACTTGGGTGCCGAAGGACTGTATTGTGCGTCAGCGTGTCGCTCATGGTAGTGTGTAGCGAACTTGCGCACCCAACGATGACAGGTCTCTTCTCATTCTCAGCCTCTTCGAAGGCTGTCACGGGTGCTGCCAGTGGTTCGGGGGTCCAGTCATCGACGAGCTCATCAATCTCCTGTGTGTCGTATCAGTAACAGAAGTTGACCTCGTTGAGTGTAGTTCGCGCGCACCTCTTCGGTCAAGGGGATCTGCTTCTGCTTCTTTGTCGAGTATGCCGGCGAGACCAGATAATAGACGGCGAAGAGGAAAAGGAACAGCTCCATGGCGGAGCGCACGGGATCATCTTGGTAGCTGGAGCGGATGTATCGGATGACAATTGAGGAGCCGGGAATCTTCTGCACTTGGTCGAAGGCGTGATTGACGAGCTCGAGGGCGTTGCCCAAGGCATCTGGAGCGTGACTTGTTGTGTTCATCGCGGGCGCATGTCTGGTGTGTACAGAAGTCAAGGTGCGATGGTCAAAGGCGTTTCGGTGATTAGACCCCTAACTGATCCATCGTCTCTGGCAACTCGAGCCGGCTTTCTTTACAATCAATCTCAATCTAAACCCGAGCGCGTGCCCCTTGTCCTCCTTGACTGGTGCTTTACGGCAGCAAAATCCATCTGGAGAATACCAGCCTGTGTTTTAGGCATGTCATTATGCTAGCTATGTAGTGGCCCTCCGATGCAACCCCTCTCCTCGTCATTGAACATGTCTGGCCTGCCGTCGGCCGAATAAACTGAAAACTCAAAAACACACGAAAGGAACACGAACCGCGTCCAACGCCATTGACCGCCCGAAACCCCCTTGACCTGGCGCCATCGAGGCGCCCCACCTCCTGACAATTGAAACAAAGGAGAATTGATTGAAGAAAAAGCATGCGGGTATCGAATATTGGGTATGCCCCAGGTAGGTCGTGAAATCCAAACGTCTGTCTAGAAATCGTATCGTCGTGAAAGGAATGTATGCTGAGGGCGAGCTCACTGGAGAAGAGCTCCCAGCTCCAGTGTGCCACTGTTAGAGTGCCTTACTGCTTCAGGGCTGGTACCTGGTTGCAAGAGGCCATCGAAGTTGAGTTTTCGATGTGGCTCGCGTGCTGATAGAGGACTTTTGGTGGATGCCCAATTGACTTGGGCAGGACTTGGCGTAACGTTGCAGAAGTCGGCGAAATTGAAGTTGTTAGAAGGCGTACTCAGCGCAAAGCCAAAAAGACCATTGCTTCCTCCTGGCGTGTGCATCATTGACGACGGTAGAGGTGTTGTTTTGGATGGAGGTGTAGACGGCGCGATAATTCGAGCACTGTTAATACCATTCGCCGGAGTGGGAGAGTTGTACAGTCCCGTGACACCAGAAGCATTGCCACTATCTTTGGATGTGCGCGAGAACCGGTGTTGAGGAGGAGGTGTCTTGGGGGGCGATGAGCGAATGTTGTAGAGATCGCTGTCGACATTGAAAGAGTGCACGGGAAGATCGGTGTCGTCGTCCTCGGAAAGTTCGGGAGAGGGAGCATCGTCAATCAGGCTAGAACCTTCGGAGATGAAAGACAACTTCGGGACGTGGAGGGTCGAAGGAAAGACAGCGGTCCTGTTGTGGTATGCAGGAGACGACTCTGGAAGCCTATGTGACCTCTTCCACGACTGGACAGCCAGCGCACTGCGAGTCTTGCGACCAGTCTGACTGCTCGATGCAGGATATCTGTGGACTTCGGCAAACCTCGGACGTTTGCTGCTGTGAGTGCTGCCGTGTACACTGCTGTGAGAGCTGCCTAGCCGAGGCATGTCGTCGGAGAAGATGGGGGCAGTCAAGGGCGATGAGGCCATGCCGCCGATGGAGTGGAAGCGGCTAGAGACGCTGGAGGACGTGTCCGAGTAGCTGTCGTTGATGCTCGAGGCGGTGCGTTTGCGTTTGAGTTGTTGGTCGATGTGCGGCTCGATGGTATCGATACTGAGGTTCTCCCAGCCGTGCTTGATCTTTACATTGGCCAGTGCCAGCCTGTCTTGCAAAGCTCTAGTCATCTGTGATAGAGTGTTAGTGACGTAGATAAACAAGCTGGTCAACAGTGGAGCTCGCATACCTTTGACACCTCCAGCCGGCGCATCACTCTGTTGGCGACATCGTTGCCGGTAGCGTCGGCTTCGGCCATGGCGCTCGAGGGTGTGAGGTGGTTGCGGACGAGATGCGCAGCTGTGTAGTGAAGTGGATGGGTTTAAGGAGAAAATCCGACAGTTTGGTCAAAGGAGAAAAGAGTGGTCAAAGAGCAATTATGCACGAGGTTTCGGCGCATAGAGTGGTGGAATGTACGGTTAATGGGTCATGTTGCCGGGGCAATTATACGCTAAGGCTTAAGCGCTGTCAAGTTTGCAAAAGGCGTGGGACGGAGTCGAGGGGCTTCTTGGTCTGAATCACGATCAAACACTCCAAGTATCGGCAGCCCGTTGCTTCGTCTCGTCATTATTAGATCCCACTTGGTACCTCTCCACTGCATTCAGTTTGCTTATTCCAGGTACCTGCTCAAAGAGGCATATCCATATATTTTGTTGTCTGACCACAGCAACAACAACACTTCTGTTCCTCGGCAATCAATCCATGACCACGATTCCCTCGCTCCCAATCCCCCCTGAGTGGTTGATTTGGACAGATGAGGCAATCCCAGAATGTGGTGCAAAGGGACAGAGAGTGGATTTCACAGAGTCCCTTCCTTGGCCCTCTCTGCCTTGGAAAAGAGGAAGGAGGAGTAAATGGAATTGGCATGCGACTCGGTCAATACGACTCTTTTTTAGCTCACGAGCTCCGTGAGGATCGGCTTAAGATATGAATAGAAGCATCACTCTGGTCGTTTGCACGCAGAGAAGCGACAAGACGTCTCTCCTGTCTGACGGTCGAAGTGCTCTGCCTGTCGTCCTCCAGAGACATGGCGTATTGGATCATCAGCCCTCTCCAATGCTGGGCCACAAACGGGTGGCTTCGACGGTGGGCGCTATGCACCGATGTATGGAGAAGCATAACTCTCGTTTCGGTATGGCGGCCGAGGAGGCAGATGCAAGCCCCAAAAGCACGGGCGGCGCCAACCGTGCGCTGATACCATGATGTCAATTATGGTTGAACATTCGTGGCAGCAGGCTCAACGAACATGTAAATTCCAAGATCTAGGTCAAGGTTCCAGGTTGCGTGCGGCTGTCGAACATCCGCCGAGCCCGGAGTAGTTGCATCTTTCTCGTGCTGTTCAGTCTCTGCTCGTCCTCTTGTCAGACCCGAGTGGGCCATCTCCTGTACGAATTGCTTGGCCATCCTCTCTGATACGCGTACCTCGTCTTGCGGCAGAGTGCAGCATTTGCAGCAACCAACCGCCGTGTCGCGCATACCCGTACCACCGCCGTCGCATCTTCGGTTCGTCTGGCATATCCCTCTGTTTGCTGCCAACGTCCCATATCCGAGAGCAGTGCATACAGCTCTCTCCTACAGCGTCGCACCGCACCGCCATACTAGACGACCACTCCTACCACCATCATCATGCCTTCGTTCCTGAAGGAGTTCCGCCGGAGGTCAAAGGCGAGCTTCAAAACTGACAAGACGAGCTCGGGGAACGACGGTCATTCACACTCTAGCAGCAACGACTCGCGCTCCCAGGATGGAACCACTGCCGAAGCCGTTCCTGAAATGCCCAGAAACAAGTCATCGTCGACATTAAATTCGGTCTTTGGAGGAAAGTCTCCACCGATACCTGCTGGCTCCCCTCCTCTTCCCTCTCTTCCCTCGGTTTCGGGCTCAAACACAAACCTCGCTGCCATGAACGGCAACAAGACTCCTCCACTCGGCTCCCGGCCGGGCCCGTCCCACAACAGTAGCAGTCGCTACAGTATTGTCGTGAGTAGACATGGATGCGTCTTGGCCACAGACCACTAACGAGACAGCAGGGCTCCGTCAATGGCTCGCCAAAGCCCACCCAGTACACATCCCCCTTGGCTCCTCGCATTCTTTCAGCCTCCGAGGGCTCATGGGTCCACCAGAAAATCCTTCTCATATACGGCCAGGTCGGCGACCCGTCACAACCTCTGGACGGCGACATTGTCGTCTGCTCGCACCAAGACTGCTTCCCTCCCATGACCTGGCCTGTCGGCGATTCACACTTCAAGGCTCTCGTATACCTACAACCAGGTCCCAATCGACTTCGTTTTGACTTTATTCCTCGCCAGCGTAGACCTTCGCAAGGTCAGCTTAATGGTCAGCCCGCCCATTCTTCCTACTTCCAGGTCAACTACCTCCCCATGAACTCCTCACCGCCTCTTCATCTGGCCATCTTGGTCGCAAAAGATTCTCCGAGGACATATGATGCTGTTCCTGACCGTATCAAATCTGAGGGCAACGGCCTGGAAACGGCGGTGCGGAAATTCCGTATGGCTGCTTATCTGTGGCAAGCCTTTACTGGTGAGCAGATGAACCGCCATGGCTTCGGCCGTCGCTGTTTCCGCTTCGAGGAGGAATGGCAACAAGGTACCTTGACAGGTCGTGACCTTACAACAGGACAGATGCGCAATGAGGCCAAGATTCATATCATTACATTGAACAAGACCGTGGCCGAGATCCAAGACCTCAACATCGCCCAACAGTATGAGCCCGCAAAACAAAAGGGCGATCTCTTCTCCATCGCAATGGACGCCGTCAAATCCCACTTCAAGCCTCGACCGGGTCAGAAAGAGTACGTGTCATGCATGTTCCTGGATACACATTGGGATGCCAAGGTTGGGACGGTGAGAGGTCATGCTGCTCTGGGAGGTGGCGACGAACAGGTCAAACTTGCCATCTTCGGTTCTCACTCTTTGCAATCATATCCCGCGCATCTTGAAGAAGTCGTGCCCGCCTTTACCGACTGCACAAAAACCGACACAAAATACGTCGCCAACGATTGCAACGAAAGCGGAAGTAATTGGGAGGCTGCTAACATTGGAATTGGCGCTCACATGCACGAAACCGGCCATTTGTTTGGCTGCCCTCACCAAGAATCTGGCGTCATGCTTCGTGACTACGTTCGCTTGAACCGCACTTTCACCACCAGAGAACCCTACTCGACCCGCACTAATTCACAAGGCATGCGTCTTTGTCTCCAACAAGATGAATGCGCATGGCATAGATTGGATGCTTTGAGGTTCAGACTGCACCCTTGTTTCGCTCTGCCAACCGACCTGAACGTTCCTCCGGAAGACAGCATTCAAGTCTGGGCCGTTGACAAAGGAGCTGCTCTGGTTACTGCGAGTACAGGCATAGCCTTTATCGAGATCTACACCGAGGGAGATGATCTTTGTCGTCACTGGATCGAGTATCTGGATCCTAGCTCTGGCTCTTCTACAGGCGCGCCCCGTCAAATCACATTGACAGAAGCCGATCTCAGAGCCAGAGTTGGAGAGGCCAACAAGAACAAGAAGCTGAAAATCAAGATTTTCTCTCTTGGCCAGGGCGATCACGAAGTTGCTGATTTTGCTCAGCACGTGAGCAAGGATTCCAAGCTGAAGCTTCCCGACAGCAGGGTGGGCTTCAGAGGCTCAAAGGTCGGATTCTCGCAAATGGACGGCACCCAACCTCAAGAAGTGCTTCTGCGATCATCTCACGAGAAGCGCAAGCTCTTGGTCTCAATCAGAGTCTACCATGGCTTCGCGCTGGATGGCATCGAGTTTGTGTACGAAGATGGCGAGAACCAACTCTTCGGAAAGAGAGGCGGCAAGGAGGGCGGTGACGAATTCCCCATCAACGCACGATTCGGCGAAACTTTACTGGGCTTCAATCTGAGAGCTGGTCTCTGGATTGACGGTATCCAGATTCTGACCAGCGGCGGCCGTCGCAGCGAGTGGTATGGCAACAAAGATGGTGGTAGCGGGTAAGCGATTGTAGTAGCACGAAAAAGTGAAATCTTTGCTAACAGCTTTACAGATGCAATCTGATCCCGCCTAGAGGCTACAGCATTGCCGGTGTCTACGGCACTTGTGGGCAGTGGCTCGATGGCTTCGGTCTCATCATCACGCGGTGATCACCTGCACAGCATTACATCTTTCGACGAATACCCTATACATCATCTTAATACCTAAAAAAGCGGTCTTAGGCAAAATGGTCGTGTCTCTTTGCACATTCGTATACGCAACTTTGCCACCAGCGCCCGTCATATTCGTCGCAAAGATTCTGGACGAACCTTTTTCTAGTCTCTCGCCTGCTTTACTTTGTTACAGATAAACCGGCAGCGTTGCGCAGCAGTCTGGAGGGTCATGTTTCCTTTTCTATCATCTATATGGAAACCATTCGAGTGCATCCATCACTCCTTTCGTCGTCAGTTTTCTTGGGGAGGGGCTGAATCTCTTTGATATTCTTTGCATGCATAGGGAACACATCAAGGGCGTTTTGCATTCCAACTCTGTCTGTTTCGAACAAAGAATACATTTTTCCTAATTATCATATCCTATCCTTCACGAGAGACTCTTTCTTCCTAAGGAAGCTTTGCTCAGAACACTGGTTTTTAGATCGCTTGGTCATTGTGCCTTGTGCCACTGATACCATACCATATTCCTAACTAGACAGAGTACCAGTGAACCCTGCAGAGCACCTAACCAAGGACTTATAGCGCATGTTATTATCAGGCGAGGTGCATGCATCTTAGCTGCAAGCCTCCACCCAGCCCAGACTCCGCCCCGCTGACCATTCTCAGGACCGTCATTTATGTACTGTGCTTACCAGCATCTTCCGACTCTCATCAAACCACGCAGTAACCCGATACTATGGAGTCATCTTCGCGTCAGTTAATCGTCAAGCCACATAGCTCTGGTTCCCCGGAGCATGACACGAGACGAATGGTAATCTCGCACAAGAACCACGATGATCATCTTCTTGGTCAAACCGATTCATCGGCCATCCCTCTTCTGGACATACCTTCATCATCGGCTCAAGATCACACTATCGTGGAAGTTGAGTCTCTGGTTGACACAGACTGTACACCACAAGATCCTGGATATCCTTGTGATTCGCAAAGCGGGACACACACAGAACAAGAAGCTCGTCGAGCTGAAGCGTGGACTCAGCGGTGGTGGGTCTTTGAGCTCGCCACCTCGCTTGTCTCCATCCTGGTCTTTACCATGTTGGTCGTTCTCCTTGCCTACTCGAATGGACGTGAACAAAGATCCATGCTTGGAGAGTCCTTGTCGCTCAACACACTGGTGGCCATTCTTGCCACGAGTTCACGCACCTTGATGATGGTGTCAGTGACTGCCTCGATTGGACAGTACAAATGGTTTCGACTATTGCAAGAGCCTGGCAAACTGGAAGATATAGAAACCATTGACGCTGCATCGCGAGGTCCACTTGGATCAGTCAGACTTCTATGGACCATCAAGTCAATGTGAGCAACAAGAATTCAGATCTCGCTGCTCAAGTGTGCACTAACTTGTTGTCAAGAAATTTTTCGACCATAGCGGCTCTGGTCACCATCTGCGCGCTTGCCTTCGACGCTTTTACCCAGCAGATCGTAGGCATAGTCTACGTGGATGTTCCTTCCCAATCCAGCATACCTCTCAATATTGCCCGCGCCGACGTCTATAACGGCACGGACACGTACAAAGCAGTCAGCACTCCAGAGGTGTGGATGACGGTGGCCTTTTACGATGGTCTCATGAACAATGCCATACAGGGCCTCAAAACGCAACTGCAATTTCCGTGCGAAACTGGAAATTGCACGTGGCCCATCATACCATCTTTGGCTGTCTCTGGTCACTGCACCAATGTGACCGAGCAACTGAATCTAAGCTGTGACCCTACATGCGGTTACGCGCTTCCAAGCAGTCCAGGAAAGACCTGGAGCTTGTGGACTTCTGGGTCCACTACAAGTTTTCTCATGCGAAATGCGGACACACAGCTCTACAATCAGACAAACACGACTTATATCTCCAGATTCATCACTTTCGGGAGAACCGACGCCTTCTTGCATGCACAGGTTTGTGCACTTTGGCTTACGGTCAAGGCCTACAACGTCACTGTGTGGCAAGGCATCCCAACCGAGACGGTAACAAACGAATGGTCCACGTCCAACAACACCGTATCCACCAGATTCATCCAACCCGACCCAAAGAAATTCAACATTCCGGCAAACTCTTCGGGCTTCGCGGTCGGAGGCTACGACATAGAATCATTCGAGGAACTGGGTAGCATAGATGAGAACATGACCGTGGCCGGTAGCAACATCTTCTACAGCTCCGATCGGGCGAGATATTTGAGTGAAATCACAGATTGGCCAACCTGGATTGATGGGTTTGCGACCAGCCTCACAGATACCATTCGTTTGAACGGCAATCGTACGATAGATGACAAGCGCTACGAGGGCACAGCTTACACATCAAAGCCATTCATCACCATTCATTGGCTCTGGTTGATATATCCCGCCACGGTACTTGTTCTAGCCATTCTCTGTCAAGTGCTGGCGATTTATCAGACACGGCTCGCGAATCTACCGGCATGGAAAAACAATCCTCTGGCCTTAATGTTTTCGGACGTGGATCAGAGTTTTAAGGATTCATATCGCGGCAAAGGAGATGATGTGTATGCTCATATGATTCTTCACCGAGTCGACGACAGAGGGTTGGACCATGAGTACCCACAACTTCCTGTCACGGGTTGAAGTTTATATTATGAAAAACCTGCAAGTCGAGCACGTACGGCCACAGTCAGCTGAAAACTGGGCATCCCGTCCGCTCTGCCATACATAAGCAGTTGAACGGCAGATTAGTACTACGGTGGGTGACCACG